>JAENJI010000012.1:17075364-17252019 GCA_018901935.1 Pugionium cornutum | reverse complement strand
GTGAGGTTGCACTCGGGATTTTGCCTTCTTGCAAGTGATGCATCTTGCACAATGTGCTTCTACTGTCCTCTTGATGTGTGGCCAGTAGAAGTGCTCCTTGACCACTGCTAGAGTCTTGTCGACACCAAAGTGGCCCATGAGTCCTCCTCCATGAGCTTCTCGGATGATAAGCTCCCTTAGTGATCCTTGTGGTATGCACAGCTTCTTTCTCGGAACAAGAATCCCTCATGGATGTAGAATTTGCCATGACTCCCTGTGCTACACTCCTTGTAGCTCTCAGCAAGGTCAGGATCATCCTTGTATAGATCCTTGATGTGCTCGAATCCTAGGACCTTTGCCTCCATGGTTGATATCAAGGCAAACCTCCTTGATAGTGCATCGGCTACCACATTGTCTTTGCCCTTCTTGTACTTGATGATGTACGGGAAGGTTTCTATGAACTCCATCCACCTGGCATGTCTCCTCTTGAGATTGGTTTGCCCTCTGAGGTGTTTGAGAGTCTCGTGATCAGTGTGGATCACAAACTCCTTGGACAGCAAGTAATGCTGCCAAGTCTCCAGTGCTCGGACAAGGGCATAAAGCTCCTTGTCATAAGTGGGGTAGTTCAGTGAGGCACCACCTAGCTTCTCACTGAAGTATGCCACTGGTCTCCCTCCTTGGGTTAGCACTGCTCCTATGCCTATTCCAGAGGCATCACACTCCACTTCAAACGTCTTGTTGAAGTCGGGAAGGACTAACACTGGTGCGTGTGTAAGGCTGTCCTTCAAGGCCTTGAATGCCTTCTCCTGAGCTTCTCCCCAGCTGAATCCCACGTTCTTCTTCACTACTGCCGTCAGTGGTGAGGCAATACTGCTGAAGTTGGGCACGAATCTCCTATAGAAGCTGGCCAGTCCGTGGAAGCTCCTCACTTGGCTGATGTTTCCTGGTGTTGGCCATTCTTGTATGGCTCGAATCTTCTCTTCATCAACCTGTAGGCCCTGTGAACTCACAACAAAACCTAAAAAGACAAGCTTATCAGTACAAAGGTGCACTTCTTGAGATTGGCATAAAGCTCTTCTTGTCGAAGGGTTTTAAGTACCATCTCAAGATGTGTGAGGTGTTCCCGTAGGCACTTACTATAAACCAAAATGTCATCAAAGTAAACTACTACAAACTTACTGATGTACGCCCTAAGAACTTGGTTCATAAGGCATGAAGGTGCTTGGGGCATTAGTCAAGCCAAATGGCATGACTGTCCACTCGTAGAGCCCTTGCTTTGTCTTGAAAGCAGTCTTCCACTCATCACCTTCCTTCATCCTTACCTGGTGGTATCCACTTTTGAGGTCTATCTTGGAGAAGACCGTGGCTCCACTCAGCTCATCTAGCATGTCATCCAGTCGTGGTATTGGATGCCTATACTTGACTGTGATGTTGTTGATTGCTCGGCAGTCCACGCACATGCGCCAAGTCCCATCCTTCTTGGGCACTAGCAGCACTGGTACAGCACATGGACTGAGGCTCTCTCGAACATATCCTTTCTCCAGGAGCTCCTTGACTTGCTTCTCAAGCTTCTTTGGACTCCTCTGGACTCATCCGGTAGGCTGGCCGGTTGGGCAGGGCTGCTCCGGGCACTAGATCAATCTGGTGTTCTATGCCATGTAAAGGAGGCAAGCCAGCTGGTATCTCCTCTGGAAATACATCCTGGAATTTGTTGAAGAGTGTTGCTACTTCATGAGGTAGCTCTACCTGTCCCTGTTCTATACTCAACACTTCCTTGAAAACCATTAGTAACATTAAGTCCTTCGAGGCTAAAGCTCTCCGGACATGACTAGGTTGAATAAGAAAGTTAGACTTGACAAGTTTCTTTTCCTTACTCATTTGGAGTTGTAGCTCATGTACTTGGGCAGGTGTAAGAGGAGCTAGGCTGACCTTTCTCTTGTCATGCACGAAGGTGTATAGATTGGTTCGGCCATCATGCCTGGTCTCTTTGTCAAACTGCCATGGTCTTCCTAGCAGAAGATGGCCAGCTTGCATGGGCACCACGCCGCACACGACCTGGTCTTGGTACTTGCCCACACTGAATGGCACAGTGACTTGCTCATGAATCTTGAGCTCCACTTTGTCATCAAGCCATCTCAGTCTATATGGTCGAGGATGCCGTGTCCTCTCTAGACCTAGCTTATCAACCATCTACGCACTAGCAACGTTAGTGCAAGAACCACCATCTATGATGAGGTTACATACCTTTCCCTTGACGGTGCAACGGCTGTGGAAGATGTCCTCCCTTTGGATGGTCTCTGAAGGATCCACCATTGCACTGAGGATACGTCTAGTGACCAGCACTTCCCCCACATCAGGGTACTCAATGTCACCATATTCTCCTTCTGGCTCATAGTCCTCTTCATCTTGGGACTCATATTCTCCTGCCTCCGTAATCAGCATGACTCGGTTGCTTGGGCACTCCCTTGAGATGTGTCCACGTCCCCTGCACTTGAAACAAGTTATGTCACGTGATCTTTGAGGGTTAGAAGACTTATCAGGCTCTCTCTGGTCACGGGTGGGTTCAGGAGGCTTGCTCTTGAACCTTGACTCGATCTCTACGGTTTTGCCTTTGTCCACCGTCTTAGGCATGTTGCTTGGTGCCCAAGGTATCCTAGGCTTGCTGCGGATGTCTTGGCTCTTACGTTTGATGTGCTGTTCAGCTTGCACAGATAGGTGGAACAAGTCTTTGAAGTCGTTGTAGATTTGCCTTTCCACCTTGCAGCTGATCCTTTCTTGGAGTCCATCCAAGAATTGCGCCATCAATGCTTCTTCATCATCATTGAGCTCCAATCTGTTCCTTAACTTCTCGAACTCTTCATAGTACTCCTCTACTGATCTGGTACCCTGCTTAAGAGTACGAAAACGATGTTGCAAATCCCTATGAAAGTAAGGTGGAACAAACCTTTGTCGCATGAGGTCCTTCATGTCGACCCATGAGTCTACGGGTCTCATTCTCTTCCTCCTTCTGTCAGATACCTCACGATCCCACCAGATGAGGGTATTGTCCGTGAGTTGTGCTACTGCCATTGAGACTCTCCTAGGTCTTGCTTGGTTGTAGTGATCAAAGATATGATCCATTTGCTTCTCCCAATCTAGGTACGCCTCGGGGTCTACTTTTCCTGCAAAACTAGGAGGAGTTAGCTTAACATCAGGATGAATTACCCGGTTGTAGGTGTGTTCATCTCCATCCTCATGACGTCTAGGAGGCATTCTTGGTCTCTGGTGAAGACCATATGGCTCAAAGCCATCATCTTCTGCCTCTGGTTGCCGTGGAGGTCCTCTCGGCCTATGGTGATAGTTATGAGGTTGCGTGTCCGATCCATCTGGCTGGGGTTCCTCCTGTTCGTGCCATGTCCTAAGGTACTCAGGACCCTCAGGACGGTCTTGCTCAGCTCTCACATGCCTTATGGCCTGGAATCTTACTGGTCTCTCCACGCGCTCCAACCTCTCGCCTATGGATGCGAGTTGTGTTTGGAGTGTGGTGAACATGGCCATCATGGCTTCAGCTGCGTCTCTATTCTCTTCTTCCATGGTGTGCTACAAAGAAAGAAGTCAATTAGGGTGCTCATAAATTATTAGGAGGGTTTTCTTTTTATATGGGGTTGAAAAAAATGCAAAAAGGAAAAATCTTAAGGAAAGGAAATTCGACTACAAGAAAAAGGAAACTTCCTAGACAAGTTGTGCTAGCTGTCCAATTCGAAATATCTTGGGTATTTTCCTATTCTCTTTTCTTTCCTTTTTCTTTTGTTTTCTTTTTCTTTTTAATTTAACTTAAAATTAATGGAAATATGAATTAAACAAAAAGGAAAACGTGAAAGACAATGCAAAAGTGAATCTAAACCCTAGTGATACACGTAGGAGGCTAGATGCACTTGGTTTGGAGTTCGATGTTGTTTTTTTGATTTTTCTTGAATACGACTTAAACTAATGCAAGAACTAGAAATAAGACAAGCAAAAGGATAGAAACAACCTGGTTTAGGAGCTTTAAGCTCTGATACCAAAATGATACATTCAAGGATGTATGCACGTGGGCTGTTTGTAGAAGATTAGGTGATAAACTCAACCTTAGGCTTCTGGATGGGGGTTTTCTGGTTGGTAAAAGATGGAAGGGTGAAGTGAACCACACGAGGGTGATGAACCTCGTGATAAATCACAAACTTAGAGCTAGGAGGGCTGGTCTCAACTAGGTTCTAAGTGCACAAGTCTCTTGAGAGAATAACTTGTTGAAAGAAAATTCGATCTTTATTAATATCAAAAAGGTTGTCGAACTACAATGCTGGAAGGAGCCTTATTAATATGCTCGACAGCTTGACCTTCTAGGGTCGACTCAAACAAAGGAAAGGAAAGTTTACAAAAGTGCACAAAAGGAAAAAGATACAAAAGTGTATAACCGAAAAAGGACCTATTCCTAAAATGTTCTTGACTCAAAAATGTAAAGCAACTAGATTCTACCCTGCAAAACAGAAAGAGGCATATATTCGAATGTAAACTTACCTTAACTCACCTCACGGCCAAGAAATGGAAGGTGGCCGTCCTTGTGGCATGCACGCGCCTTGCTCCTAGTCTTTGACTTAGAGTAGGGTTAGGAATCTTTGGGCCCTGACCTCTCTTGCCACTAAAGCCCTAGTCTCTGATGTTCCTTGTGTTGTTGAGATGTCTTTGGACTCTTCCTTGCACTTCTGGCCCATTGTCCTTAGTCGATCTTCCTCTAGGAGCTTGTCGACCCATAAGCTGAATTTGTGGAAGAGTGCCCTTGATCTGCTTCTTGTCATTGCTCCTTGAGGTACCACTGGTGTAGAGACTTCCTCTTGGTGCATCTCCTGGAGCTGGTAGCTCATCTGGTCCGAGTCTTCTTGTGTAGAAGTGGAAATGCGCGTGTACTCGGCTGGATCGGCTGTACCGGCCGGATTGTGTGAGGTACTGGCCGGAATGCCTTCATGACCAGCCAAGTTGATCCCGGAATCGGTGGCATCACCAAGGGGACCGGCGGTGTCATCCACGTTGCCACCAAGTGTGCCGGAAGCTTGGGCCTCTCTGCCGGCAATGCTGACCGGTCTGGTCCTATTGGTCGAGGGTCCGGCGGTACTGCTTGGTCTGGCAGAGATGCCAAATGGCCCGGCTGTCTCGGGCAAGCTTCCTGGTCGGCCAGTCTGGTCTCCTGGCTGGGTGTACGACCTGATGTCCCCATCACATTGCCTCACCATTGACGGCAGTATTGAAGAAGAATGTTTGGTTTAGCTCGGGAGAAACTCAAGATAAGGCATTCCTGGCCTTGAAGGACAGCCTCACTCATGCACCAGTGCTAGTCCTGCCCGATTTCAACAAGACGTTTGAGGTGGAGTGTGATGCCTCTGGAATAGGCATAGGTGTGGTGCTAACCCAAGGAGGAAGACCAGTGGCATACTTCAGTGAGAAGTTAGGTGGGGCCTCACTGAATTACCCCACCTATGACAAGGAGCTCTATGCTCTAGTCCGAGTCTTGGAGACTTGACAACATTACTTGTTGTACAAGGAGTTTGTGATACACACTGCCCACGAGACTCTTAAACATCTTAGAGGGCAAACCAACCTCAAGAGAAAACATGCTAGGTGGATGGAGTTCATAGAATCCTTCCCTTACGTCATCAAATACAAGAAGGGAAGGATAATGTGGTAGCCGATGCACTATCAAGGAGGTTTGCTTTGATCTCTACAATGGAAGCAAAGGTCTTAGGATTTGATCACATCAAGGACTTATATAAGGATGATCCTGACTTTGTTGAGAGCTACAAGGAGTGTAGCAAAGGGAGTCATGGCAAGTTCTACATCCATGATGGGTTCTTGTTCCGGGAAAGAAGGTTGTGCATACCACAAGGATCTCTATGAGAGCTCATCACCCGAGAAGCTCATGGAGGAGGTCTTATGGGCCACCTTGGTGTTGACAAGACACTATCTGTGGTGAAGGAGCACTTCCATTGGCCACACATCAAGAGGTCAGTAGAAGCCCATTGTGCAGGGTGCATCACTTGAAAGAAGGCGAAGTCCCGAGTACACCCTCATGGGTTGTATCTCCCTCTGCCCATACCTACACATCCATGGGTAGACATCTCCATGGAATTCGTTATAGGTCTGCCCAAGATCAACCACAAAGATGCTATCTTTGTAGTAGTGGACCGATTTTCTAAGATGACACATTTCATACCGTGTGCCAATGTTAATAATGCCACGCAAACGGCAGAAATGTTCTTCAGGGAGGTAGTACGACTTCATGGAGTGCAAAGGACAATCATGTCAGATAGAGACACCAAATCCCTCTGCCACTTATGGAGGACCCTTTGGAGAAAGCTAGGCACGAAGCTGCTCTTCTCTACCACATGCCACCCTCAAACCGATGCCCAAACTGAAGTGGTCAACCGGACATTGTCAACTCTTCTCAGAACCACACTTGGGAATAATCTCAAGACATGGGTGGAGTGCCTGCCATTCATTGAGTTTACTTACAACCGAGCAATGCATTCCGCCACTAAGAAGATCCCTTTTGAAGTGGTCTACGGTTTCAACCCTCAAACGCCTTTGGAGCAAACACCACTGCCACCAGCAAAAATGACCAACCTCAATGGAGCATCTAAGGCAGAATTCATCAAGAGATTGCACCAGAAGGTAGCAGAGAACCTGGAGAAAGGACCGGGCAGTACGTGACCCATGCCAAAAAGGGGAGAAGGGAAATGATCTTCCAACCAGGCGATTGGGTGTGGCTACACCTACGACAAGAGAGGTTCGCCAACCTAAGGACTTCCAAGCTGGCCCCTATAGGAGATGGACCATTCAGAGTGCTGGAGAGGATCAACAACAATGCCTACCGGCTTGAAGTTCCAGGTGAGTTTAATTTGTCTAACACATTCAATGTGATTGATTTTGCTCCTTTTCTTGCAGATGAACCAGTTTTGAGGTCAAAACCTACTGAAGGGGGAGGGGATGATAAGGACAACAGATCATCTGGCCGGCCAGAAGATCAAAATGGCCAACCAGAAGGCTTGCCCGAGACAGCCGGGCCATTTGGCGCGTCTGCCGGGCCAAGCGGTACCGCCGGCCCTACGATCAGCCGGGCCAGGCCGACCAACTCCTCCGGCAGAGAGGCCCAAAACTCCAGCCCAAGTGCCGGCGATGTGACTAACACCGCCAGCCCAGCTGGTGATGCCACCGGCCTCTCCGATCTCAACTCGGCCAGCTCTACACATGGTCCAGCCGGCTCAAGCGAGCACACCACCATTTCCACCTCTACACAAGGAGACTCGGATCAAATAAGCTACCAGTTTCAAGGCATGAACCCAAATGAAGTCTCTACACCAATGGTGCCACCAGGAGCCATCATGACAAGGAGCAGAACAAGGACACTCTTCCACAAGTTCAGCTTGTGGATAGTCAAGCTCCTAGAAGACCAACGACAAGGAGAATTGGGCCAAGAGTACAAGGATGAATCCAAGGGCTTCTCAACAACTCAAAGGACTCCAGAGACTTGGGCTCTCGTGGAAAAAGAGGTCAAGGCCCAACACTTCGTAACTCTACTCCAAATTGAAGGGTAAAGTGCATGTAACAAAAGTCGGCCACCTTTCATTTCTTGGCCGAATGGTAAGTAGGTAAGTTTTCAATTATATAATTGCCTTTTCTGTTTTGCAGGTAAGTTTTTCAATTATATACTTGTCTTTTCTGTTTTGCAGGGTATGAACTAGTAGTTTTCTATTTATTGAGTCAAGAACATTTAAGTAGATGTCCTTTTTTGGTTATTCCCTTTTGTAATCTTTCCTTTATGCAATTTTGTATTTTCTTCTTTTTCTTTTTGGGTCGACCCTAGAAGGTCAAAGCTGCTGAGCATATTAATAGGGCTCCTTTCAGTATTGTAGTTCGACAAGTTTTTGATATTAATTAATAGAACATTTTTCTTACGAGTTTTTCTCCTAAAAACTCTATCGCTTAGAACCCTAGTTGAGACCAGCCCTCCTAACTTCTAAGTTGTGATTTATCACGAGGCTCTTCACCCCTCGTGTGGTTCACTTCACCCCACCACCCAATATCCACCAGAAAACCACATTCAAGAAACCTAAGGCCGAGTTTATCACCTAATCTTCTCCAACCGGTCCAAGTGTGTTACAGCCTTGATTCAAGGCTTGTATCACAAGAGCATATATGCGATTGCATGACATGTACTGATGGATGCGATCATACCATTAGTAATGCACCAGATCCCATTCGAGTTTGTTATTAAGTGTTCTTGGCCGAGAGTAGTATTGGGATCATTGACCTCCTGGGAATTCTTCGTGTTGCACCACTCTCTGTTGATTAACTCTTTTTTTAGTGTCAATAAAAAGCATGGTATTTTTGAAATGCGATAACTTATGCAAAACGAGTAACTGCATAGCCAATAATAAGATTTCGTAAAGTTCTCTCATAGTCCCATGACGTGGCAATGGTACAAAGATCCATTGTTGATGTTTTCGACCACAAATGTTGACGTTTAGATGCTCTTTTGAGCCGTACAGAAGTAATCACGACTTCAAACCCCTATTTATGCCGTTACTACCGTAACTCTATGCAGACCACAAACTTCTCAGCTGTCTATGTGGGACACACCAAACGAGTGAGTCCTTATGTATCTAGTTGGACTTATGACCACTCATTGCTAGAAATCAGCATGAGAGCATAAATGCAATTGCATGAAATGTACTTATGCATGTGATCATACTAGGACTAATGCAACGGTTCCCATGAGAACTCTGAAGTTAAGCGTGTTAGACCAAGTGTAGTAGTGGGATGGGTGAGATACAGGGAAGTCATAGAGGTTCACCCCTCTCTTTTTATTACCTCGTTGTTTAAACTCAACTGACAAACTTTCTATTTTTTAAACCCCATAATTTACGAACCGCGAGGAATTAGATGGCCAACAATACCATTTTGGTAAGCTTTTCTCAAAATCTTGTGATGTGACATTCGTTCAAAGATCCATTGTGATGTTTTCGACCACAAATTTTAACGTTAAGACGCTCCTTTGAGCCCTTTTCTCTGATGGACGCAATCACGACTTCAGACCCGTATTCTATGTTGTCTCTACCACATCTCAATTCTGACCCCATAAATTTTTAACCATCTATGCGGGAACCACATATCGAGTGGATCATTCCATATCGACTTGGACTCCCGAGGAATCATTGCAAGAAAGTGGCATAAGACCATATATGCCATTGCTTCACATCTAATAAGGGGTGCGATCATACTATCATTAATGCATTGAAACCCATCAGAACTTTGCAGTTAAGCACGATTGGGCGAGTGTAGTATTGGGATAGGTGATCTATTGGGGAATTCTTATGTTGCACCTCTCTCTTTTTATTAACTCATTTTTAGTGTCTATAAAAACATTGTATTTTCAAAATGCCATAACGTATGCACCGAGAGTAACTAGATGACTGCCAATAGCATTTTGATAAGTTTTCTCAAAATCCTCTGATGTGAAAATGGTTTAAAGACACACTAATGATGTTTTGGACCCCATATTTTGACGTTTAAGCTCTCTTTTAGGCCTTTTTCTCTGACGGAAGCAATCACTACTTCACATTTGTATTATACACCGTCTCTATCGCATCTCCACAAACCTCAAACCATCCAGGAGGTACCCACACAATAAGTAGATCCTTCTGCATTGACTGGTACTCACGACAAATCATTGCTAGAAAGTGACACATGAACATACATGTGATTGCGTGATATGTAATAATTCGTGCGATCATACAAGCACTAATGCACCGGTTCCCATAAGAACTTTGCAATTAAGCATGATTGCATGTGTGTAGTACTAGGATGCGTGATCTTATGGGAATTCCTTGTGTTGCAGCCCTCTCTTTTTATTAACTCACTTTTTTGTGCCAATCAGAAAGGTTATATTTCTGAAACGCCATAACTTATGCAATACAAAGAACTACTAGGCCGACAATACTATTTCAGAAAACTCTCTCAAAGTCCGCGGGCATGCCAATGGTACGAAGATCCATTAGTGATGTTTTTGACTATTGATGTGATCCTGATGAGGATCAAGCCCCTGATCAACTCCAAATGGTTGTGGAAGAGTGGATGAATGGATTGAAGTTGCAGAATGGATGAAACGATGGTGTAACTTGTGGATTTGTGAGCTCTTAAGTGGATGGATCCGAGAACAAGGGGAAATGGATGTTACTTCTCAAGGATGGTGGAAAATCCTTGGACTATCTGCTTGCTCTGTATGAATGACAAAGGCCATGCACGTTGGGCAAGGGGTGAATCGAATTGAAACTTCCAAAGATGATGAAGATCTCTTAGACTTTCGGCTCTTGAGAGGAATGAGAAAGTGTTTTCAAATTCCTTATTCAAGAGGATGATCAAACGAGTTTAAGAAGGAGATTTGCTATGTTTGATGATTCAGAAAGAAGGATACAAGAGAGTACTTATAGTAGTCTAGAAAATTGAAAATGATTCCTAAAATTGTACCAAAACATTAAAGGAAATACTTAAGGAATTACAAAGACAACTAAGATAAAGACTAAGAAGTAAATAATGTTTTGATGTGATTCTTCCTCTCTTATTTCGTGGGTAATGAGATAAAATGGGCCTTGATTCACCAAGAGGCTGTGGTAAAGTACCTTGGGCTTGCCTCATTAAAAACCTATCTTAGAAAACCCATTGGGATAAAACTAAGAATAGGGAAAAAGAGTACAATCCAGGGCACCTCTCTTGGTTAGGTTTAGGTGGCTTGAATCACAACCAATGTGGTTGGGTTAGCACACACTAATCTGCCCTGAATGGTGTTGAGAAGGTGTTGTAGTGTTGTTTTAAGTTTGGCTTGCTTGGATCGGGTAATGGGGCCATTGAAGATTTCTAGGCTTTCATCTCCAATATCCGCGGGTTCTAGCTCCTCCTTAGCATCTTTAGTGGCTTCTTCCTCATCTGGTTCAAGCTGCTTCTTAGGTTCTGGTTCCTTGCTGACCATGCTCACATCAACTATAAATTTTATGCTTAGACAATGCTCACATCAACTATAAATTTTATGCCTTTAGGCCTTTTACTCATACCAAAGTAATCACAACTTCAAAACCGTACTCTACGCCATCTCTACCACATCTCAATTGAGACCCCCAAACTTCCAACAATCTAGGCCCCCACAAATCAAATGGATCCTTAATTATCAAGTTAGACTCATTACCAAACATTTCAGAAAGCGGCATAAGAGCATATATGTTATTGCATAATATGTACTAATGTGTGCGCACTAATCCACTGTATCCCATCAAAACTCTGCAGTTAAGCATGCTTGGGCGAATGTAGTATTGAGATGAGTGATCTGCTTGGAAGTACTCGTGTTGCACCCACATGTTTTTATTAACTCGTTTTTTGTGCTAATCGAATTGTTATATTTCTGAAATGCCATAACTCATTAAACACGACGACTAGTGCGCTAAAAAAATCATTTCGAAATGCTCTCTCAGTGTCCCCTAACGTACCAAGGGTATGAAGATCCATTAATGATGTTTTTACCAGAAATTTGGACGTTGCGACGCTCTTTCAGGTATTTTTCTCTTACAGAACTAATCACGACTGTAGAACCATATTCTATTACGTCTCTATTGTGTCTCAATAAAGATCCTAAACTTCCAACCATATAGGTGGGACCCACATATCGAGTGGGTCTTTACGTATCGAGTTGGATTCACGACAAATCATTGCTAGAAAGTAACACAAGAGCATATATGTGATTGCATGATATGTAATTACGCATGCGATCATACCAGCTCTAATGCACCAGATCTCATCACAACTCCGCTGTAAAACATGTTTGGGCGAGTGCAGTACTGGGATGGGTGACACGCTGGGAATTCGCCGTGGTTCTCCCCTCTCTCTTCTTATTAACTTTAAGAATCAACTAAAAATATTGTATTTTCAAAACGCCTTAACTTATTCACCACAAGTAACTACATGGCCGACAATATAATTTTGGTAAGCTTTCTCAAAGTATTGTGACGTGCCAATGGTTCAAATACCCAGTGGTGATGTTTTCAGCCACAAATTTTGATGTTTAGACTCTGTTTCAGGAATTTTTCTTTGATGGAAGCAATCACGACTTCAAAATAGTATTCCATGCCGTCTCTACTGCATCTCAATAAAGACCCCAAACTTCTTACCATTTAAGCGAGACCCATAAATCGAATGGGTCTTTACGTATCGAGTCAGACTCAAGATGAATCATTGCTAAAAAGCGGCAAAAGAGGATATATGAAAATGTATGATATGGACTATCAAGTGCGTTCACACTAGTAATACTACATTGGATTCCATCATAACTTCACAGTTTAGCGTGATTGGAAGAATGTAGTAATTGGATGGCTGACCTGTTGCACCTCTCTCTTTTATTAACTTATTTTTTTTTTGTCAAATAAAAAAAATTGTATTTTCAAAACATCATAACTTATGCACCACGAGGAACTACATAGCTGAAAATACAACTTTGGAAAGCCCTTTCAAAGACCTATAACGTGAGAATGGTACAAAGACCCAATGTTGATGTTTTTGATCCCAAACTTTGATGTTTAGACTCTTTTTGGGGTCTTTATTCTTGGACAGAAGCAATCACGACTTCAAAACCGTATTCTACACTGTCTCTAACCCATCTCAACGCAGACCCCAAACTTCCAACCATCTAGTAGGGATCCACACATTGAGTGGTACTCACACATAATTATTGGTAGAAAGCAAAACAAGAGCATATATGCGATTGCATGACATGTACTAATGGGTGTGATCATGTCATTAGTAATGCACCATATGCCATTCGAACTCCTCTGTTAAAAGTGCTTGGCCGAGGTAGTATTGGGATCATGCATTGACCACCTGGTAAGTCCTCTTATTGCACCACTCTCTTTTGATTAACTCATTTTTTACTGTCAATAAAAACGTGGTATTTTTGAAATGTCATAATTGTGTACCATGAGTAACTACATAACCGAAAATAACATTTTGTGAAGCTCTCTCAAAGTCACGTGACGTGCCAATGGTACAAAGATCCATTGGTGATGTTATCCTCCACAAATTTGGATGTTTAGACGCCCTTGGGGGCTGTATGGAAGCAATCACGACTTCAAATCCGTATTTACACCATCACTGCTGCAACTTAATGCAAACCCCGTAATTCCAATTCTATGTGGGACCCACCAAACGAGCAGGTCCATACATATCACATTGGATTCACGTTGCT
The DNA here is from genome assembly GCA_018901935.1 of Pugionium cornutum. Classification (NCBI taxonomy): domain Eukaryota; kingdom Viridiplantae; phylum Streptophyta; class Magnoliopsida; order Brassicales; family Brassicaceae; genus Pugionium; species Pugionium cornutum. The sequence goes on along the minus strand of JAENJI010000012.1, from coordinate 17,238,746 downwards.
AGAAAGCTACACAAATATGTACTTACGAGTGGGATCATATCACCGCTAATGCACCATATGCCATTCAAACTTCCAACCATCTAGTAGGGATCCACACATCGAGTGGTACTCACACGGAATTATTTCTAGAAAAAGAAACAAAAGCATATATGCGATTGCATGACATGTACTAATGAGTGCGATCATGCCATTAGTAATGCACCATATGCCATTCGAACTCTTCTGTTAAAATTGCTTGGCCGAGGTAGTATTGGGATCATTGACCTCCGGGTAAGTACTGGTACTGCACCACTCTCTTTTGATTAACTCATTTTAGTGTCAATAAAAAAACGTGGTATTTTTGAAATGTCATAATTGTGTACCATGATTAACTACATAACCAAAAATAACAATTTGTAAAGCTTTCTCAAAGTCCCGTGATGTGCCAATGGTACAAAGATCCATTAGGGTGATGCTTTCGTCCACAAATTTTGATGTTTAGACGCTCTTTGGGACTGTATGGAAGCAATCACGACTTCAAACCCGTATTTACACCATCACTACTGCAATTTAATGCAAATCCCGTACTTCCAACCATCTATGTGGGACCCACCAAACGAGCAGGTCCATACATATCACATTGGATTCATGACCAATCATTGCTAGAAAGCTGCAGAAATATGTACTTACGAGTGGGATCATATCAGCGCTAATGCACTGGTTCCCATTAGAACTTCGTTGATAAGCGTGATTGGGGGAGTGTAGTACTTGATAAGTGACATGCGAGGAAGTCGTAGTGGTTCCTCTTTCTTTTTTTATTAACTTCTTTTTTTTTAATTGAATTGAAAAACATTGTAATTTTGAAACTTCATAACTTATGAACCGTGAGACAGTACACGACCAATAATACCATTTTGGTCAAAGCTTTCAGAAAGTCTTGTGATGTGACATTCATTCAAAGACCCATTGTGATGTTTTCGAGCACATGACGTTAAAATGGTCTTTTGAGTGTTTTTCTCTGATGGAAGAAATCACAAATTCAAATCCTCTGATGTGACAATGAATCAAACATACACTAACGATGTTTTTGACCCCGAATTTTGACATTTAGACTCTCTTTAAAACCTTTTTCTCAGACGGAATCAATCACGACTTCTAATTCGTATTTTACACTGTCTCAATCACATCTCAACACAAATCCCAAACTTCCTATCATCTAGGAGGGTTCCACACATCAAATAGGTCCTTCTGTATCTAGTTATACTCACGATGAATCATTGTTATAATGCACCACAAAAGTATATATGTGGTTGCATGAAATGTACTAACGGGTGCGATCATACCAATAGCAAATGCACCAAATACCATTAGAACTCCGCTGTTAAGCGTGCTTAGCAAATAGTAGTACATGGAATGGTGACCTCTTGGGAAGTCCTCGTGTTGCACCACTCTTTTTTATTAACTCATTGCACCATTATTTTTGTAACGCCATAACTTATGCACAACGAGTAACAACACGGCCAAAAATAACATTTCAGAAAGATCTCTCAAAGTCTTACATGCCAATGGTACGAAGATCGACTGGTGATGTTTTTGACCACAAATTGACGTTTATATGCTCTTTCGGGCCTTTTTATTTTACGGAACAATCACTACCTCAAAACCATATTTTACACCATCTCTGTCAAACAACGCAGAACCCAAAGTTCCAACCATCTAGGACGGAGCCCCACATTGAGTAGGTACATCCATATCGAGTGGTACTCACTATGAATCATTTCTAGAAAGTGGCCTAAGAGCATATATGAGATTGCATGATATGTAGTAAGGATTGCGATCATATCAGGACTAATGCACCATATTCCATCAAAACTCCATAGTTAAGCGTGATTGAACGAGTGTAGTACTCGAATGGGTGACCTTTTGGGAAAGCCTCATGTTGCACCCCCTCTCTTTTTATGAACTCATTGTTTAAGTGTCAATAGAAAAATGTTGTGTTTTGGACACGCCATAATGTTTACACCTCAAAGAACTACACGGTCGAGAATACCATTTCGGAAAGCTCTTTCAAAGTGCTCTAATGTACCAATTGTATGAAGAACCTTTGATTATGTTTTAGACCCCAAATTTTGATGTTTACACTGTCTTTGAGGCCTTTTTAGGACGAAATCAATCCCGACTTCAAAACCATATGCTACACCATATCTATCACATCTAAATGCAGACTCCAAACTTCCAACCATCAAGGAGGGACCCACACATTAATTAGTTCCTTCCATATTGACTGGTACTCACAACGAATCATTGCTAGAAAGCAGCACAAGAGCATATATGCAATTGAATGATATGTAGTAATGCATGTGATCATACCAATACAAACACACCCGACCAATCGCAAACTTACCGTCTAGTGCCTGTCCGGTGTCATTGCAGTGATTGGCCACCCAGCTGATCGCAGCCGGCCGATCACTGCCACTTCCGTACCAAGACGAGATTTTACGTACTTTTAATAAACCGGTTCGTCCTTGGTTAAACCAAGTGCAATAAGAATACTATATAAACTCTTCTAGGTTAAATTTTAATCTAAGTTTTATTCTACTATTCTCCTAGGCCGATTTTTAGGAGACTTTGCTCTATGAATTTTTTCTTGCAACTTTTCGATTCTAGTAAAGAATTCTTATTCCCTATATCTTTGTTTATGTTTATCTACTCTTAATTCATTGTGTTTGTCATTTATATGAATATGTGTGAGTAGTTTGCCTTATGGATTGAGGTTAAGGTAGATTAGGAGAATTTGATATTGACTTAGGGTTGTTTAGGTAGATTAGGTAATAAATCCTTCATATTTTGGTTGGGCTTAATGAAAGAATATTGAGATTATAGAGGAGAAATGTGAAGAATTGAATCTGGAAACTCAAAGAGAAGTATGAGAAGTATGAGAAATGTCTTAGACTTATGGAGAAGAATCTCCTAAGAGTATATTCATACATTGAGTCTTTACAGCCCTTTTATAGAGGATTTACAATGTGAACACAAAAGAAAACGAATTCAAACTTGTGGATGAGCTTGAATAGAGGAGGAGCTTGTCAACAACCAATGGGAAGAGAGGGGAAGAGCTGCAGACTGTATCATGAACATTTGGTGTGGTTACCAAGGCTGTGTGCAGCAGGCATGACTGTTTGGAGACGTTACCAAGACTGTGTGCAGCAGGCATGACTGTTTGGAGACGTTACCAAGACTGTGTGCAGCATGGACATGTCCTTTTCACCTTGATTCTTCTCCCAAGGTAGCTATTTAACCATTTTAACCATGTGGTTAATAATAACTCCTTCCTTTTTCATTTCCCTTGTTATTCAAACTGAATTTTCGTGCTCACACTTGCCTTGTAGGTCAAGATATGGCTTATTTGATTTTCCTATGTCAATACTCCCCCTCAAGCTAAAGACTTTGGAATCACCCTAAAGTCTTAAGCTTGGGAACCCAAGGCAACACCTCATTAAAAACCTTATTAAGGAAAACCACTTGGGACAAAACCTTAATAAGGGAAAAAGAGTGTGTTGCCCTTGGATTAGGAGGCCTTTGATCATGGATGTGATAAATCAACAAGCCCAAGTTTGCTAAAGATGTTCTTGCAAACTTTGAGACTTGCTGCCTTTGTGAAGATGTCAGCTAGTTGGTCTTCACTCCTTGTATAACATGGCAGAATGGTTCTATCTTGAACTTTCTCCCTAACCTTATGGCAGTCAATCTCTATGTGCTTGGTCGTCTCGTGAAACACTGAGTTTGAAGCTATGTGAATGGCTGCCTGATTATCACAATGGAAGGTAATTGGCCCAGGTTGTGCAATACCAAAATCTTTCAAGAGCGCTTTGAGCCAAGTTACTTCATTTGTCAGCTTCCTCATAGCCCTATATTCTGCTTCAGCACTAGAACATGATACCACCTTCTGCTTCTTAGTCTTCCAAGTGACTAAGTTCCCACCAACGAAGGTGCAATACCCAGTGGTTGATTTCCTATCCACCCTATCACCAGCCCAATCCGCATCACAATACCCGACAATCTCAGTGTTCCCATTCTTGCCCATCCATATGCCTTGACCAGGAGATCCTTTGATGTATCTAAGAATCCTTTCTACCATGCTCCAATGATATACAGTAGGTTTTTGCATATGTTGACTCACTTGATTCACAGCAAAACACAAGTCTGGTCGTGTGAGAGTGAGGTAGATCAGCTTCCCAACTAGTCTCCTATACTGAGAAACATCCTTAAATAACTCATCAGCTTTCTCCCCCTTTCCGTTGACCTTGTAGCCATCTTCAAGAGGAGTTTTGGCCGGTTTAGCCCCAAGCTTTCCCGTGTCTGTCAACAGATCAAGAGCATACTTTCTTTGGGATAGAAAGAGCCCTTCCTGAGACTGACACACTTCAATACCCAAGAAGTACTTCAACTCTCCAAGATCCTTGATGTCAAATGATCTGTTTAAGAAGGCCTTTGTGGACTGAATTCCTTCCTTATCATCTCCTGTGATGATAAGGTCATCCTCATAAACCAAAACCGCCACGATTCCTTTGGAGTTTTGACGAGTGAACAAAGTATGATCTGAATGGGATTTCCTAAACCCATTATCAGTAAGTGTGGAGCTTAATTTGTGATACCAGGCCCTTGGTGACTGCTTCAACCCATATAATGCCTTCCTAAATCTTAGAACCTGTCCCTCTTTGCAAAGATCTTCAAGGCCTGGTGGTGGAGTCATATACACTTCCTCTTCAAGTTCTCCTTGTAGGAATGCGTTCTTGACATCCATTTGCCATAAGTCCCAAGTCAGATTCGTAGCTAGTGAAAGAACAACCCTTACAGTGTGTAGCTTAGCCACCGGTGCAAATGTATCAGTATAGTCCTCTCCATATGTCTGAGTGAAACCTCTTGCCACTAGACGTGCTTTGTACCTTTCTATGTCCCCATTGCTCTTATACTTGATGGTGAACACCCACTTGGAACTCATAGCCTTCTTGCCTTTGGAAAGTTCTTGTATATCCCATGTATGATTCCTTTCCATAGCTCCCTTCTCATCTCTTACTGCATCTAACCATTCTTTCTTGCTCTTAGCTTCTTCATAAGTCCTTGGAATCTGACTTTGTTCAATCTTTCCAAGGAATGCTTGATGACTAGATGGCAAGAGGTCAAGGGAACAAACAGCTTGTATGGGATGAGCCACGGCCTGGTTGTTGTAGAAGACCCTAGTGTTTACCCAATTGGATGGGTCTTTCCTAAGTCTAGTACTCCTCCTTAAATGCTGAACAGGTGGTGCAGCCTCCTCTACAACCGTTTCCTCTTCCATTTGGTGAATACCTTCCTCTATACCCACTTCCAAGTCGTCTTGTTCTTGGTTTTGGGCCATAGCTTCTTCTTGGATTGGAGTTGGTTCTTGAGTTACCACCCCTTGTTCATTCTCTTGTATATCTTGTGAACTACTTGAGGTTCTTACTTCTTTGTGTCTTGAATCCTTTGGCAGATCATTTCCCAAATGATTCAAGAGAAACCTCAAACTCGTAGCCAAATCAGAAGGTGACCTTGAGAGATCCTTCAATCCTTCCCAATCTTTCTGATCATAATAGCTTTGTTCTTCTATGAACTTGACATCTCTAGACACATATGTCCTGTTGTTGCTCGGATCATAGCACTTATAACCCTTTTGTGTTGTCGAATATCCAAGGAACATACACTTGATGCTCTTTGCCTCCAACTTGTTTCTTAGATCACCAGGAACATACACAAAGCACACACACCCAAATACACGTAAATGATCAATGGAGGGTTTAGTTTTATTGAGTACCTCAAATGGGGATATGTCTTGCAAGACTTTGGTTGGAATCCGATTGATGAGGTAGCAAGCAACCAAGACTGCATCTCCCCAAAAACTTTTAGGAACATTGGTATGAAACATCATGGATCTTGCTACTTCCATTAAGTGTCGGTTTTTCCTTTCAGCAACTCCATTTTGTTGTGGTGTGTGTGGGCAGCTAGTTTGATGTAGTATTCCATGTTTGTTTAAGTGAGCTTTGAATCTTTGACTTGTGTATTCCCCTCCATTATCTGATCTTAACACTTTGATCTTGGCATTGAATTGATTAGTAACATAATTATGAAAGTTTATAAATGCCTCATAAACCCTATCTTTAGATGGAAGTAATGTAACCCATGTATATTTCTATTTCTCATCTATAAAGGTCACAAAGTATTTATTCCTATCTCTAGACATGCAAGGTGAGGTCCAAACATCGGAATGTACTAAATCAAAGCAATGCTCATAAATTGTAGACGATTTAGGGAAAACAACACGACAATGTTTGCCAAGGATACAAGCCTCACAAACTGAGTGATCATAAGCGACATTAGGAATTATTAAGCTTAAGGCACGAGCATGAGGATGTCCTAATCTAGCATGCCATATGACATCTTTATTAGCAAAAACACTGGATTTGAAAGCTAAGGAATCCAAATTGCTTGGAGGAGTGTCTTCAAGAACATAGAGCTCATCTTGAGTTCCACCACCTCCAAGTATCTGACCACTCTTAATATCCTGAAAGTAAACATTGTTTGGCCCAAATGTAACATTGCAATTGAGGTCTTTAGTAGCCCTTTTGATAGAAACTAGATTAGACTTAAATTTAGGTACAAAGAAAGCATTAGTTTCTTTGTCAAATAGTCTTAATTTTCCGGTTCCTTCAATTGGAATACCCTTACCATCAGCTATAGTTACTTGTCTAGACATGGTTCAATGTTATTTAACAACCTAGCATTGCTAATCATATGGTGAGAAGCACCTGAATCCACTACCAACTTATGATCTGGTTTATCAAGCAATTTATGGGAGTAGAGTGTGATACCGGAGAGTTTTGAGGCATAGGCCTTGATGAGATCCTCCAAGTCACTCTTCTTAACATACTCCATGGATACATTCATAGCTAGCTCCCCTCCTTGGTTGGATGAACTTGCCGGTTCAGTCACAACCTTTTGAGAGATGTTAGCCTTTGAATCCTTGAACCGGTTTGGCTTGAGATGGAGTATTATCCTCCAAGATGTGATTCCAAAGTCCTTTGCGACAAATGGCTGTCTTGATGGTTCTTGACCATAATGTGTAGTTCAAGCCTTTGAGAAGTACTGGTATCACCGTAGGTTTCAGGCTGGAACTGATTTGAACTGTATCCTCCATTGTTAGGCTTTGAAGAGCTCAAAGGAAGCAGCTTTAATAGTTGAATAAAAACGTGAGTTTTTTAGTCTAAAGACTGAGAGATTTTTGACAGAATTTTAGATTAGAAACTGAGAGATTTGAGTAGAAAAGATAAGAGAGTGATCTTATGCTCTGATACCATGAAAGAATATTGAGATTATAGAGAAGAAATGTGAAGAATTGAATCTGGAAACTCAAAGAGAAGTATGAGAAGTATGAGAAATGTCTTAGACTTATGGAGAAGAATCTCCTAAGAGTATATTCATACATTGAATCTTTACAGCCCTTTTCTAGAGGATTTACAATGTGAACACAAAAGAAAACGAATTCAAACTTGTGGATGAGCTTGAATAGAGAAGGAGCTTGTCAACAACCAATGAGAAGAGAGGGGAAGAGCTGCAGACTGTATCATGAACATTTGGTGTCGTTACCATGGTTGTGTGCAGCAGGCATGACTGTTTGGTGTCGTTACCAAGACTGTGTGCAGCATGGACATGTCCTTTTCACCTTGATTCTTCTCCCAAGGTAGCTATTTAACCATTTTAACCATGTGTTATTCAAACTGAATTTTCGTGCTCACACTTGCCTTGTAGGTCAAGATAGGTCTTATTTGATTTTCCTATGTCAATACTTAATGCTAGGATTGATGTAGCTAATCAATCCCTAGAATTATGACGTTTTGCTCCTGAGAGGTGTAGATAGAATGTGTAGGTAAAGCCTAATCATGCCTATCACATCTTAGAAAAAGAGAGTTGATGTCTATGGTGATAGGTAGACTAAGATAGACTTGAACTTAAGGATTGCTAGTCGATAGATTACGGTGCAAAAGACTTGATTAATCTTTAAGCTAGTAAATGGGCTATTGTCACGAGAGGGAATTAGACTATTAGAAAGTGTTCTATGTCTTAGGGATTCATCTAATCCAACTTGTAGTATTATAGGTCAATGGAAAGTTATCCTGAGTCGAATGCCTTACACATGGTCAATATATTTTATTTATCGAATTGAACTTGTAATTTTTCTTTCTCTGCAATTAGATAACTAAGAAAACCAACTAAAATCCCAATTTGAATCTACCTATATTTAGGTGTTTCATGTGTTCCTATTATGCTAATCTTCCTTCCAGTGAATTAGATAGCCAATTACTACTTTGATTGATGTGCACTTGGAGTCATATTATGGATTAAAAAGTTAAACTCCATCAAGTTTTTGGTGCCGTTACCGGGGAAGGTAGCAATAGCAATTATGATTTTTATTCACTTAGAGATTAGGTGTTTATTTTCTTTTTTGTTATTTTTTCACTACAATTATTTGGGTTTTGGAGGTGTATGAACAAAAGAAGCTACAGAGAAATAAACCTGCAACGAAATGACATCGAATCTGTAGTTGTAAAGAGAAGCTGTAAGACTAAAGAGAGAGCAGTTGGATCATCTAAGCCAGAATTTTGAAATGGAAAACCAAGCACATTACCCCCCCCCCCCCCCCCCCCCCACAAGATGGTGAGAGCGAAGCCCATGGAGTGGGCATGGAAAATAAGAACGCATGAAGAGGAATAGGTCCAATGCACCCTCAACTACCTCCTAGAGGCATCTGCACTTTTGATGAGTCAAATGTCTATGGGTACCTGATGAGGTCATCAGCCCAACCCCCGGCCAACTGCCCAGCCCGACCGGCCCAAGGAACACAAAGGCGGCCAAATATGTGCAAAAGGATACATGGGTGTATCTTCATGAATCCAAGCTTAACCAAGAAGCGGTCAGCCAATACCAAACCTGGCCTATAATCCTGACTCACATAGGACACGCGGCGACATGCAGCTCACCCAAAAAAAGGCCAGATCAAGTCATGCACCATACAACAAATTGGAGTTTTCGAAACTTACCATATTTGGAACTTTCCTTATATGAAAGTCTCCAAACGTTTCTTTGGCGACCAGGAGACCATTTGGTACTTCTAGGAGTTCCCTTAAGCACTTCTAGAAGCTCAAACACGCCTTGGACCAGGCGGGTCCATCCGTGCCTTCAAATGAACCGATTGGAGCCGTTTATGGCAAGTGAGATGACCAACTGGTTTAATCACTTGCAAACCAAAACATGGCGTTCAGGAGATATTATTAAGGCCCTAAGGAAGCCCAAAATAAACCTACCATGCACCAGCCACCAGAGGATCAGGCGAATCCCTTTCCTCCAAGACTTGCCATATATGGACCGAAGTGCACTTAATGTGTTTAGATTGCAATATCTCTACTCCTAGCAACTGGGCACGTATTGAAGACTTTTCAAAGCATCCAGGATGTACCTAGACACATTAAATTCGCCTCTAAGCTCTCAAGATACAAGCATATACACTTTCCTTGTTGGCCAAACTAGACATTAATGGCCAACAGCCATATATTTTAAATGTATGATTTCCTTTTCTCCTTTTTAGGTTTAGGACCATTGCTAGGAGCACTATATAAGCTCAGCACGACCTCATTGTAAAGATAGACCACCATTGAAATTAAATTTGAATACAAAGTATTTTCTTCAAAGCCTTGTCTTTGAGTATTGTTCTTGTTCTTTAGAAATAAAGTATGTGATTCACTTCCTTTCTATTGAAGCCACGGCCAGGTTAGTTTGAGAGATTCAAACTCCCTTGGTTCACCTTTGATCGTGTGATTCGATCAAAAAACCGTCCTTTTAGTTTCTTTCCCCGCTTAAGCCAAGAGAGATTCTCGGTCTTGCGAGTCACGGCCGTACCGCTTGTGAGATTGATATTCAATCTTACATCAGTACCGAATAGGCATTCGTACACCACCTGTTGAAAGCAACAACTTCGAGATCAACGCGAGCCTGATAACTATGGTGCAAGGCAGCAAGTTCCACGGTCTGCCAATGGAAGGTCCCCTAGATCACTAGGACCAATTTGATAGGCTTTGTGGAACTGTTAAGATCAATGATATTTCATAAGATGCTGTGAAGCTGAGGTTGTTCCCGTTCTCTATCGTAGATAAGGCACACAAATGGGAAATCTCAACGATGCCATAACTTCATGGGATTAGTGCAAGAAGGTCTTCCTGGCTAAGTTTTTCTCAACCTCAAGGACTCCAAAGCTGAGGAATGAGATCTCTAGTTTTATGCAACAAGGTACTAAGCACTTCTCCGAATCGTGGGAACAATTTAAAGGTTACACAACACAGAGCCCCCACCATGGATTTTCTAGTGAGTAACTACTAAGCACCTATATAAAGGAGTGCTCCCTAGAATCCATATGCTACTAGACACTGCGAGCAATGGAAACTTCTTGGGGCAAGAATCTAAGAGTGGAATGATTCTGGCGGAGAATCTAGCACAAAGTGATGGAAATTATGGAGAAGATTATGACAGAGCTTCACGATGAGGCAGAGGATGAGCAAAGAAGGGAGATGAAAACACTAAATGAGAAGCTAGATAGAGTATTGCAAGATTCTTAATGCATTGTAAATTTTATAGGGGAGTTTGATGGATATCATGGGTATCAAGAGAAAGGAAATGAAGCTCCAGAAGGTCATGAGGAAATGAACCACATTGGGGGCCATCAAGGTATCAGAAAGGTTTAAATCAAACTACAGTGTCTCATGTTCTTAGTTTTTTTCTCAAACCCATGCTTTTAACCAATCACAACTTTCTATAGTTCTTCACTACTCCTAGAGGCTTGACGGAGTGAAGCTGTCTGGAGGGAATCATTTTAGATTTTTTCTGATATGAAATCGGAAAATCAATTAATCCTTGTCAAAGAAGTGAACTAACTCTGCCAAGAGGTGGAGAATCTAAAAAATTCCGCCCCCATCCCTGGTAAAAATGATGAATTCTATAATAATGCGAACAATGCGCTCAATACAACAACTGGGACACTCACCGCAACGGTCCAACACCTTTTCCAAGGTCATAATTTGGTTTTCCAAGGTCATAATTTCGTGAGGCTCTACCTCACTCAAAATTTTACCTTATAGGCAAATACTCCAAGATATACTTGGAGATGATATGACCCTGGGAAATTTTACCTTAACTTCTCCTACGGGAGGAGAACCCACAAGATCTTACATTCCCTCCTTACAAGCCACAAGACCAAGGGTACCAGCCCTACTTGCTTTAGTCTCAGGGTTTTCAGCAAGGGTATGCAGTGAGACCCAAATTTCAACCTCCAGCATTTCAACCAAGTTTCAACCTCTAGGATTTCAACCCAAGATGGTATTCAATCTGCATCTAGGCCAACTCAAGAAGATGAAACCAAGGCCCTATTGCATAAACTCTTAGAAGGTCAGGGAAAAGGGGCGATGGAGCTGAAAAAAAGATGATGTAGTTCAACATAAAGGTAGATCATGCTATTGGGGAACTTCATGCCAAAAATGAACACCTATTATCTCATCTGGAAGCATTACACAGCCTGGTAGCTCAGATAGCTTCGACTTCATCTACACCAAAAGGAAAACTTCGTGGTAAAGATGAAGTTAACACACGAGAGTATTTTCAAGCTATCATGATAAGGAGAGAAGAGAAACACACACTCGGGAGGAGGTTGAGGAAATCAAGCCAAAAGAACAAGAAAAAACAAAGATGAGCATTTGAATGAAACAAATGGCAAGACAGTTGACCCTATTCCAGTAGAAGCTGAAAAAGTCCCTCCTAAATTTCAGGAAGTGACTGTGGAGGAGAGAGAGCCCTATGATTTGGAGACATATAAGAAAGTTCCATTCCCCTGGAGGTTTGAAGAGCAAATCTTTGAACAACACTACAAGAAGTTCAAGAGCCTGCTAAGCTAAATCATAGGACCACTCCCATACTGGCTGAATGACCATCCAATGATGAGAAAGATCAAGCAAGATGAGATGGAGAAGAAAAGAGTTGGCAAGGAAGGACTAGCAATGGTCAATCATGAGTGTAATGCAATACTCCAAGGCTCTACATAAGAGAATCTTCAAAATCCAGGTAGTTTCGCTCTTCCCTGCATCTTAGGACTTTTTTTCTTTTGTTAATGCCTTGTGGATCTTGGAGATAGTGTGAGTATCATGCCTTTGACGGTTTCTCAAAAACTGGGGTTAATAGACTTCAAAAAGGCTCGCATCTCTTTGGTCTTGGCTGATAGGTCTAAGAGGTTTCCTATTGGAGTCCTGGAAAACATGCTGGTAAAAGTTGGAGACTGTATAATCCCCACGAGTTTCATTGTGCTATCCATCCAGCGGCACCCAGCCGATTCCATATGTTCTGCCTACCTCCTACCTCTTGTCGTTCTTGCAATTTCCATTTTGCCAATTGCACCCGGCCTATCGCAGCAACTTTCGTACCAAGATGAGATATTACCTACTTTTAACTAACCACTTTTTCCCAGGTTAAACCAAGTGTATTAGACATACTATATAAACCCCTCTAGATTACATTTAAACCTTAATTTTAATCTACTATCTCCTTGGCCAATTTTTGGAGGAGACTTTGCTATTGGATTTTGCTCTTCCAACTTTTCGATTCTAGTGAAGAATTCCAATTTCCTATCTCTTGTTTTATGTTTATCTACTCTTACTTCATTGTGTTTGTCATTTATATGAATATATGTGAGTAGTTTTCACTACAAGAAAACTGCCTATTTGCGACTATAATTTGCGACTACATACGTGGTCGCAATTTTTGCGACCACATTGGCCACGGTTTAGCGACTAATTTGCGACTACGGCAAAGTAGTCGCAAATTAGTCGCAAAAATGTGACCAATAAGTGTGGTCGCAAATCAGTCGCAATATGCAACCAATTAGCGACTGAAATGCGACTACCATGAGACTGGCCCTGGTAGTCGCTAATCAGTCACGAAATAGCGACTGATTAGCGACTACAAATGGAAAATCAGGTGCTAGTCGCTTATTGGTCGCTAAAAGTGCGACCAATTTGTGACTACGGTATTTAGTGGCTCTGCAGTCACAAAGTGGTGGCAAAGTGGAAACATAAAAAACATGTGCGTGTTAGGTATAACGACATTTAAGCGACTACATAGCTGTAGTCGCAAAGTACTGGCAAATCAGTGGCAAAGTAGTGGCAAAGTAGTCGCAAAATGTTGTAGTCGCAAAATGTTAATTATTTGACATATATATTATATTTTATTTATTAATTTGGAAATACTAATTAAGTTTAATTTTTGATATATATATATGATCATAGGTCAATTCATGCACTTCCACAGATTCACGTGTCTTTCCTATATGGGCTTAAAAATTAGTTCAAGGTCCGATGAATAAAGCATTCACTTGGCCGATGTATTTTACAAGAGGTTATATGTTCCACACGAAGAAACATGGACATAGGAGAAAGACATGTAACTACGGTATTTGTGTGAAGGGGGACAATTACTCAGATGCATCTGATGAAGCTGATTTCTACGGTATTTTAACAGATATCATTCAACTTGAGTATGTCGGACTCCTAAATTTGAAGATCACGCTTTTTAAATGTGAATGGTACGATCCTACGCCCTCAAAAGGTACTCGGAAGTCGGAAAATGGCGTCGTTGATTTCTTATCATCGGGGAAATACTACAATTATGAACCATTTATTCTCGGTACGTACGTATTCGGTAATAATTTACTATATATATGATTTTTTTCTTACAAATTTATAACTAATTTATATTTCAATACTTACGATGTATCAACATCTCAAGCAGATCAAGTTTGTTATATTCCCTATCCGCACACTAAATCATCATTAAAACAAACATGGCTCAATGTTTTGAAAGTTAATCCAAGATCTAACATTTTGGGGAAATACAAAAACAAAGATGAGATTGGCCTTTTGCAACAAGAAAATGATGAAGACGTAATGCTTGTTCAAGAGATAGTGGTAGATCGGTTGGTCGATAGAGTTAACCATACGGAAGAAATTGATTTCGATGTCGGAGATGCAGAGCTAGAAGATGAATTTCAATGTAATATTTCATCTCCAGATGATGACGAGAACGAAGAAATATAATAAATATAGTTATGCTATGTATTTTGTACATATGATTTTTATATAATTTAATGTATTACCAATAACCATATAAATATAATTTTTTTAAGTAATTGTGAATGATTTTCCAGTACTTTGCCACTGCATTGGCAATGTGGTGGCATTTCAGTCACAAAAATTAATTGTGGTCGCAAATCAGTCGCAAATTTGTGACTGATTTGCGACTATATTCTAAAAATTTGATGTGAAGTCGCAAATCAGTCGCAAATTTGCGACTGATTTGCGACCACATATGGTAAATTCACATTTCCCCTAAGTATTTTCCACATTTAAAACTTGTATTTCTATACTAATGAGACTAGTAACCATTATAAGTGATAACATATATAGAAAACCATATTTCTAATGATTTTATATTTAAATAACATTTGGAATGTTTATAAGAAGTATAAGGTTAAGTAAATTTGTTAAGTGTGTTAGGTAAGTTATTTGAAAATTTGAGAAATGTTATTGTTTTCATAGTAATTGAAATTTTTATAACTTATAATCAATTAATCAATCTTATATAATTATATGTATTCATCAAAATCTCAAAATTTAGGGTTTAGGGTATTATTTGTGACTGATTTGCCACCACTTTGCCACTGCATTGGCAATGTGGCGGCATTTCAGTCACAAAAATAAATTGTGGTCGCAACTCAGTCGCAAATTTACGACTGATTTGCGACCATATTCTAACAATTTGATGTGAAGTCGCAAATCAGTCGCAAATTTGCGATTGATTTGCGACCACATATGGTAAATTCACATTTCCCCTAAGTATTTTCCATATTTAAAACTTGTATTTCTATACTAATGAGACTAGTAACCATTATAAGTGATAACATATATTGAAAACCATATTTGAAATGGTTTATATTTACATAACATTTGGAATGTTTATAAGAAGTATAAGGTTAAGTAAATTTGTTAAGTGTTTTAGGTAAGTTATTTGAAAATTTGGGAAATTTTATTGTTTTCATAGTAATTGAAATTTTTATAACTTATAATCAATTAATCAATCTTATATAATTATATGTATTCATCAAAATCTCAAAATTTAGGGTTTAGGGTATTATTTGTGACTAATTTGCCACCACTTTGCCACTGCATTGGCAATGTGGTGGCATTTCAGTCACAAAAATTAATTGTGGTCGCAAATCAGTCACAAATTTATGACTGATTTGCGACCATATTCTAAAAATTTGATGTGAAATCGCAAATCAGTCACAAATTTGCGACTCATTTGCGACCACATATGGTAAATTCACATTTCCCCTAAGTATTTTCCACATTTAAAACTTGTATTTCTATACTAATGAGACTAGTAACCATTATAAGTGATAACATATATTGAAAACCATATTTCTAATGATTTTATATTTAAATAACATTTGGAATGTTTATAAGAAGTATAAGGTTAAGTAAATTTGTTAAGTGTTTTAGGTAAGTTATTTGAAAATTTGAGAAATGTTATTGTTTTCATAGTAATTGAAATTTTTATAACTTATAATCAATTAATCAATCTTATATAATTATATGTATTCATCAAAATCTCAAAATTTAGGGTTTAGTGTATTATTTGTTACTGATTTGCCACCACTTTGCCACTGCATTGGCAATGTGGTGGTATTTCATTCACAAAAATTAATTGTGGTCGCAAATCAGTCGCAAATTTACGACTGATTTGTAACCATATTCTAAAAATATGATGTGAAGTCGCAAATTTGCGACTGATTTGCGACCACATATGGTAAATTCACATTTCCCCTAAGTATTTTCCACATTTAAAACTTGTATTTCTATACTAATGAGACTAGTAACCATTATAATTGATAACATATATTGAAAACCATATTTCTAATGATTTTATATTTAGATAACATTTGGAATGTTTATAAGAAGTATAAGGTTAAGTAAATTTGTTAAGTGTTTTAGGTAAGTAATTTGAAAATTTGGGAAATGTTATTGTTTTCATAGTAATTGAAATTTTTATAACTTATAATCAATTAATCAATCTTATATAATTATATGTATTCATCAAAATCTCAAAATTTAGGGTTTAGGGTATTATTTGTGACTGATTTGCCACCACTTTGCCACTGCATTGGCAATGTGGTGGCATTTCAGTCATAAAAAATTAATTGTGGTCGCAAATCAGTCGCAAATTTGCGACTGATTTTCGACCATATTCTAAAAATTTGATGTGAAGTCTCAAATCAGTCACAAATTTGCAACTGATTTGCGACCACATATGGTAAATTCACATTTCCCCTAAATATTTTCCACATTTAAAACTTGTATTTCTATACTAATGAGACTAGTAACCATTATAAGTGATAACATATATTGAAAACCATATTTCTAATGATTTTATATTTAAATAACATTTGGAATGTTTCTAAGAAGTATAAGGTTAAGTAAATTTGTTAAGTGTTTTAGGTAAATTATTTGAAAATTTGAGAAATGTTATTGTTTTCATAGTAATTGAAATTTTTATAACTTATAATTAATTAATCAATCTTATATAAATTATATGTATTCATCAAAATCTCAAAATGTAGGGTTTAGGGTATTATTTGTGACTGATTTGCCACCACTTTGCCACTGCATTGGCAATGTGGCGGCATTTCAGTCACAAAAATTAATTGTGGTCACAACTCAGTCGCAAATTTACAACTGATTTGCGACCATATTCTAAAAATTTGATGTGAAGTCGCAAATCAGTCGCAAATTTGCGACTGATTTGCGACCACATATGGTAAATTCACATTTCCCGTAAGTATTTTCCACATTTAAAACTTGTATTTCTATACTAATGAGGCTAGTAACCATTATAATTGATAACATATATTGAAAACCTTATTTCTAATGATTTTATATTTAGATAACATTTGGAATGTTTATAAGAAGTATAAGGTTAAGTAAATTTGTTAAGTGTTTTAGGTAAGTTATTTGAAAATTTGGGAAATGTTATTGTTTTCATAGTAATTGAAATTTTTATAACTTATAATCAATTAATCAATCTTATATAATTATATGTATTCATCAAAATCTCAAAATTTAGGGTTTATGGTATTATTT
Organism: Pugionium cornutum; assembly: GCA_018901935.1. Lineage (NCBI taxonomy): Eukaryota > Viridiplantae > Streptophyta > Magnoliopsida > Brassicales > Brassicaceae > Pugionium > Pugionium cornutum. Next base: position 17,221,464 of record JAENJI010000012.1, on the reverse strand, counting down.
GTGACTGATTTGCCACCACTTTGCCACTGTATTGGCAATGTGGTGGCATTTCAGTCACAAAAATTAAACGTGGTCGCAAATCAGTCACAAATTTGCGACTGATTTGCGACCACATTCTAAAAATTTGATGTGAAGTCGCAAATTAGTCGCAAATTTGCGACTGATTTGCGACCACATATGGTAAATTCACATTTTCCCTAAGTATTTTCCACATTTAAAACTTGTATTTCTATACTAATGAGACTACTAACCATTATAAGTGATAACATATATTGAAAACCATATTTCTAATGATTTCATATTTAGAAAACATTTGAAATGTATATAAGAAGTATAAGGTTAAGTAAATTTGTTAAGTGTTTTAGGTAAGTTATTTGAAAATTTGGGAAATGTTATTGTTTTCATAGTAATTGAAATTTTTATAACTTATAATCAATTAATCAATCTTATATAATTAAATGTATTCATCAAAATCTCAAAATTTAGGATTTAGGGTATTATTTGTGACTTACTTGTCACCACTTTGCCACTACATTGGCAATGTTGTTAGATAACGATTGCACAGGAGAACCATCGACGACTCCGCCCACGACCCCATTTTCGTCATCAGATTTCCAATTTCCGCCACCTGAGAATTAGATTTTTTTTTATGTATTAAATAATTTTCAATAATAAATTTTAGAATTTTAAATTTGTATATCTTTTTATTCAATATTTTATATTAATTAGTTCACATATTTTTCATTTAATATTATCATATTTTTTTATTCATTAATAAAAATTAGTAAAAAATTAAATAATATGAATTTTAAACCATAAATTATAAACTATTATATTAATATTTTATATTAAAACATAATAATATAAATTATTTTATTCATATTTCTAATTACAAAATATTAATATTATTTTGAAATTATTTTCCAAAATTAATATTCAAATTTAAATTTACAAATATTATTTTACATTTTTTTAAAATAATTTAAATATTTTCAAATTAAATTTAAAAAATTATTAATTTATTTTTTTCCAAAATATACGAAATTATTTCAATAATAATAAAAAATATAATATTTTTTTAATCTAATTACGGTGTAGTCGCAAATTAGTCCTAAATCAGTCGCAATTTTTGCCACCGATTTGTGACTGATTTTCGAGTACAGGAGAACCGCAGTCGCAAAATAGTTACAAAATTTTGTGACTGATTTGCGACTACGAGAGTTGTGCAGTCACAAAACAGTCACAAAAAATTGTGACTGATTTGCGACTACAAGAGTTGTGCAGTCGCAAAATAGTCACAAAAAATTGTGACTGATTTGCGACTGTGGTTCTTCTGTAGTCGCAAATCAGTCACAAAAATATGTGACTGATTTGCTACTGCGGTTCTCCTGTAGTCGCAAATCAGCCACAAAATTTTGTGACTGTTTTACGACTACATATTTAGCAACCACATACGTATTCGCAAAACAGTAGCAAAATTTGCTACGGAAATTCAGTGGCAAATTAGTCGCAAAAATAGTCACCACCTTGTGGTCGCAAATTAGTCGCAAAAAGAACCACTATTTCCGTGGTCGCAAATCAGTCGCAAATGTGCGACTGATTTGCGACTACTTTTTTTTGCGACTAGTATTTTGCGACCACTTCACGTGGTCGCAAAGTAGTCGCAAAATATAGTTTTGCGACTACATTGCGACCACAACCGTGGTCGTAAATTGCATGTTTTCTTGTAGTGTTTCCTTATGGATTATGGATAAGGTAGATTAGTGGATTTTGATATTGACTTAGGGTTGTTTAGGTAGATTAGATAATAAATCCCTCATGTTTAGGGTGTGCTTAATGCTAGGATTGAAATAGCTAATCAATCCCAGGAATTATGATGTTTTTCTCCTAAGAGGTGTAGACAGAATGTGTAGGTAAAGTGATACAAGCCTTAATTCAAGGCTGTGACACTCCCGGATAGGTTGGAGAAGATTAGACGAGAAACTCGGCCTTAGGCTTCTCAAGTGGGGTTTTCTGGTGTATGATGGGTGGTGGGGTAAAATGAACCACACGAGATATGCAAGGCCTTGTGATAAATAATAATCTTAGAACTAGGAGGGCTGGTGTCGACTAGGTTCTAAGCGATAGGAGTTTTGTGAGAAAAACTCTTTGAAAGAAATGCTCCTTTTATAAATAATCAAAAAGTTTTTCGAACTACAATGCTGAAAAGAGCCTTATTAATATGCTCGATAGCTTGACCTTCAAGGGTCGAACCAAAAGAAAAATGGAAAAGATAAAAAAGTGCATAAAAGAAAAAATTACAAAAAGGAATAACCAAAAATGACAACTACTTGATTGTTCTTGACTCAATAAAATGGAAAACTACTAACTCCTACCCTGCAAAACAGAAAAGGCAATTTCATAATTGAAAACTTACCTACTAACCATTCGGCCAAGAAATGGAAGGTGGTTAATCTTGTTACACGTGCGTAGTCTTCAATTTGGAGTAGGTTAATGAATTATCGGGCCTTGACCTTCTTTGCTAAGAGAGCTCAAGTTTCTAGAGCACTTTGAGAGGTTTAGAAGCCCTTGAATTGATCCTTGCACTCTTGGCCCATTGCTCCTTGTCTTTGGTATTTTAGGAGCTTGTCTACCCATAAGCTGAATTGATGGAAGACTGCTCTTGTTTTGCTTCTTGTCATAGCTCCTTGTGGTACCATTGGTGCAGAACTTTCCCCTAGGTTCATGCCATGAAGCTGGTTGATGATCTGGTTCGATTCTCCTTGTGTGGAGGTTGAACTGGCCGTTTGATCGCATGAGCCGGCTGTGCAGTGTGTTGAGTTAGCCAAGTTGAAATCGGAGCAGGCCAGAATGCTTGGTGGGCCGGCCGCGACACCAGCTGGGCCAGCGGTGCTGGCCACGTCGCTGCCATTTGGGCTAGATGTTTGGGCCTCTTTGCCGGTGAATTTGGTCAGCCCAGCCCGGCTGATCATCGGGCCGGCGGTACCGCTTGGCCCGGCAGACTCGCCTAATGGCCCAGAAGTCTCGGACAGGCCTTCTGGTCAGCCATTTTCACCATCTAGCCAGCCAGATGATCTGGTGTCCTCATCATCCCCTCCCTCTTTAGTAGGTTTTGTCCTCAAAACTAGTTCATCTGCAAGGAAGGGAGCTAAATCAATCACATTGAATGTGTTAGACACATTAAACTCACCTGGAAGTTCAAGTCAGTAGACGTTGTTGTTGATCCTCTCCAGGACTCTGAATGGTCCATCTCCTCTGAGGGCTAGATTGGAACTCCTTAGTGATGAGGACATCAGGTCGTATGTCCAGCCAGGAGACCAGACTGGCCGACAAGGAAGCTTGCCCGAGACAGCCAGGCCATTTGGCACATCTGCCGGCCCAAGGGGTACCGCCGGACCCTCGAACAATAGGACCGGACTGATCAGCGTTGCCGGCTGATACAATCCTTGATTCAAGGATGTATGCGCGTGGGCTGTTTGTAGAAGATTAGGTGAGAAACTCAACCTTAGGCTTCTGGATAGGGGTTTTCTGGTTGGTAAACGATGGAAGGGTGAAGTGAACCACACGAGGGGTGATGAACCTCGTGATAAATCACAAACTTAGAGCTAGGAGGGCTGGTCTCAACTAGGTTCTAAGCGCACAAGTCTCTCTTGAGAGAAAGCTCGTAGGGAAAAAGTTCTACTTTATTAATAATCAAAAGGTTGTCGAACTACAATGCTGGAAGGAGCCTTATTAATATGCTCGACAGCTTGACCTTCTAGGGTCGACACAAAAAGAAAAGGAAAGTTTACAAAAGTGCACAAAAGGAAAAGATACAAAAGTGCATAACCGAAAAAGGACCTATTCCTAAAATGTTCTTGACTCAAAAATGTAAAGCAACTAGATCCTACCCTGCAAAACAGAAAGAGGCATATATTCGAATGTAAACTTACCTTAACTCACCTCACGGCCAAGAAATGGAAGGTGGCCGTCCTTGTGGCATGCATGCGCCTTGCTCCTAGTCTTCGACTTGGAGTAGGGTTAAATATCTTTGGGCCCTGACCTCTCTTGCTACTAAAGCCCAAGTCTCTGATGTTCCTTGTGTTGTTGAGAAGCCTTTGGACTCTAATTTGCTCTTCTGGCCCATTGTCCTTAGCTGCTCTTCCTCTAGAAGCTTGTCGACCCATAAGCTGAATTTGTGGAAGAGTGCTCTTGATCTGCTTCTTGTCATTGCTCCTGGAGGTACCACTGGTGTAGATACTTCCTCTAGTGCATGTCCTGGAGCTGGTAGCTCATTTGGTCCGAGTCCTCTTGTGTAGAAGTGGAAGTGTGCGTGTACTCGGCTGGATGGCTGTACCGGCTGGATTGTGCGCGGTACTGGCCGGAATGACTTCAGGACCGCCAAGTTGATCCCGAGTCGGCGGTGTCATCAGGGGGACCCGGCGGTGTCATCAGGGGACCGGCGGTGTCATCAGGGGGACCGTGGTGTCATTCACGTCCCCACCAGTGTGCCGGAAGCTTGGGCCTCTCCGCCGGCGATGTTGACCGGTCTGGTCCTATAGGTCGAAGGTCCGGCGGTACTGTCTGGTCCGGCAGGCACGCCAGATGGTCCTGCTGTCTCGGGCAAGCTTCCTGGTCGGCCAGTCTGGTCTCCTGGCTGGATGTACGACCTGATGTCCTCATCATTCCCTCCCTCTTCAGTAGGTTTTGTCCTCAAAACTGGATCATCTGCATGGAAAGGGGCCAAGTCAGTAACATTGAACGTATTGGACACATTAAACTCACCTGGAAGCTCGATCCGGTAGGCGTTGTTGTTGATCCTCTCGAGCACTCTGAAGGGTCCATCTCCTCTTGGTGCTAGCTTGGAACTCCTTAGGTTAGGGAACCTCTCCTGCCGTAGGTGTAGCCACACCCAATCGCCTGGTTGAAAGATCACCTCCTTTCTTCCTTTGTTGGCATGAGTCACGTACTGTCCGGTCCTCTTCTCCAAGTTTTCTGCTACCTTCTGGTGTAACCTCCTTATGAACTCTGCTTTGGATGCTCCGTTGAGGTTGGTCATCTCAGCTGGTGGCAGTGGTGTTTGCTCCAATGGGGTGAGAGGGTTGAAACCGTATACCACTTCAAATGGTGTCTTCTTGGTTGCTGAGTGCATGGCTCGGTTGTAGGCGAACTCAATGAATGGCAGGCACTCCACCCAAGTCTTTAGGTTCTTCCCTAGTGTTGTTCTGAGAAAGTTGATAGGGTCCTGTTGACAACTTCAGTTTGGCCATCGGTTTGAGGATGGCAAGTGGTTGAGAAGAGTAGCTTCGTGCCTAGTTTTCTCCAAAGGGTCCTCCAGAAATGGCTGAGGAACTTGGTGTCCCTATCTGATACGATGGTCCTTGGCACTCCATGAAGCCGTACTATCTCCCTGAAGAACAGCTCAGCTGTTTGTGTGGCATCATTGACATTGGCACATGGGATGAAATGTGCCATCTTGGAGAATCTGTCCACCACTACAAAGATTGCATCTTTGTGGTTGATCTTGGGCAGACCTAGAACAAAATCCATCGATATGTCCACCCATGGATGTGTTGGTATGGGCAGTGGGAGATACAACCCGTGAGGTTGCACTCGGGACTTTGCCTTCTTGCAAGTAATGCATCTTGCACAATGTGCTTCTATTGTCCTCTTGATGTGTGGCCAGTAGAAGTGCTCCTTGACCACTGCTAGAGTCTTGTCGACACCAAAGTGGCCCATGAGTCCTCCTCCATGAGCTTCTCGGATGATAAGCTCCCTTAGTGATCCTTGTGGTATGCACAGCCTTCTTTCTCGGAACAAGAATCCCTCATGGATGTAGAATTTGCCATGACTCCCTGTGCTACACTCCTTGTAGCTCTCAGCAAGGTCAGGGTCATCCTTGTATAGATCCTTGATGTGCTCGAATCCTAGGACCTTTGCCTCCATTGTTGATATCAAGGCAAACCTCCTTGATAGTGCATCGGCTACCACATTATCTTTGCCCTTCTCGTACTTGATGATGTACGGAAAGGTTTCTATGAACTCCATCCACCTGGCATGTCTCCTCTTGAGATTGGTTTGCCCTCTGAGGTGTTTGAGAGTCTCGTGATCAGTGTGGATCACAAACTCCTTGGACAGCAAGTAATGCTGCCAAGTCTCCAATGCTCGGACAAGGTTATAGAGCTCCTTGTCATAAGTGGGGTAGTTCAGTGAGGACCACCTAGCTTCTCACTGAAGTATGCCACTGGTCTCCCTCCTTGAGTTAGCACTGCTCCTATGCCTATTCCAGAGGCATCACACTCCACTTCAAACGTCTTGTTGAAGTCGGGAAGGACTAGCACTGGTGCGTGTGTAAGGCTGTCCTTCAAGGCCTGGAATGCCTTCTCCTGAGCTTCTCCCCAGCTGAATCCCACGTTCTTCTTCACTACTGCCGTCAGTGGTGAGGCAATACTGCTGAAGTTGGGCACGAATCTCCTATAGAAGCTGGCCAGTCTGTGGAAGCTCCTTACTTGGCTGATGTTTCCTGGTGTTGGCCATTCTTGTATGGCTCGAATCTTCTCCTCATCAACCTGTAGGCCCTGTGAACTCACAACAAAACCTAAAAAGACAAGCTTATCAGTACAAAAGGTGCACTTCTTGAGATTGGCATAAAGCTCTTCTTGTCGAAGGGTTTTAAGGACCATCTCAAGATGTGTGAGGTGTTCCGTAGGCACTTACTATAAACAAGTATGTCATCAAAATAAACTACCACAAACTTACTGATGTACGCCCTAAGAACTTGGTTCATAAGGCGCATGAAGGTGCTTGGGGCATTAGTCAAGCCGAATGGCATGACTGTCCACTCGTAGAGCCCTTGCTTTGCCTTGAAAGCAGTCTTCCATTCATCACCTTCCTTCATCCTGACCTGGTGGTATCCACTCTTGAGGTCTATCTTGGAGAAGACCGTGGCTCCACTCAGCTCATCTAGCATGTCATCCAGTCGTGGTATTGGATGCCTATACTTGACTGTGATGTTGTTGATTGCTCGGCAGTCCACGCACATGCGCCAAGTCCCATCCTTCTTGGGCACTAGTAGCACTGGTACAGCACATGGACTGAGGCTCTCTCGAACATATCCTGATGAGGACATCAGGTCGTACATCCAGCCAGGAGACCAGACTGGCCGACCAGGAAGCTTGCCCGAGACAGCAGGACCATCTGGCACGTCTGCCGGACCAGACAGTACCACCGGACCCTCGACCTATAGGACCAGACCGGTCAGCATCGCCGGCGGAGAGGCCCAAGCTTCCGGCACACTTGGTGGGGGCGTGGATGACACCGCCGGTGCCTCTGGTGATGCCGCCGACTCCGGGATCAACTTGGCCGGTCTTGAAGGCATCCCGGCCAGTACCGCGCACAATCCAGCCGGTACAGCCGATCCAGCCGAGTACACGCGCAATTCCACTTCCACACAAGAGGACTCGGACCAAATGAGCTACCAGCTCCAGGACATGCACCTAGAAGAAGTATCTACACCAGTGGTACCTCAAGGAGCAATGACAAGAAGAAGATCAAGGGCACTCTTCCACAAATTCAGCTTATGGGTCGACAAGCTCCTAGAGGAAGAGCAGCTAAGGACAATGGGCCAGAAGAGCAAATTAGAGTCCAAAGGCTTCTCAACAACACAAGGAACATCAGAGACTTGGGCTTTAGTGGCAAGAGAGGTCAGGGCCCAAAGATATTTAACCCTACTCCAAGTCAAAGACTAGGAGCAAGGCGCGTGCATGCCACAAGGACGGCCACCTTCCATTTCTTGGCCGTGAGGTAAGTTAAGGTAAGTTTTCAATAAGAATATTTGCCTCTTTCTGTTTTGCAGGGTAGGATCTAGAATATTTACATTTTTGAGTCAAAAACATTTTAGGAATAGGTCCTTTTTCGGTTATACACTTTTGTATCTTTTCCTTTTGTGCACTTTTGTAAACTTTCCTTTTCTTTGTTTGAGTCGACCCTAGAAGGTCAAGCTGTCGAGCATATTAATAAGGCTCCTTCCAGCATTGTAGTTCGACAACCTTTTGATTATTAATAAAGTAGAACTTTTTCCTACAAGCTTTCTCTCAAAAGAGACTTGTGCGCTTAGAACCTAGTTGAGACCAGCCCTCCTAGCTCTAATTTTGTGATTTATCACGAGGTTCATCACCCCTCGCGTGGTTCACTTCACCCTTCCATCTTTTACCAATCAGAAAACCCGCATCCAGAAGCCTAAGGTCGAGTTTCTCACCTAATCTTCTACAAACAGCCCACGCGCATACATCCTTGAATCAAGGCTTGTATCATTTTGGTATCAGAGCTTAAAGCTCCTAAACCAGGTTGTTTCTATCCTTTTGCTTGTCTTATTTCTAGTTCTTGCATTAGTTTAAGTCGTATTCAAGAAAAATAAAAAAAACAACATCAAACTCCAAACCGAATGCATCTAGCCTCCTACGTGTATCACTAGGGTTTAGATTCACTTTTGCATTGTCTTTCACGTTTTCCTTTTTGTTTAAATCCTATTTCCTTTATTTTTAAGTTAAATTAAAAAGAAAATAAAAAGAAAATAGAAAGAATACTAAAGGAAGTCGAATTGGACAGCTAGCACAAGTTGTGAAGAAAGTTTCCTTTTTCTCAAATCTTCACATTTTTTGAATTTCCTTTCCTTAGGATTTTTCCTTTTTGCATTTTTTTCAAACCCCATATAAAAAGAAAAACCCTCCTAATAATTTAGGAGCACCCTAATTGTCTTCTTTCTTTGTAGCACACCATGGGAGAAGAGAATAGAGACGCAGCTGAAGCCATGATGGCCATGTTCACCACACTCCAAACACAACTCGCATCCATAGGCGAGAGGTTGGAGCGCGTGGAGAGACCAGTAAGATTCCAGGCCATAAGGCACGTGAGAGCTGAGCAAGACCGTCCTGAGGGTCCTGAGTACCTTAGGACACGGCATGAACAGGAGGAACCCCAGCCAGATGGAGATGAGGACACGCAACCTCATAACTATCACCATAGGCCGAGAGGACCTCCACGGCAACCAGAGGCAGAAGATGATGGCTTTGAGCCATATGGTCTTCACCAGAGACCAAGAATGCCTCCTAGACGTCATGAGGATGGAGATGAACACACCTACCACCGGGTAATTCATCCTGATGTTAAGCTAACTCCTCCTAGTTTTGCAGGAAAAGTAGACCCCGAGGCGTACCTAGATTGGGAGAAGCGAATGGATCATATCTTTGATCACTACAACCAACCAGGACCTAGGAGAGTCTCAATGGCAGTAGCACAACTCACGGACAATGCCCTCATCTGGTGGGATCGTGAGGTGTCTGACAGAAGGAGGAAGAGAATGAGACCCGTAGACTCATGGGTCGACATGAAGGACCTCATGCGACAAAGGTTTGTTCCACCTTACTTTCATAGGGATTTGCAACGTCGTTTTCGTACTCTTAAGCAGGGTACCAGATCAGTAGAGGAGTACTATGAAGAGTTTGAGAAGCTAAGGAACAGGCTGGAGCTCAATGATGATGAAGAAGCGTTGATGGCACAATTCTTGGATGGACTCCAAGAAAGAATCAGCCGCAAGGTGGAAAGGCAAATCTACAATGACTTCAAAGACTTGTTCCACCTATCTGTCCAGGCTGAGCAGCACATCAAACGTAAGAGCCAAGACATCCGCAGCAAGCCTAAGACGCCTTGGGCACCAAGCAACATTCCCAAGCCCGTAGACAAAGTCAAGAGCATAGAGATCGAGTCAAGGTTCAAGAGCAAGCCTCCTGAACCAACCCGTGACCAGAGAGAGCCTAGTAAGTCTTCTAACCCTCAAAGATCACGTGACATCACTTGTTTCAAGTGTAGGGGTCGTGGACACATCTCAAGGGAGTGCCCAAACAACCGGGTCATGCTGATTACGGAGGATGGAGAGTATGAGTCCCAAGATGAAGAGGACTATGAACCAGAGGAAGAATACGGTGGCATTGAGTACCCTGATGTGGGGGAAGTGCTGGTCACTAGACGCATCCTCAGTGTAATGGTGGATCCTTCAGAGACCATCCAAAGGGAGAACATCTTCCACAGCCGTCGCACCATCAAGGGCAAGGTATGTAACCTCATCATAGATGGTGGTTCTTGCACTAACGTTGCTAGTGCACATATGGTTGATAAGCTAGGTCTAGAGAAGACAAGGCATCCTCGACCATATAGACTGAGATGGCTCGATGACAAAGTGGAGCTCAAGATCCATGAGCAAGTCACTGTGCCATTCAGTGTGGGCTAGTACCAAGACCAAGTCGTGTGTGACGTGGTACCCATGCAAGCTAGCCATCTTCTGCTAGGAAGGCCATGGCAGTTTGACAAGGAGACCAGGCATGATGGCCGAACCAATCTCTAGACTTTCGTGCATGACAAGAGAAAGGTCAGCCTAGCTCCTCTTACACCTGCCCAGGTACATGAGCTTCAACAGCAAATGAGTAAGGAAAAGAAGCTCATTAAATCTAATTTTCTTATTCAACCGAGTCATGTCCGGAGAGCTTTAGCCTCGAAGGAACTAATGCTACTAATGGTTTTCAAAAAAGTGTTGAATGTAGAAAAAGAACAGGTAGAGCTACCTCCTGAAGTGGCAACTCTCCTCAACAAGTTCCAGGATGTGTTCCCAGAAGAGATACCAGCAGGCTTACCTCCTTTACGTGGCATAGAACACCAGATCGACCTAGTGCCCGGAACAGCCCTGCCCAACCGGCCAGCCTACCGGATGAGTCCAGAGGAGTCCAAGGAGCTTGAGAAGCAAGTCAAGGAGCTCCTAGAGAAAGGCTATGTTCGAGAGAACCTCAGTCTATGTGCCGTACCAGTGCTACTAGTGCCCAAGAAGGATGGGACTTGGCGAATGTGCGTGGACTGCCGAGCAATCAACAACATCACAGTCAAGTACCGGCATCCGATACCACGGGCTGATGACATGCTAGATGAGCTGAGTGGAGCCACGGTCTTCTCCAAGATAGACCTCAAGAGTGGATACCACCAGGTCAGGATGAAGGAAGGTGATGAATGGAAGACTGCTTTCAAGGCAAAGCAAGGGCTCTACGAGTGGACAGTCATGCCATTCGGCTTGACTAATGCCCCAAGCACCTTCATGCGCCTTATGAACCAAGTTCTTAGGGCGTACATCAGTAAGTTTGTAGTGGTTTACTTTGATGATATATTAGTTTATAGTAAGTGCCTACGGGAACACCTCACACATCTTGAGATGGTACTAAAAACCCTTCGACAAGAAGAGCTTTATGCCAATCTCAAGAAGTGCATCTTTTGTACTGATAATCTTATCTTTTTAGGTTTTGTTGTAAGTTCATAGGACCTACAGGTTGATGAGAGAAGATTTGAGCCATACAAGAGTGGCCAACACCAGGCAACATCAGCCAAGTGAGGAGCTTCCACGGACTGGCCAGCTTCTATAGGAGATTCGTGCCCAACTTCAGCAGTATTGCCTCACCATTGACGGCAGTAGTGAAGAAGAACGTGAGATTCAGCTGGGGAGAAGCTCAGGAGAAGGCATTCCAGGCCTTGAAGGACAGCCTTACACATGCACCAGTGCTAGTCCTACCCGACTTCAACAAGACATTTGAAGTGGAGTGTGATGCCTCTGGAATAGGCATAGGAGCAGTGCTAACCCAAGGAGGGAGACCAGTGGCATACTTCAGTGAGAAGCTAGGTGGTGCCTCACTGAACTACCCCACTTACGACAAGGAGCTTTATGCCCTTGTCCGAGCATTGGAGACTTGGCAGCATTACTTGCTATCCAAGGAGTTTGTGATTTACACTGATCACGAGACTCTCAAACACCTCAGAGGGCAAACCAATCTCAAGAGGAGACATGCCAGGTGGATGGAGTTCATAGAGACCTTCCCGTACGTCATCAAGTACAAGAAGGGCAAAGACAATGTGGTAGCCGATGCACTATCAAGGAGGTTTGCCTTGATATCCACCATGGAGGCAAAGGTCCTAGGATTCGAGCACATCAAGGACCTATACAAGGATGATCCTGACTTTGCTGAGAGCTACAAGGAGTGTGGCACAGGGAGTCATGGCAAGTTTTACATCCATGAGGGATTCTTGTTCCGAGAGAGAAGGCTGTGCATACCACAAGGATCATTAAGGGAGCTTATCATCCGGGAAGCTCATGGAGGAGGACTCATGGGCCACTTTGGTGTCGACAAGACTCTAGCAGTGGTCAAGGAGCACTTCTACTGGCCACACATCAAGAGGACAGTAGAAGCTCATTGTGCAAGGTGCATCACTTGCAAGAAGGCAAAGTCCCGAGTGCAACCTCATGGGTTGTATCTCCCACTGCCCATACCAACGCATCCATGGGTGGATATATCAATGGACTTTGTTCTAGGACTGCCCAAGATAAACCACAAAGATGCAATCTTTGTAGTGGTGGACAGATTCTCCAAGATGGCACACTTCATTCCGTGTGCCAATGTCAACGATGCCACGCAAACAGCCGAGCTGTTCTTCAGGGAGATAGTACGGCTTCATGGAGTGCCAAGGACCATCGTATCAGAAAGGGACACCAAGTTCCTCAGCCATTTCTGGAGGACCCTTTGGAGGAAGCTAGGCACGAAGCTACTCTTCTCTACCACCTGCCATCCTCAAACCGATGGCCAAACTGAAGTTGTCAACGGGACACTATCAACTCTTCTCAAGACTACACTAGGGAAGAACCTCAAGACTTGGATGGAGTGCCTGCCATTCATAGAGTTTGCTTACAACCGAGCCGTGCACTCAGCAACCAAGAAGACACCATTTGAAGTAGTATACGGCTTCAACCCTCTCACCCCACTGGAGCAAACGCCACTGCCACCAGCAGAGATGACCAACCTCAACGGAGCATCCAAGGCAGAGTTCATAAGGAAGTTACACCAGAAGGTAGCAGAAAACTTGGAGAAGAGGACCGGACAGTACGTGACTCATGCCAACAAGGGAAGAAAGGAGGTGATCTTTCAACCAGGTGATTGGGTGTGGCTACACCTACGGCAGGAGAGGTTCCCCAACCTAAGGAGTTCCAAGCTAGCACCAAGAGGAGATGGACCATTCAGAGTGCTGGAGAGGATCAACAACAATGCCTACCGGATCGAGCTCCTAGGTGAGTTTAATGTGTCCAACACGTTCAACATAACTGACTTAGCCCCTTTCCATGCCGATGAACCAGTTTTGAGGTCAAAACCTACTGAAGAGGGAGGGGATGAAGAGGACATCAGGTCGTATGTCCAGCCAGGAGACCAGACTGGCCAACCAGGAAGCTTTCCCGAGACAGCCGTGCCATTTGGCACGTCTACCGGCCCAAGCGGTACTGCCGGACCCTCGACCAATAGGACCGGACCAATCAGCATTGCCGGCGGAGAGGCTCAAGCTTCTGGCACAATTGGTGGTGGCGTGGATGACACCGCCGGTCCCCTTGGTGACGCCGCCGACTCCGGGATCAACTTGGCCGGTCCTGAAGGCATTCTGGCCAGTACCTCGCACAGTCCAGCCGGTACAGCTGATCCAGCCGAGTACACGAGCATTTCAACTTCTACACAAGGAAACTCGGACCAGATAAGCTACCAGCTTCAGGACATGCATCTAGAGGAGTCTCCACACCAGTAGTGCCACCAGGAGCAATGACAAGGAGCAGATCAAGAGCACTCTTCCACAAGTTCAGCTTATGGGTCGACAAACTCCTAGAGGAAGATCGACTAAGGACAATGGGCCAGAAGTGCAAAGAAGAGTCCAAAGGCTTCTCAAAAATGCAAAGGACTTCAAAGACTTGGGCTTTAGTGGCAAGAGAGGTCAGGGCCCAAAGATTTCTAACCCTACTCCAAGTCGAAGACTAGGAGCAAGGCGCGTGCATGCCACAAGGACGGCCACCTTCCATTTCTTGGCCGTGAGGTAAGTAAGGTAAGTTTTCAATAAGAATATTTGCCTCTTTTTGTTTTACAGGGTAGGATCTAGAATATTTACATTTCTTGAGTCAAAGACATTTTAGGAATAGGTCCTTTTTCGGTTATGCACTTTTGTACATTTTCCATTTGTGCACTTTTGTAATCTTTCCTTTTCTTTTTTTGAGTCGACCCTAGAAAGTCAAGCTGTCGAGCATATTAATAAGGCTCCTTCCAGTATTGTAGTTCGACAACCTTTTTGATATTAATAAAGTAGAACTTTCTTTGAATAAGTTTTCTCTCTAAGAATCTTGTGCGCTTAGAACCTTGTTGAGACCAGCCCTCCTAGCTCTAATTTTTTGATTTATCACGAGGTTCATCACCCCTCGTGTGGTTCACTTCACCCCTCCATCGAATACCAACCCAAAAACCCCTATCCAAGAAGTCTAAGGTCGAGTTTCTCACCTAACCTTCTCCAAACAGCCCACGTGCATATAAGCCTTGAATTGAGGCTTGTATCACTTAGCTTGGGGAATTTTTCTTGCCATAGGTGTGCCACACCCAATCGCCTTGTTGGAAGATCACCTCCTTTCTTCCGTTGTTGGCATGAGTCATGTACTATGCGGTTCTCTTTTCTAGATTCTCTACGACCTTCTGGTGCAACTTCTTGATGAACTCTGCTTTGGATTTTCCATTTAGGTTGGTCATCTCTACTGGTGGTAGTGGTGGTTGCTCTAAAGGTGTTCTGGGGTTGAAGTCGTTGACCACTTCAAAAGGGGTCTTCTTACTGGCTGAGTGCACTGCTCGGTTGTAGGCAAACTCAATGAATGGCAAACATTCCACCCATGTCTTGAGGTTCTTCCCTAGGGTGGTCATGAGAAGAGTTGGTAGAGGGTTCGGTGTACCACTTAAGTTTGGGAACCGGTCTGAGGGTGGCACTTGGTGGAGAATAGAAGATTTGTGCCTAGTTTTCTCCAAATGATCCTCCATAAGTGGCTAAGGAATTTTGGTGTCTCTGTCTGACACGATGGTCCTTGGCACTCCATGAAGATGCACTACCTCCCTGAAGAATAGCTCTGCCGTTTGTGTGACATCATTAACATTTTCACACTACAAAGATGGCATCTTTGTAGTTGATCTTGGACAGACCTAGAACGAAGTCCATGGAGATATCTACCTATGGATGCGTAGGTATAGGTAGAAGGAGATACAACCCATGAGGGTGTACTCAGGACTTCGCCTTTTTGCAAGTAATACACCTTGCACAATGGGCTTCTACTGTCCTCTTGATGTGTGGCTAGTGAAATGTTCTTTGACCACGGCCAGTGTCTTATTATCACCGAAGTGGCCCATAAGACCTCCTCCATGAGCTTCTCGGGTGAGAAACTCTCGTAGAGATCATTGTGTTATGCACAACCTTCTTTCTCGAAACAAGAATCTATCATGGAGATAGAACTTGTCGTGACTCCCTGTGCCACACTTCTTGTAACTCTCAGCAAATTCAGGATCATCCTTGTATAAGGCCTTGATTTGCTCAAATCCTAAGATTTTTGCTTCCATTTTTGATATCAAGGCAAACCTCCTTGATAATGCATCGGTTATCACATTATACTTACCCTTCTTGTACTTGATAATGTAAGGGAATGTTTCTATGTACTCCATACACCTATCATGTCTTCTCTTGAGGTAGGTTGGCCCTCTAAGGTGTTTGAGAGTCTCGTTATCAATGTGGATCACAAACTCCTTGGACAACAAATAGTGTTGCCAAGTCTCCAAGGCTCAGACTAGGGCATAGAGATCCTTGTCGTAGGTGGGGTAGTTTAGTGAGGCCCCACCTAAATTCTCACTGAAGTATGCCAATGGCCTTCCTCCTTGTATTAGCACCACGCCTATGGCTATGCATGAGGCATCACACTCCACTTCAAACATTCTATTGAAATTGGGCTGGACTAACACCAGGGCATGAGTGAGGCTTTCCTTCAAGGCCTGGAAGGCCTTCTCTTGGGATTCTCCCCAGCTGAACCCCAAATTCTTCTTCAAAACTACCATCAAGGGTGAGGCAGTACTGCTAAAGTTGGGCACAAATCTCCAGTAGAAGCTGGCCAGGCCGTGAAAGCTCCTTACTTGGCTGATGTTGTTTTGTGTTGGCCACTCTTGTATGGCTCGAATCTTCTCCTCATCAACCTGTAAGCCATGTGAACTCACAACAAAGCCTAGAAAAACAAGCTTATCAGTACAAAAGATGCACTTCTGGAGATTGGCGTAAAGGGTTTTCCATTCATCGCCTTCCTTCATTCTGACCTGGTGGTATCCACTCTTGAGGTCTATTTTGGAGAATACCGTGGCTCCACTCTGCTCAGCCAGCATATCATCAAGCTGTGGTATAGGGTACCGGTACTTGAACGTGATGTTGTTTATGACCCGGCAGTCTATGCAAATTCCCCAAGTCCCATCCTTCTTGGCACGATACATGGGCTGAGGCTCTCTCGTACATAGCCTTTCTCCACGAGCTCCTTGACTTGCCTCTCAAGTTATTTGGACTCGTCTGGGCTCATCTGGTATGCTGGCCGGTTGGGAAAGGCTGCTCTGGGAACGAGGTCAATCTGGTGCTCAATGCCATGTAGGGGAGGTAAGCCTGCTGGTATCTCCTCAGGAAATACATCTAGTAATTTTTTGAGGAGGACTGCTACTTCAGGAGGTAGTTCTATCTCTTATTTTTCTGTACTCAAAACCTCACCATTAGAAGCATTAAGTCTTTAGAAGCCAAAGCTCTTCGGACATGACTTGGTTGAATGAGAAAATTAGAATTAATTAGTTTTTTCTTCTTACTCATTTGCAGTTGTAACTCGTGTACCTGGGAAGGATTGAGAGGGGCCAGGCTGACCTTTCTTTTGTCGTGCACAAAAGTGTATAGATTGGTCTGGCCATCATGCCTTGTCTCCTTGTCGAATTTCTATGGCCTTCCTAGAAAAAGGTTGCCAGCTTTCATAGGTACCACGTCACAAATGACATGATCTTGAGCTCCACCTTGTCATCTAGCCATCTCAACCTATATGGCCGGGGGTGCTTAGTCTTCTTGAGACGTTGCTAATCAACCATGTACGCACTGGCTACGTTAGTGCAAGAACCACCATCAATGATGAGGTTACATACCTTTCTCTTGATGGTGCACCGGCTGTGGAAGATGTTCCCCCTTTGAATGGTCTCGGAGGGGTCGACCATTGCACTTAGGATACGCCGTGTTACCAATATCTCTCCCACATCAGGGTATTCTATGTCGCCATAATCTGCTTGTGGCTCCAGCTCTTCTTCATCTTGAGATTCGTACTCTCCAGCCTCCGTGATTAGCATGACCCGGGTTTTGGGGCACTCTCTTGAGATGTGGCTGCGACCCCTACACTTGAAACAAGTGCTGTCACGTGATTTCTGAGGGTTTGAAGACTTACTTGGCTCTCTCTGATCATGGGTTTATTCAGGAGCCTTGCTCTTGAACCGTGACTCGATCTCAATGCTCTTTCTTTTGTCTATGGGCTTGATGCCATTGCTTGCTGCCCAAGGTGTCTTAGGCCTGTTGCGTATGTCTTGGCTCTTACGTTTGATGTGTTGTTCAGCCTGGACAGAAAGGTGAAATAGATCCTTGAAGCCACTATAGATCTGCCTCTCTACTTTCTGGCTGATCCTTTCTTGCAAACCATCAAAGAATTGAGCCATCAATGCTTCTTCATCATCATTGAGCTCCAACCTATTCTTGAGTCTCTCAAACTCCTCATAGTACTCCTCCACTGATCTTGTTGTAAGAATATTGAGATTATAGAGGAGAAATGTGAAGAATTGAATCTGAAAACTCAAAGAGAAGTATGAGAAAATGAGAAATGACTTAGACTTATGGAGAAGAATCTCCTAAGAGTTTTTATTATACATTGAGTCTTTACAGCCCTTTTATAGAGGATTTACAATGTGAACACAAAAGAAAAACGAATTCAAACTTGTGGATGAGTTTGAATAGAGGAGGAGCCTGTCAACAACCAATGAGAAGAGAGGAGACAGCATGGGCATGACTGTTTGGTGTGGTTGCCAAGACTGTGTGCAGCATGGGCATGACTGTTTGCTGTGGTTGCCAAGACTGTGTGCAGCATGGGCATGACTTTTTCACCTTGATTCTTCTCCCAAGGTAGCTATTTAACCATTTCAACCATGTGGTTAATAATAACCCATCCTTTTTCATTTCCCTTGTTATTCAAACTGAATTTTCGTGCTCACACTTGCCTTGTAGGTCAAGATAGGTCTTATTTGATTTTCCTATGTCAATACTCCCCTCAAGCTAAAGACTTTGGAATCACCCTAAAGTCTTAAGCTTGGGAACCCAAGGCAACACCTCATTAAAAACCTTATTAAGGAAAACCACTTGGGACAAAACCTTAATAAGGGAAAAAGAGTGTGTTGCTCTTGGATTAGGAGACCTTTGATCATGGGTGTGATAAATCAACAAGCCCAAGTTTGCTAAAGATGTTCTTGCAAACTTTGAGACTTGCTGCCTTTGTGAAGATGTCAGCTAGTTGGTCTTCACTCCTTGTATAACATGGCAGAATGGTTCCATCTTGAACTTTCTCCCTAACCTTATGGCAGTCGATCTCTATGTGTTTGGTCCTCTCGTGAAACACTGAGTTTGAAGCTATGTGAATGGCTGCCTGATTATCACAATGGAAGGTAATTGGCCCTGGTTGTGCAATACCGAAATCTTTCAAGAGTGCTTTGAGCCAAGTTACTTCATTTGTCAGCTTCCTCATAGCCCTATATTCTGCTTCAGCACTAGAACATGATACCACCTTCTGCTTCTTAGTCTTCCAAGTGACTAAGTTCCCACCAACGAAGGTGCAATACCCAGTGGTTGATTTCCTATCCACCCTATCACCAGCCCAATCCGCATCACAATACCCGACAATCTCAGTGTTCCCATTCTTGCCCATCCATATACCTTGACCAGGAGATCCTTTGATGTATCTAAGGATCCTTTCTACCATGCTCCAATGATATACAGTAGGCTTTTGCATATGTTGACTTACTTGATTCACAGCAAAACACAAGTCTGGTCGTGTGAGGGTGAGGTAGATCAGCTTCCCAACTAGTCTCCTATACTGAGAAACATCCTTAAATAACTCATCAGCTTTCTCCCCTTTCCGTTGACCTTGTAGCCATCTTCAAGAGGAGTTTTGGCCGGTTTAGCCCCAAGCTTTCCTGTGTCTGTCAACAGATCAAGAGCATACTTTCTTTGGGATAGAAAGAGCCCTTCTTGAGACCGACACACTTCAATACCCAAGAAGTACTTCAACTCTCCAAGATCCTTGATGTCAAATGATCTGTTTAAGAAGGCCTTTGTGGACTGAATTCCTTCCTTATCATCTCCTGTGATGATAAGGTCATCCACATAAACCAAGACCGCCACGATTCCTTTGGAGTTTTGATGAGTGAACAAAGTATGATCTGAATGGGATTTCCTAAACCCATTATCAGTAAGTGTGGAGCTTAATTTGTGATACCAGGCCCTTGGTGACTGCTTCAACCCATATATTGCCTTCCTAAGTCTTAGAACCTGTCCCTCTTTGCAAAAATCTTCAAGGCCTGGTGGTGGAGTCATATACACTTCCTCTTCAAGTTCTCCTTGTAGGAATGCGTTCTTGACATCCATTTGCCATAAGTCCCAAGTCAGATTCGTAGCTAGTGAAAGAACAACCCTTACAGTGTGTAGCTTAGCCACCGGTGCAAATGTATCAGTATAGTCCTCTCCATATGTCTGAGTGAAACCTCTTGCAACTAGACGTGCCTTGTACCTTTCTATGTCCCCATTGCTCTTATACTTGATGGTGAACACCCACTTGGAACTCACAGCCTTCTTGCCTTTGGGAAGTTCTTGTATATCCCATGTATGATTCCTTTCCATAGCTCCCTTCTCATCTCTTACTGCATCTAACCATTCTTTCTTGCTCTCAGCTTCTTCATAAGTCCTTTGAATCTGACTTTGTTCAATCTTTCCAAGGAATGCTTGATGACTAGATGGCAAGAGGTCAAGGGAACAAACAGCTTGTATGGGATGAGCCACGGCCTGGTTGTTGTAGAATACCCTAGTGTTCCTAAGTCTAGTACTCCTCCTTAAATGCTGAACAGGTGGTGCAGCCTCCTCTACAACCGTTTCCTCTTCCATTTGGTGAATAGGTTCCTCTATACCCACTTCCAAGTCGTCTTGTTCTTGATTTTGGGCCATAGCTTCTTCTTGGATTGGAGTTGGTTCTTGAGTTACCACCCCTTGTTCATTCTCTTGGGTATCTTGTGAACTACTTAAGGTTCTTGTTTCTTCGTGTCTTGAATCCTTTGGCAGATCATTTCCCAAATGATTCAAGAGAAACCTCAAACTCGTAGCCAAATCAGAAGGTGACCTTGAGAGATCTTTCAATCCTTCCCAATCTTTCTGATCATAATAGCTTTGTTCTTCTATGAACTTGACATCTCTAGACACATATGTCCTGTTGTTGCTCGGATCATAGCACTTATAACCCTTTTGTGTTGTCGAATATCCAAGGAACATACACTTGATGCTCTTTGCCTCCAACTTGTTTCTTAGATCACCTGGAACATACACAAAACACACACACCCAAATACACGTAAATGATCAATGGAAGGTTTAGTTTTATTGAGTACCTCAAATGGGGATATATCTTGCAAGACTTTGGTTGGAATCCGATTGATGAGGTAGCAAGCAACCAAGACTGCATCTTCCCAAAAACTTTTAGGAACATTGGTATGAAACATCATGGATCTTGCTACTTCCATTAAGTGTCGGTTCTTCCTTTCAGCAACTCCATTTTGTTGTGGTGTGTGTGGACAGCTAGTTTGATGTAGTATTCCATGTTTGTTTAGATGAGCTTTGAATCTTTGACTTGTGTATTCCCTCCATTATCTGATCTTAACACTTTGATCTTGGCATTGAATTGATTAGTAACATAATTATGAAAGTTTATAAATGCCTCATAAACCCTATCTTTAGATGGAAGTAATGTAACCCATGTATATTTCGATTTCTCATCTATAAAGGTCACAAAGTATTTATTCCTATCTCTAGACATGTAAGGTGAGGTCCAAACATCGGAATGTACTAAATCAAAGCAATGCTCATAAATTGTAGACGATTTAGGAAAACAACACGACAATGTTTGCCAAGGATACAAGCCTCACAAACTGAGTGATCATAAGCGACATTAGGAATTATTAAGCTTAAAGCACGAGCATGAGGATGTCCTAATCTAGCATGCCATAAGACATCTTTATTAGCAAAAACACAGGATTTGAAAGCTAAGGAATCCAAATTGCTTGGAGGGTCTTCAAGAACATAGAGCTCATCTTGAGTTACACCACCTCCAAGTATCTTACCACTCTTAATATCCTGAAAGTAAACATTGTTAGGCCCAAATGTAACATTGCAATTGAGGTCTTTAGTAGCCTTTTGACAGAAACTAGATTAGACTTAAATTTAGGTACAAAGAATGCATTAGTTTCTTTGTCAAATAGTCTTAATTTTCCGGTTCCTTCAATTGGAATACCCTTACCATCAGCTATAGTTACTTGTCCTAGACATGGTTCAATGTTCTTTAACAACCTAGCATTGCTAATCATATGGTGAGAAGCACCTGAATCCACTACCAACTTATGATCTGGTTTATCAAGCGATTTATGGGAGTAGAGTGTGATACCGGAGAGTTTTGAGGCATAGGCCTTGATGAGATCCTCCAAGTCACTCTTCTTAACATACTCCATGGATACATTCATAGCTAGCTCCCCTCCTTGGTTGGATGAACTTGCCCGTTCAGTCGCAACCATTTGAGAGATGTTAGCCTTTGAATCCTTGAACCGGTTTGGCTTGAGATGAGGATGAAGTATCCAGCACTTGTCCTTGATGTGGCCATTCCTCTTACAATGCTCACACATCACACTCTTCCTATCCTCTTGCTTAAACACGCTTTTGTTGGCCATGACTAGTTCTCCTTTACCACCAAACAAACCAATGTTGCCTTGCTCCCTTTGAATCCGTGAGCACACCTCTTTGAAATCAGGGAGTTTTGGCTCTCTCAGGATGGACTTAATCACATCCTTAAAGGCTGGATTTAGGTTGAGAAGGAGCCCAAATATCTTGTCTTGTTCCTTCCTTTCATTAAGCACCTTTGGATCCATAGAACTTGGTCTCAATATGTCAAGCTCGGACCATGTTGACTGGAACTTGCCCAGGAATTTTGTGAACTCCATATCCTCTTGGTGTAGATCATTGAGAGCCTTCTTAACCTCATACACACGGCTGAGGTTTGAAACATCCCCATACACCCTCTTGAGAGTGTCCCAAAGAGACTTGGCAGTTTCACAATGTGAATAAGCTTCAAGAATGGATGGGTCCAATGAATTTTGGAGGAATCCAAGGACTGATTGATCTTCTTGGAACCACCTAGCTTCTTCTTTTCTTGTTGCCTCATCCTTCTTCTCCTTTGGATCATCTATAGATGGAGTATTATCCTCCAAGATGTGATTCCAAAGTCCTTTGCCACAAATGGCTGTCTTGATGGTTCTTGACCATAATGTGTAGTTCAAGCCTTTGAGAACTACTGCTATCACCGTAGGTTTCAGGCTGGAACTAATTTGAACTGTATCCTCCATTGTTAGGCTTTGAAGAGCTCAAAGGAAGCAGCTTTTATGGTTGAATGAAACCGTGAGTTTTTTTAGTCTAAAGACTGAGAGATTTTTGACAGAATTTTAGATTAGAAACTGAGAGATTTGAGTAGAAAAGATAAGAGAATGATCTTATGCTCTGATACCATGTAAGAATATTGAGATTATAGAGGAGAAATGTGAAGAATTGAATCTGAAAACTCAAAGAGAAGTATGAGAAAATGAGAAATGACTTAGACTTATGGAGAAGAATCTCCTAAGAGTTTTTATTATACATTGAGTCTTTACAGCCCTTTTATAGAGGATTTACAATGTGAACACAAAAGAAAATCGAATTCAAACTTGTGGATGCGTTTGAATAGAGGAGGAGCCTGTCAACAACCAATGAGAAGAGAGGAGACAGCATGGGCATGACTGTTTGGTGTGGTTGCCAAGACTGTGTGCAGCATGGGCATGACTGTTTGCTGTGGTTGCCAAGACTGTGTGCAGCATGGGCATGACTTTTTTTCACCTTGATTCTTCTCCCAAGGTAGCTATTTAACCATTTCAACCATGTGGTTAATAATAACCCATCCTTTTTCATTTCTCTTGTTATTCAAACTGAATTTTCGTGCTCACACTTGCCTTGTAGGTCAAGATAGGTCTTATTTGATTTTCCTATGTCAATACTTGTGCCCTGTTTAAGAGTACAAAAACGGCATGCAAATCTGATGAGGACATCAGGTCATACATCCAGCCAGGAGACCAGACTGGCCGACCAGGAAGCTTGCCCGAGACAGCAGGACCAGCTGGCACGTCTGCCGGACCAGGCAGTACCGCCGGACCCTCGACCTATAGGACCAGACCGGTCAGCATCGCCGGCGGAGAGGCCCAAGCTTCCGGCACACTTGGTGGGGATGTGGATGACACCGCCGGTCCCACTGGTGATGCCGCCAACTCTGGGATCAACTTGGCCGGTCCAGAAGGCATCCCGGCCAGTACTGCGCACAATCCAGCCGGTACAGCCGATCCAGCCGAGTACACGCGCATTTCCACTTCCACACAAGAGGACTCGGACCAAATGAGCTACCAGCTCCAGGACATGCACCTAGAAGAAGTATCTACACCAGTGGTACCTCAAGGAGCAATGACAAGAAGCAGATCAAGGGCACTCTTCCACAAATTCAGCTTATGGGTTGACAAGCTCCTAGAGGAAGATCAGCTAAGGACAATGGGCCAGAAGAGCAAAGTAGAGTCCAAAGGCTTCTCAACAACACAAGGAACATCAGAGACTTGGGCTTTAGTGGCAAGAGAGGTCAGGGCCCAAAGATTTTTAACCCTACTCCAAGTCGAAGACTAGGAGCAAGGCGCGTGCATGCCACAAGGACGGCCACCTTCCATTTCTTGGCCGTGAGGTAAGTTAAGGTAAGTTTCAATTCGAATATATGCCTCTTTCTGTTTTGCAGGGTAGGATCTAGATGCTTTACATTTTTGAGTCAAGAACATTTTAGGAATAGGTCCTTTTTCGGTTATACACTTTTGTATCTTTCCTTTGTGCACTTTTGTAAGTTTTCCTTTTCTTATCTTAGTCGACCCTAGTAGGTCAAGCTGTCAAGCATATTAATAAGGCTCCTTCCAGCATTGTAGTTCGACAACCTTTTTGCTAATTAATAAAGATCGAATTTTCTTTACAAGTTATTCTCTCAAAGAAGCTTGTGCGCTTAGAACCTAGTTGAGACCAGCCCTCCTAGCTCTAAGTTTGTGATTTATCACGAGGTTCATCACCCCTCGTGTGGTTCACTTCACCCTTCCATCTTTTACCAACCAGAAAACCCCCATCCAGAAGCCTAAGGTTGAGTTTCTCACCTAATCTTCTACAATCAGCCCACGCGCATACATCCTTGAATCAAGGCTTGTATCAAAATCTCTATGGAAATAGGGAGGAAGAAACCTTTGTCCATGAGGTCCTTCATGTCGAATCATGAGTGTATGGGTGTCAACCTCCTTTTTCTACGGTTAGAAGCCTCACGATCCCACAAGATGAGGGCATTATCTGTGAGTTGTGCTACTGCCATGGAGACTCTCCGAGGTCCTGGTTGGTTGTAGTGGTCAAATATGTAATCCATCCTTCTTTCCCAATCAAGATAGACCTCGTGGTCTACTTTTCTTGCAAAACTTGGAGGTGTTAGTTTGACATCATGGTGATTTATTCAGTTATAGGCATAGTCATCTCCATCTTCTTGATGTCTAGGGGGAATTCTTGGTCTTTAGTGATGACCATATGGCTGGTAGCCATCGCCTTCTTCCTCTGGTTGTCGTGGGGGTCCTCTTGGCCTAGGGTGATACCTGTGAGGCTGGTGGCCTTCATCTTCATCTGGGTGGGAGTCATCCTGTTCTGCGCATGGCCTAAGGTGGTCAGGGCCTTCAGCAGGGTCTTGGCCAGTACTCACGTGTCTTATGGCCTGGAATCTCACTGGCCGTCCACACGCTCAAGCCTCTAACTAATTGATGCGAGATGGGTTTGGAGTGTGGTGAACATGGCCATCATGGCCTCGGTTGCATGCTGATTTTCTCTTTCTGCCATCATGTGTTACATGGGAAAACAAGGGGTGAGTGGCTCCTAAAAATCTCTTTAGCAGTTGTATTTATACTAGGTTAAAAAAATTTAGGAAAAGGCAAATAAGAAAAAGAAAAGTTTTGGCAAAAAGGAAAAACAATTAATGATGCAATCTAGCCAAAAAAAAGTTTTCTTTGGTTGATTTATTTCTTGCTTTAATTTCTTTTTTTATTTAACCTAAGGATTAATGGAAATATGACTTAGAAGAAAGGAAAAATAATGGATGCAAACAAAGAATGATCCTAACCCTAGTGATGCACATAGGAGAAAGATGCACTCGATTTTGTTTTAAGTTGATTTTTTTGTTTTTTTAATAGAACTAAACTAATGCACGAATTGAATTAAGATTGAAATAAAACGATAGAAACAACATGTTTTTAGGAGCTTAAGCTCTGCTACCAATATGATATAAGCCTTGATTCAAGATCGTGACACTCTCGGACAGGTTGGAGAAGATTAGGCGAGAAACTCGGTCTTAGTCTTCTGAAGTGGGGTTTTCTCGTGTGTGATAGGTGGTGGGGTGAAGTGAACCACATGAGGTATGGAAGGCCTCATGATAAATAACAATCTTAGAATTAGGAGTGCTGGTCTCGACTAGGTTCTAAGCGATAGGAGTTTTTTTTCGAAAAACTCTTAGAAAAAATGCTCTATTTATTAATAATCAAAAAGGTTGTCAAACTAAAATGCTGAAAGTAGCTTTATTAATATTCTCGGCAGCTTTACCTTCTAGGGTCGACCCAAAAGAAAAATGGAAAAGATACAAAAGTGCATAAAGGAAAAACTTAAAAAAAAATAACCTAAAAAAGACAACAACTTAATTGTTCTTGACTCAGTAAAATGGAAAACTACTAATTCCTACCCTAAAAAATAGAAAAGTCAATCTTATAATTGAAAACTTACCTATTTACCATTCGGCCAAGAAATGGAAGGTGGCCGACCTTGTTACATGCGCTTAGTCTTCAATTTTGGGTAGGTTAATGAATTGTTGGGCCTTGACCTCATTTGCCATGAGAGCCCAATTTTCTCGAGCACTTTGAGAGGTTGAGAAGCCCTTGACTTGATCCTTGCACTATTGGCCCATTTCCCCTTGTCTTTGGTCTTCTAGGAGCTTGTCTACCCACAAGCTGAACTTGTGGAAGAGTGCTCTTGTTATGCTTCTTGTCATGGCTCCTGGTGGTACCATTGGTGCATAGCTCTCCCCTAGGTTGATGCCCTGAAACTGGTTAATGATGTAGTCCGAGTCTCTTTGTGTGGAGCTTGAACTGGCCGTGTAATTGCATGAGCCGGCTGTGACGTGTGTTGAGCTGGCCGAGTTGCAATCGGAGCCAGCCAGAATGCTTTATGGGCTGGCACCGTCACCAGCTGGGCCGTCGGTGTTGGCCAGGTCCGCCGCCAGTTGGGCCGGAGGTTTGGGCCTCTTTGCTGGCAAAATTGGTCGGTCTGGCCCGGCTGATCATCGGGCCGGTGGTACCGCTTGGCCCGGCAGACTCGCCTAATGGCCTGGCTGTCTCGGCTAGGCTTTCTGGTCGGCCATTTTTACCATTTGGCTGGCCAGATGATCTGGTGTCCTCATCGTAAAGCCTAAACATTTCTATCACATCTTAGCGAATGAGAGTTTGATGTCCATGGTGATAGGTAGACTAAGATAACTTGAACTTAACGATTGCTAGTCGATAGATTACTGTACAAAAAAACTTGATTAATCTAGAGGCTAGTAAATTGGTTATTGTCACGAGAGTGGATTAGCTAAGTAGAAATTGTTATATATCTTAGGGATTAATCTCATCGAACTTGAAGTATCATAGGTCAATGGAAAGTTACCCCAAGTCGAGTCCCTTACCCATGATCCATTTATTTCATTTGTCGAATTAAACTTGTAGTTTTACTTTCTCTACAATTAGATAACTAGGAAAACCAACTAAAATCCCAATTTGAATCTACCTATATTTAGGTGTTTCATTCATTTCTAGTGTGCTAATCTTCTTTTCATGTGGATTCGATACCCAACAACTACTTCGTTTGCTTTACACTTGGAGTCGTATTAGGGATTAAAAACTTAAACCCCATGGGAATCAATCAATAAACCAGTTAAGGATTCTTCTCAAAAGGGGCAAGAGAATAAGAGTAGAATAAATCTTAGTTTAAAATGATACCTAAAGGTATTTATACAGTATCCTTGATACACTTAGTTTAATTCGGAACAAACTGGTTAACTTAAAATTAGGTAAAAACTTGCATAGGTACGGAAGTGGTCGCTATGGGCCGGTGCGATCAGCCCAATGGACAAGGTGCTTAGTCGTGTGTGATCGGCCGGATGGCCTATCGTTGGGACGACAACGAGTAAGCGGTACATCGGCAATCGGTCTAGTGCAATCGGTCAGATGGCCGATCGCTGGGACGGCAGCGGGCGAGTGTTGGTTTGGCCTATGCTATGACATGTGTTATAAAGAAAACACGATTAACTTTTTAAACCACTACTTTTGTACATAATAAACGTAATTATTATAGTCAATCGTATAGAGAGGAATAAACTTAATTAAATAATTTAGAGGGTTCAAAGATGAGGATAAATTGTTACGAGGGAGTTTGGGAAGAAGCAAGTTCAGGTGGTATCGGTTTGGGCACTAATAATTTGGGTGGGAATATAAAGTAACCCAAAACACATTTACATTTTTCCTTGTCGACAAGGTGTAGGGATGTTAAAATGGGTACATCCATCCTATTTATACTCATCCCATATAAAACCCATTCTATTTAAATCTCAAATCCTATAAAATCTATTTATTATAAAGATCTAACAGGATTACCCATTTAAACCCATTTATAATTAAATTAATCTATTTAAAACCATTCAAACTCATTTAACACCTTGTCAATGTGTATGCATAGCTTGCTTTTAATATGTCAAAAAAGGTTAAGTTTTTTTCTATTAACTATTAATTTTTTCCAAAGCAAACTTTTCGAAAAGTGTACTTTGGTGACAAAAATGTTAATTTCTGCAATTGACCATGAATTTTTTCCAAACCAGACTTCTCGAGAAGTTTGTTTTATATAGAATAAATTTTGCAAACTTCTTGAAAAGTCTCGTTTGGTGACAAAAAGGTTAGTTTTCTCCAATGGACCATGAATGTTTTCTAAAGCAGACTTCTCGAGAAGTATGCATCCCAAAGCAAACTTCTCAAAAATCTGCTTTGGAAAAAATTCATGGTCAATTGCAGAAAAGTCTGCTTTGGAAAAAATTTATGGTCAATTGTTGAAAACTAACCTTTTTGTCACCAAATCAGACTTCTCAAGAAATCTGCGAAATTTATTCCAGACAAAGCAGACTTCTCGAGAAGTATACTTTGGAAAAAATTCATGGTCAACTGTAGAAAACGAACCTTTTTGTCACCAAAGCACACTTCTCAAGAAGTCTGTGAAATTTATTTTGAACAAAACAGACTTCTCGAGAA
This sequence comes from Pugionium cornutum, assembly GCA_018901935.1. Lineage (NCBI taxonomy): Eukaryota > Viridiplantae > Streptophyta > Magnoliopsida > Brassicales > Brassicaceae > Pugionium > Pugionium cornutum. The sequence goes on along the minus strand of JAENJI010000012.1, from coordinate 17,192,805 downwards.
GTCTGGTTTGGAAATAATTCATGGTCAATTGCAGAAAACTAATCTTTTTGTCACCAAAACAGATTTCGTGAGAAGTCTACAAGATTTATTCCGGACAAATCAAACTTTTCGAAAAGTCTGCTTTGGAAAACTTTTATTGTCAAATGCAGAAACTAACCTTTTTTCCATCAAACAGTTTTTTTTCTTGACAAATGCTTTGATAATGAAATACAAAGTAGATTTCTCGAAAAGTGTACGATATGCAACAGGAAAATCATAGCCAAAACACAAAAACTAATGTTGAATCTTGAATTTTTAAGCAAAATGACTTCTAAAATGACCGATATATACTCCTAGAAGCTTGTTTTAAAAGATAGTGATGATCTTTTACAAATTTGGAAGTTTTTGAAGATAGTGTGAAGAGAGAAACAAGAAGAAATTGTGAGAGAAAATGAAAGAGGTTGAGATGAATGAGATTTGATGAAGGAATAGAGATAAATGGTGTTTGTGTCGATAACATTAAGAGCTCCTAACAACCACGACAATGGTGGATGTGTGCAATGAAGAACATGGCATTTTTGTAATATTTTTGAAAAGTTTGTTTATAATGGCTTTTGTATTTTTTTAAAGCAATAATTATAAAGTAATGGTAAAGTTGTAAATATAATTATTATTGAAAGATAAAACAGAGATAAATGTTAGTTTTGGAAAAATAAGTTTATGGGGTTAAACTTTCGGCTGGATAAATTATTTAGGTTACTTTTTGCAAATCACCCAATTTTTAAATCATTTTTCTAAAACACTTTACACATTTTCTTAATCTTATACTACATATTATAAACCTTATCTGTTTCATAATTTGTTTACAACATATTTATGATTTCTAATTATATATTTGGAGTTATAATGATTTGTACATATATAATATAGAAATTAGAAGTTTGAAATGTCTAAAATACATGAAAACATGTAAAATACACTCGTGGTCGCAAAAGACCGACCAATTTGTGACCACTTAAGAAATTTTGTATTGTAGTCGAAATTAGTCAGAAATATAGCGACCAATTTATAACTACATGATAATTTTTACGTTGTGGTCGCTCTTAGGTAAGTATATTAGCGACCAATTTGCGACCACATCTCAAACAATTTGTAATACGATGTTTTCAAGGTTAGAACACAAGACTCTTAACACTTCTACCTTTCTGTAGCCACTAGGCTAAAACCTTTTTTCGATATGTATATAGAAAATATTAATATATAATTACATATAATTTAAATGGTTTATAGAAAAATATCATTTTTTACATTTAAACAAATTTGACATAGTCAATTTGTACGAAGTCATTGAAAACAAAATATATTACATATTTTCGTTTTCATCGTCATTTGAAGATGAAATATTAGACTAAAAGTCATCTTCTATTTCAGCATTTCCAACGTCGAAATCAATATCTTCGCTTTGATAAATTCTATCAACCAAAGGATTCACTTCTATCTCGTCAACCAGCTTTACCTATTCATCATTTCCTTGTTGCAAAAAGATCTCGACTTTACTTTTGTAGTTTCCCAAAAAATTAGCTCTTGGATTAACTTTGAGAACACTAAGCCGTGTTTGTTTTGATGATGATTTGGTGTGCGGATAAAGAATATAATAAACTTGATTTGCTTGAGAGGTTGTGATACATCATATAATGAAACATAAATTAATTAATTATACGAATAGAAATTTACGTAATATATATATATATATATATAATTACCTAATAATTAGTTATTTTTTAATTAATTACGTACCTAGAATAAATGGTTCATATTTGTAGTATTTTTCTGATGATAAAAGACATCAACAACGCCATTTTCCGAATTTCGAGTGCGTTTGGAAAGCGTAGGATTATACCATTCACATTTAAAAAGCGTGATTTTCAAATTTATGAGTCCATCATACTCAAGTTAAATGATATCTGTTAAAACCCCATAAAAATCAATTTCATCAGATGCATATGAGTAATTGTCTCGTTTGACACAAATGTCGTAACTACATGTCTTTCTTCTGTGTCCATGTTTCTTTGTGTGGAACATATAACCCCTTGTAAAATAGATCAGCCAAGTTGTCGCTTTGTTCATGGTGCCTTGCACTAATTCTTGAACCCATATAGGAAACATGTGTTCATCTATTGAAGTGCTTGCATTGACGTATCATATATATATAGTAATTATTATTTCTAATTTTTTAAAATTATAAACGACATATATATACATATTAATTATATACATACATAATCTCGAACTCATATATGGAACTCTTCCTCTCTATTCGATGAAATGTCATCTTTAGAAAAATATGAATATGTACCACAAATTTGATCTTCATACAAGCTAAAAAATTAAATCAAATTGCAATATATATTTCTTAGAAGTTAAGGAAATATCATTTATCATTTTGTAAAGAAATTGTTTTCATAAAAGCTTATACCTCTCAAGTGGACGAAAATATTCACAATTTCGCAAAACATAAGCATGTGCGTAGTTGTATTCTTTTTTAGATAGCCATATGTATTTACTTTTACCACGTGTACGATTCATGTGAGTAAATATATCAGGCACTTCGGGATCTGGATACACAGAGACTTTACTTTCATCGAATCTAGTAGACCTATATATATATTCAGCACAAAAAGTTAATTAAATGTAAAAATAAAATAATTAATATACACAATAATTTACGGTAACTAGTGGTTTTTGTGCGTATATGGTAGCAAAGTAGTGCTCGGATAAGTAGAATATCTCATCATTTACATATTATTTGACAATCAATCCTACATTTATTTTTTGCCTTGTTTTTCAATTTTTTAAAAACCTTTTCAAATGGATACATGCACCTATATTGTACAAGTCCATCCAATGCACCTTCGTATGACAGATGTATAGATAGGTGCTCCATGATATCGAAAAAAGCAGGTGGAAAGATCTTCAACAAATTGAAAAAATTATAACTATGTTTTTTTCAGAATTCGGACACAACTTTGTTGCAATGATTTGGAGTATAGATCGCAAAAAAAAATCCTTCAATCTCTGTATTACTCAAATTTGAATCAAGTAGTTAATTAATACATACAATTATTATTATTATATATGTACAAAATAAAATGTTTAAATGTGTATACCTGATAATACCAGATGAACTTTTTATGGTAAAAGTTCTGGAAATATAAAAGGCAGGAACCTCTCCATAAAAACATAGAAATCATTACTTTTCATGTCCGAGAACTTTAATCCATCCATATCCACACAATTCACTAAGTTTTCCACATAGCCGTCTGGATATTTAACCTCATTTTTGACACATTCCAATAAGCGGTTTTGGCTTTTTATCAATCTAAATATAGAGAATGGAGCATTACCCCGAACATCCACGTGCAGATCTTTTCGAGAGCAAAACTTCGCAATGTCTAACCTTGACTTAAGTGTATCTTTTGATTTATTTTTGACATTAATAACAGTATTTGTGATGTTATCGAAGAAATTCTTCTCTATATGTATCACATCAAGATTATTTCCTAGGTTAATATACTGTTTTGATTCCACCATAGTCAAATGTTCTTAATGGATTGACAAATTTTATTCGCTCGTATAAACTTGTTTCCCGGTCATGATTGTGGTGGATAGTCATTCAAAGCTTGCTTGCTCTTTAAAAATTTTGTTTTCTTTTTTCCATAATAGATGACCTTTAGAAAAAACCTTATGTGATAATCAAACCAACACATCTTTCTACCATTTAGTCATCGAAATGCCTTGGTATCATCCATACAAATTAGACAAGACAGTTTGTCATGCGTTGTCCATCCTGAAAGCGTTCCATACGCTGAAGAATCGCTTATTATCCATAATAGCACAACTTTTAAATTAAAAGACACATCGTATGTCTCAACTCCGGTAGACCATAATTTTTTCAGTTCATCAATCAAAAGTCGGAGGAATATATCAAAACTAGCACGCTGATGATTTGGCCCCGAATTGAGAATTGTAAGAAACAAGTGCTCTTTCTTCATACATATCTCAGGTGGTAAGTTATATGCAGTGATAATTACTGACCATAATAAATGATTACGAGACATCCCAAATAGACTGAACCCATATATACATTAGCCAAGATAAACATTTTGAGATTCAACAGCAAATCTTGGATGTAGATATTGAAACGTTTTCCACTCCGCAACATCAGATGGATGATTCATTTCTCCGTCTTCTGCTTCATGCTCTGCATGCCACCTCATTGTCGCTGCAATTTTCTCGCTTTGATACATTCTTTTCAGTCTGTCACCTATAGGTAAATACCACATACGAAAAGTATTTTCATCCTACCCTCACTACAAGAAAACTTCTGTTTTGCGACCACGTGAAGTGGTCACAAAATAGTAGTCGCAAAAAATCAGTCGCAAATTTGCGAGTGATTTGCGACTACGGAAATAGTGGTTCATTTTGCGACTAATTTGCGACCACTTGGTGGTGACTATTTTTGCGACTAATTTGCCACTGAATTTACGTAATAAATTTTGCCACTGTTTTGCGACTACATATGTGGTTGCGAAATATGTAGTCACAAATCAGTCACAAAATTTTGTGACTGATTTGCGACTACAAGAGTAGTGCAAGCACAAATCAGTCACAAAATTTTGTGACTGATTTGCGACTACAAGAGTAGTGCAGTCAAAAAATCAGTCACAAAATTTTGTGATTGATTTGCGACTGCGTTTCTTCTGTAGTCGCAAAATCAGTCACAAAATGTTGTGACTGATTTGCAACTGCGTTTCTCCTGTAGTCGCAAATCAGTCACAAAAGATTGTGACTGATTTGCGACTACATTGGTCCTGTAGTCGTAAATCAGTCATAATTTTTTGTGACTGATTTGCGACCACATGTATCAATGAGTCGCAAATCGGTGGCAAAAATTACGATTGATTTGGTACTGATTTGCGACAACAACGTAATTAGATTTTAAAAAATATATATATAATTTTAAATTATTGTTGAAATAATTTTTATATTTGAAAATAAAAATATTAATATGTTTTAAATTTAATTTCAAAATATTTAAATTATTTCAATAATAATTGTAAAATAATTTTTGTAAATATAAATTTTAATAATATTTTTCAAATTAATTTCAATAATAATATTAATATTTTGTAATTAGAAATGGTAATATAATAATTTATATTATTATGTTTTAATATTAATATTAGTTATTTTTTTTATAAATATTAATATAATAGTTTATAATTTATGTTTTAATATTAATATTATTTAGTTTTTTATTAATTTATAAATACATTATTAAATTATTAAATATTATAAATAGTTTTTATTAATTAATAATAAATATATAATATTAAATAAAAAATATATAAACTAATTAATATAAAATATTGTATACAAAGAAATTAAAAATTAAATTGTAATATTTATTATTGAAAATTGAATCTACAGAAGAAAAAAATTTAATTTTCAGGCGGCGGAAATTGGAAATTCAAAGGCGAGAATGGGGTCGGCGTCAGAGCTGTCGATGGTTCCCCTGTGCAATCGTTATCCCGCATATAGAAGGCGAATGCGGGATCTGCCCGTTAGAAATACCCGAGGAGCATCTCCAAGCTCGAGATCTTCTTTTGGTTTTCTCTATTCAGCTCTTCCATCTTCTGATTTGCTTCCAAAATTTGCGTGTTTTGTTGTTTAATTAATCCGTTTTGTTCTTGAAGCATTACGTACTCTGGAGAATTGGTTTGCACCCCAGTACGTCTACGCATAGAATGTACGCGGTTCATGTTACCAAGTCCATAAAGACGGCCTCGGTCATCCGCAACAGAGGACTACAAAATAATAAAAACAAAAAATTAAATAATAAATTTAATTATTAAATTAATTATAAAAATATGTTATAACAAAAAAATTTGAAAATTTTTTTTATCTGAATGAAGATCTCATTCTTTTGTTCTGGAGTCAGCTCAATTGGAGGGTAAGTTCCATCAGATGTTTCTGGTGGATCGACCTCCATGATCGCCATCTTCTCTTGGATGTTTCGTTCGTATGCTTCACAAATTTTTTTTGCTTTCAAATCTACATACGAACCATCCGGTCTTGTGTGAGTCTTTATAAAGACCTCACCTATTGAGACTGGTCGTCCCAAATTATGTTCCTTCACACATATTAAAATAAAAAAATGTTAATTAAATTTAAATAAAAAAATGACTTACCATTTCCTGCTGAACCTGAATGTAGGATTTTTGGCCCGAAAAATGTTTGTACGGGCCAAGACCATCCCGAACAGAGTTGCGGTTATGAGAGGATTTGGTACTCCTCTCGGTAGACGTTTCTGTTCCCCAATAGTCTGTCATAATTTTGTACAGAATTGGGGAAATCCATCGGGGATGTTGGCCGGTTGTATGAACCGTGCTCACCATCCCTTTTATCCGTCTTACGCAGACGGCCTCGAACTCTTTTCGTACCACCAGGGTGATCAAAGGATCCCAGGTGTACGATTGCTTCAAAATAATATTTTAAATATTAAATTTTGTTTAAATATTTTAAAATAAAAAATTTTTATAAAAAAATTTGAAGTGGTCGCAAATCAGTGGCAAAATTTGAATTTAATGAAGTGGTTGCAAATCAGTCGCAAATTTGCGGCTGATTTGCGACCACCAATTAATTCTTAAGTTATACAAATTTCAATCACTTATAATGGTTAGTAGTCACATTAATTTGGAAAATACAAGTTTTAAATATGGAAATACTTAGGGGAAATGTGAATTTACCATATGTGGTCGCAAATCAATCACAAATTTGTGACTGATTTACGACCTCTCATCAAATTTTGAGAATGTGGTCGCAAATCAGTCGCAAATTTCCGACTGATTTGCGACCATGTTTAATTTTTGTGACTGAAACGCCACCACATTGCCAATTCAGTGGCAAAGTGGTGGCAAATCCATCACAAATAATACCCAAAACCCTAAATTTTGATATTTTGATGAATACATATAATTATATAAGATTGATTAATTGATTATAAGTTATACAAAATTCAATTATCATGAAAACAATAACATTTACCAAATTCTCAAGTAATATACCTAAAACACTTAAAAAATTTACTTAACCTTATATCTCTTATATAAATTTCAAATGTTTTCTAAATATAAAATCATTACAAATATGGTTTTCAATATATGTGAGCACTTATAATGGTTAGTAGTCACATTAATTTGGAAATACAAGTTTTAAATGTGGAAAATACTTTGGAGAAATGTGAATTTACCATATGTGGTCGCAAATCAGTCGCAAATTTGCCATTCACGTTTTCCTTTTTAAAAATGTAATAAATGCAATTAATTGTTTTCATATACCTCTCTAGTGGCCGAAAATATTCACAATTTCTTAATACATATGCATGTGCATATTTATATTCTTTTTCGGAGAGCCATATTTCTTTACATTTACCATTTGGACGACCCATGTGCGTAAATATATCCGATACTCCGGGATCCAGATATACAGGCACGTCACCTTCATCGAATCTTGTAGATCTGTTTATATATATTATATTACTTACATTCATATATAATAAAATAATTAATTCATAAACATAACAATTAATTTAGGTTACCTGTTTTTCGTGCGTATGTGCGCAACAAAGTAATGTCCCGAGAAGTAAGATATCTCATCATTCACATATGATTCAACAATCGACCCTGCAGCATATCGTTTGTTCTTCGCCTTGCTTTTTAGTTTTTTAAAAAAAACCTTTCAAATGGATACATCCACCTATATTGCACAGGTCCACCAAGTTTAGCTTCGTATGGTAGATGTACAGGAAGATGCTCCATGACGTCGAAAAATGAAGGCGGAAAGATCTTTTCCAAATTGCACAAAATTATAACTATGTTTTCTTTCAGAATTCGGACACGGTTTTGTTGTAATGATCTGGAGCATAAATCACGGAAAAATCCTCCAATCCCTATATATATATATATTAATTACTATCGACAATTAATTAGTACATGCAATTATTATTAATTTACGTATTTCCAATTAAAAATATATTTATTACTATATTTACCTGATAATGCTAGATGAACGTTCCGTGGTAAAAGTTCCGTAAATATAAAAGGGAGAAGTCTTTCCATAAAAACATGGCAGTCATGGCTTTTCATGCCCGAGAACTTTAGTCCATCCTTATCTACACAATTTGCTAAATCTGCCGCATACCCATCTGAAAATTTGACATCATTTTTTATACATTCCAATAACCGTTCTTTCGCTTTTTGGGTCAATCGAAAAATAGGGAATGGAACATTACCCCGACCATCCACGTGCAACTCTTTTCGATATCAAAACTTCGCAATATCCAACCTTGACTTAACTGTATCTTTTTCTCTTTCACATTCATAACAGTATTAATGATGTTATTGAAGAAATTCTTCTCTATAATCAAGATTATGTCGAAGGTTAAGATCTGTCCAGTACGGCAACTCCCAAAATATACTTTCTTTGTGCCAATTATGCCAGCTGCCGTAACTTTCTTCTTTACTTTCATGATCGTTTCCACCACACTCAGATGTTCTAAAAGGATTGACAGTTTTTATTCGCTCGTATAAAACTTGTTCTCCTGTCAATGATTGTGGAGGATAGTCATTCAAAGCGTGCTTCCCTTTTAAAAAATTTGTTTTATTTTTCCGTAACGGGTGACCATTAGGAAGAAACCTTCTATGACAATCGAACCAACACGTCTTTCTCCCATTTGGTAATTGAAATGCCTTCATATCATCCATACAAATTGGACAGGCCAGCCTTCCATGCGTTGTCCATCCTGACAACATTCCATAAGTGGGAAAATCGCTTATCGTCCAAAGTAACACGACTTTTAGATTGAAATTTTGGTTCAACGATACATCGTATGCATCAACTCCCGTAGACCATAATTCTTTCAACTCATCAATCAAAGGTCGGAAGAATATATCCAGACTAGCACACGGATGATTTGGCCCCGAATTCAAAATAGTTAGAAACAAATATTTTTTCTTCATACACATCTCCGATGGAAAATTGTATGGAGTGATAATCACTGGCCATAATGAATGATTACGAGACATCCCAAATGGGTTGAACCCATCAGTACATAAGCCAAGATAAATGTTTCGAGATTTAGCAGCAAATCTAGGTTGTAGATATTGAAATTTTTCCACTCTGCAGCATCTGATGGATGACTCATTTCTCCGTCTTCTGCTTCATACTCTGTGTGCCACCTCATTGCCTCTACTGTTTTCTCGCTTTGATACATTCTTTTATGTCTATCACCTATAGGTAAATACCACATACGTCTGAAATGTATTCTTGTCCTACCATCGCTTGGCTTATACCGGGGGGAATCGCAAAATTTTCATTTTTCCCATTTCTCATCTTCTTTCTAGAAGATCATACAATTTTGAACACACACGTCAATTGTATAAAACGGGAGGCCTAAATTTTGCATCAATATTTCGGTTTCATAATATGAACCTGTTGCCTGATTCTCCTCGGGTAAATATTATGTAAACAGCTCTGCCCAAGAATCCATACATTTTTCTAGTAAATTAAAATCAGACTTGATGTTCATGAACCGAGCAGCTAAAGATAACTCTGAGTGCCCTTCATGACAACCATCATACAATGGATTTTTTCGTAGCTTCTAACATGTTGTAAAAATTTTGTGCTTCTTCATTAGGCCGTTCTTCTTCATTATAATTATAATTTTCTTCGTTCTGATTATAGTACTGATGATCATCAGTCGTTGTCTCATGAAATGCATCCGTCACCATTTTAACATATCTATTACCGGATATACCAACTGTTTCATCACTACTACAACCACGCGTACCTCCCTGATTTCTTTGGACATCACCCCGACTAGTACTCGTCCCTAACTGAACATTCAGATCTTCTCCATGTTTATACCAAATATAATAATTTGGCATAAATTCTTGACTATATAGAGGACTCCATATTTTCCGTCCCGGAATAAATTTATCATTTTTGCAATTAATCCAAGGACATAAAAACTTACCTCCACTACTTTGAGCTATAGGTTGACTACTTGCAAAATTCTTGAACTGCTTCATGCCTTGTGCAAATTCCGCCGATATATTTCTTGTTTCATTATCAATTCTTCTATACATCCAATCTTTCGAATTGTTATAATTTCTCCACATGTTTTAAATAAATTTTTTTCCTTCGATTTTACAAATGAGAGAATGGGATGGTGCATATATATACAATATTTTGCCACTACTTTGCCACTACTTTGCCACTGATTTGCTACTATTTTGCGACTACAGTAGTGTAGTCGCTTAAATGTCGTTATACCTAACCCGAACATGTTTTTTATGTTGGCACTTTGCCACCACTTTGTGACTGCAGAGCCACTACAGAACGTAGTCGCAAATTGGTCGCATTTGTAGCGACCAATATGCGAATACCAACTGATTTTCCATATGTAGTCGCTAATCAGTCGCTATTTTGCGACTGATTAGCAACAACCTAGGTTAGCCGCACTGCAGCCCCATTTCAGTCACTAATTGGTTGCGTATTGCGACCAAAATGCGACTACATGTTTTGGTCACATTTTTGCGACCAATTTACGACTACTTCTCCGTAGTCGCAAATTAGTCGCTAAACCGTGGCAAATGTGGTTGCAAAAATTGCGACCACGTATGTAGTCGCAAATTGCAGTCGCAAATTAGCAGTTTTCTTGTAGTGCCTCGCTTGGCTTATATCGGAGGGAATCGCAAAATTTACATTTCTCCCATTTTTCATCTTCTTTCCAAAAGATCATACAATTATGAACACACACATCAATTGTATAAAATAGGAGCCCTAAACACGCATCAGTCTTTTTTTGTTTTGTAATATGAACCTTGCATGATTTTCTTCAGGCAAATATTTAGTAAACAACTCTGTCCAGGAGTTTATGCATTTTTCAGCAAGATGAAAATCAGACTTAATGTTTATGAACCGAACAGCTAAAGATAAGTGTGAGTGCCCTTCATGACAACCATCATACAATGGATTTTTCGTAGCTTCTAACATGTTGTAAAATTTTGTGCTTCTATATTATTAAAGTCTTCCTCGTGATGATTATAGTACTCATCAGTCGTAGTATCACGAAATGCATCCATCCCCATTTCAACATATCTATTACTAGAGGTACCTATTGTTTCTTCACTACCACATATACCTCACATCATCACAACGACTCATGCCTAACTCAACATTCAGTTCTTCTCCATGTTTATACCAAATATAATAATTTGGCATAAATCCTCGACTATACAGATGATTCCAAATTTTGTGTTCCGCAAGTTATCATTTCTGTAATTAATACAACGACATAAAAACTTACCTCCACTACTTTACAATATTGGTTGACTACTTGCAAAATTCATGAACTGCTCCATCCCTTATGCAAATTTTTCCGATATACTTCTTGTTTGATTATCAATCATTTTGTATATTCCCTCTTTTGAATTATTTTAATTCTCCCACATGTTTGAAGTTTTTTTATTTGTGATTCTACAGACGAGAAGAGATATGAGGGCATATATATAAGATCTTGTTACTAATTTGCCACTACTTTGTGACTCTTTAACGATCACATTAGTGTGGTCGCTTATTTTTAGGTATACCTACCATGCACATATTTTTCACGATATTATTTAGTCACTACTTTGTGACTAAAGTGTCCAATAGTGGTGACATATTGGTCGCATATTTTGCGATTAAAATGCGACCCTACAGGAGTGCAGCATATGTAATCGCTATTTGGTCGCAAAAATGCGATTGAGTAGCTACTACACATCTTGATCGCAAACTGGTCGCATATTGGTCGCAGTTTGATCGTAACTTGCGACCAATATGAGACTACGGTTTTTAGTCTCAAAAGTGCGACCAATTTACGACTACACGCCTGTAGTCGCAAATTGGTACAAAACAATACCAAAAAGTCGCTAAATTTGCGACCACATATGTGGTCAGAAATTGGAATGGCAAAATGAGTGTTTTGTTGTAGTGGTACCCACAGATTAAGTGGATCCTTACGTATCAAGTTTTACTCACAACCAATCATTGCTAGAAAGTGGCACAAGAGCATATATACGATTGCATAATATGTATTAACTTGTGCGATCATACTAGCACAAATGCACCGAATCCCAACAGAACTGTGCAGCTAACCATGCTTAGGTGAGTGTAGTACTAGGATGGGTGACATGTTGAGAAGTTCTCGTATTCCTTCTTATTAGCTCATTTTCTTAGAGTCACTGGAAAAACCTTATATTTTTGAAATGCCATAACTTATTGATACAAGCCTCGATTCAAGGCTTGGATGCGCGTGGGCTGTTTGGAGAAGGTTAGGTGAGAAACTCGACCTTAGACTTCTTGGATAGGGTTTTTGGTTTGGTATTGGATGGAAGGATGAGGTGAACCACACGAGGGGTGATGAACCTCATGATAAATCACAAACTTAGAGCTAGGAGGGCTGGTCTCAACTAGGTTCTAAGCGCACAAGTCTCTTTTGAGAGAAAGCTTGTAGGAAGAAAGTTCTACTTTATTAATATCAAAAAGGTTGTCGAACTACAATGCTGGAAGGAGCCTTGTTAATATGCTCAACAGCTTGACCTTCTAGGGTCAACTCAAAGAAAGAAAATGAAAGTTTACAAAAGTGCACAAATGGAAAATCTACAAAAGTACATAACCGAAAAAGGACCTATTCCTAAAATGTCTTTGACTCAAAAATGTAAACAATCTAGATCCTACCCTGCAAAATAGAAAGAGGCATATATTCGAATTGAAAACTTATCTTTCTTACCTCATGGCCAAGAAATCGAAGGTGGCCGCCCTTGTGGCATGCACGCGCCTTGCTCCTATTCTTCGACTTGGAGTAGGGTTAGGAATCTTTGTGCCCTGACCTCTCTTGCCACTAAAGCCCAAGTCTCTAAAGTCCCTTGCATGTTGAGAAGCCTTTGGACTCTTCTTTGCACTTCTGGCCCATTGTCCTTAGTCGATCTTCCTCTAGGAGCTTGTCAACCCATAAGTTGAACTTTTGGAAGAGTGCTCTTGATCTGTTCCTTGTCATTGCTCCTGGTGGCACCACTGGTGTGGAGACTTCCTCTAGATGCATGTCCTGAAGCTGGTAGCTTATCTGGTCCGAGTCTCCTTGTGTAGATGCTGAAATGCCTGTGTACTCGGCTGGATCGGCTGTACCGGCTGGACTGTGCGAGGTGCTGGTCGGAATGCCTTCTGGACCGGCCAAGTTGATCCCGGAGTCGGCGGCGTCACCAAGGGGACCGGCGGTGTCATCCACATCACCACCAATTGTGCCAGAGGTTTGGGCCTCTCCACCGGCAATGCTGATCGGTCCGGTCCTGTTGGTCGAGGGTCCGGCGGTACCGCTTGGGCCAGCACACCTACCAAATGGCCCGGCTGTCTTGGGCAAGCTCCCTGGTCGGCCAGTCTGGCCTCTTGGCCGGCCATACGACCTGATGTCCCCATCATCCCCTCCCTCTTCAGTAGGTTTTGACCTCAAAACTGGTTCATCCGCATGGAAATGGGCTAAGTCAGTTACGTTGAACGTGTTGGACACATAAACTCACCTGGGAGCTCGATCCGGTAGGCGTTGTTGTTGATCCTCTACAGAACTCTGAATGGTCCATCTCCTCTTGGTACTAGCTTGGAACTCCTTAGGTTGGGGAACCTCTCCTGCCGTAGGTGTAGCCACACCCAATCGCCTGGTTGAAAGATCACCTCCTTTCTTCCCTTGTTAGCATGAGTCACATACTGCCCAGTCCTCTTCTCCAAGTTTTCTACTACCTTCTGGTGTAACTTCCTTATGAACTCTGCCTTGGATGCTCCGTTGAGGTTGGTCATTTCTACTGGTGGTAAGTGGCGTTTGCTCCAATGGGGTGAGAGGGTTGAAGCCGTATACTACTTCAAAGGGTGTCTTTTTGGTTGCTGAGTGCACGGCTCGGTTGTAAGCGAACTCTATGAATGGCAGGCACTCCACCCAAGTCTTGAGGTTCTTCCCTAGTGTAGTCCTGAGAAGAGTTGATAGTGTCCGGTTGACAATTTCAGTTTGGCCATCGGTTTGAGGATGGTAGGTGGTAGAGAAGAGTAGCTTCGTGCCTAGCTTCCTCCAAAGGGTCCTCCAGAAATGGCTGAGGAACTTGGTGTCCCTGTCTGATACGATGGTCCTTGGCACTCCATGAAGCCATACTATCTCCCTGAAGAACATCTCGGCTGTTTGTGTGGCATCATTGGCATTGGCACATGGAATGAAATGTGCCATCTTGGAGAATCTGTCCACCACTAAAAAGATTGCATCTTTGTGGTTGATCTTGGGTAGACCTAGAACGAAGTCCATTGAGATGTCTACCCATGGATGTGTGGGTATGGGCAGTGGGAGATACAACCCGTGAGGGTGCACTCGGGACTTCGCCTTTTTGCAAGTGATGCACCTTGCACAATGGGGTTCTACTGACCTTTTGATGTGTGGCCAGTAGAAGTGCTCCTTGACCACTGCTAAAGTCTTGTCGACACCAAAGTGGCCCATGAGTCCTCCTCCGTGAGCTTCTCGGATGATAAGCTCTCGTAGTGATCCTTGTGGTATGCACAACCTTCTCTCTCGGAACAAGAATCCCTCATGGATGTAAAATTTGCCATGACTCCCTGTGCCACACTCTTTGTAGCTCTCACCAAATTCAAGATCATCCTTGTATAGGTCCTTGATGTGCTCGAATCCTAGGACCTTTGCCTCCATGGTGGATATCAAGGCAAACCTCCTTGATAGTGCATCGGCTACCACATTGTCTTTGCCCTTCTTGTACTTGATGACAAACGGGAAGGTCTCTATGAACTCCATCCACCTGGCATGTCTCCTCTTGAGATTGATTTGCCCTCTAAGGTGTTTGAGAGTCTCATGATCGGTGTGGATCACAAACCCTTGGACAGCAAGTAATGCTGCCAAGTCTCCAATGCTCGGACAAGTGCATAAAGCTCCTTGTCGTAAGTGGGGTAGTTCAGTGAGGCACTACCTAGCTTCTCACTGAAGTATGCCACTGGCCTCCCTCCTTGGGTTAGCACTGCTCCTACGCCTATTCCAGAGGCATCACAGTCCACTTCAAACGTCTTGTTGAAGTCGGGCAGGACTAGCACTGGTGCATGTGTAAGGCTGTCCTTCAAGGCCTGGAATGCCTTCTCCTGAGCTTCTCCCCAGCTGAATCCCACGTTCTTCTTCACTACTGCCGTCAGTGGTGAGGCAATACTACTGAAGTTGGGCACGAATCTCCTGTAGAAGCTGGCCAGTCCGTGGAAGCTCCTCACTTGGCTGATGTTGCTTGGTGTTGGCCACTCTTGTATGGCTCGAATCATCTCTTCATCAACCTGTAGACCCTGTGAACTTACAACAAAACCTAAGAAGACAAGTTTATCAGTACAAAAGATGCACTTCTTGAGATTGGCATAAAGCTCTTCTTGTCGAAGGGTTTTAAGCACCAACTCAAGATGTGTGAGGTGATCCCTTAAGCATTAACTATAAACTAGTATGTCATCAAAATAAACTACAACGAACTTATTGATGTACGCCCTAAGAACTTGGTTCATAAGGCGCATGAAGGTGCTTGGGGCATTAGTCAAGCCGAATGGCATGACTGTCCACTCGTAGAGTCCTTGCTTTATCTTGAAAGCAATCTTCCATTCATCACTTTTCTTCATCCTGACCTGGTGGTATCCACTTTTGAGGTCTATCTTGGAGAAGACCGTGGCTCCACTCAGCTCATATAGCATGTCATCCAGCTGTGGTATCAGATGCCGGTACTTGACTGTGATGTTGTCCACGCACATTCGCCAAGTCCCATCCTTCTTGGGCACTAGTAGCACTGGTACCTCACATGGACTGAGGCTCTCTCGAACATAGCCTTTCTCCAGGAACCCCTTGACTTGCTTCTCAAGCTCCTTAGAATCCTCTGGACTCATCCGTAGGCTGGCCGGTTGGGCAGGGCTGCTCCGGGCACGAGGTCGATCTGGTGCTCTATGCCTCGTAGGGGAGGTAAGCCTGCTGCTATCTCTTCCGGGAACACATCCTGGAACTTGTTTAGGAGAGCTGCTACTTCAGGAGGTAGCTCTACCTGTTCTTTCTCTACATTCAACTCTTCTTTGAAAACTATTAGTAGCATTAGATCCTTTGAGGCTAAATCTCTCCGGACATGACTTGGTTGAATAAGAAAACTAGATTTAATGAGCTTCTTTTCCTTACTCATTTGCTGTTGAAGCTCATGTACCTGGGCAAGTGTGAGAGGAGCTAGGCTGACCTTTCTCTTGTCATGCACGAAAGTGTAAAGATTGGTTCGGCCATCATGTCTGGTCTCCTTGTCAAACTGCCATGGCCTTCCTAGCAGAAGATGGCTAGCTTGCATGGGCACCACGTCGCACACGACTTGGTCTTGGTACTTGCCCACACTGAATGGCACAGTGACTTGCTCATGGATCTTGGGCTCTACTTTGTCATCTAGCCATCTCAATCTATATTGTCGAGGGTGCCTTGTCTTCTCTAGACCTAGCTTATCAACCATGTACGCACTAGCAACGTTAGTGCAAGAACCACCATCTACGATGAGGTTACATACCTTGCCCTTGATGGTGCAACAGCTGTGGAAGTTGTTCTCCCTTTGGATGGTTTCTGAAGGATCCACTATTGCACTGAGGATGCGTCTAGTGACCAGCACTTCCCCCACATCAGGGTACTCAATGTCACCGTATTCTCCTTCTGGTTCATAGTCCTCCTCATTTTGGGACTCATACTCTCTAGCCTCCATAATCAGCATGACCCGGTTGTTTGGGCACTCCCTTGAGATGTGTCCACGGCCCCTACACTTGAAACAAGTGATGTCATATGATCTTTGAGGGTTAGAGGACTTACTAGGCTCTCTCTAGTCACAGGTTGGCTCAGGAGGCTTGCTCTTGAACCTTGACTCGATCTCTATGCTTTTGTCTTTGTCCACGGGCTTGGGAATGTTGCTTCGTGCCCAAGGCGTCTTTGGCTTTTTGCGGATGTCTTGGCTCTTACGTTTGATGTGCTGCTCAGCCTGGACAGATAGGTGAAACAAGTCTTTGAAGTCATTGTAGATTTGCCTTTCCACCTTGCAGCTGATTCTTTCTTGGAGTCCATCCAAGAATTGTGCCATCAAAGCTTCCTCATCGTCATTGAGTTCCAGCCTGTTCCTTAGTCTCTCAAACTGATGAGGACATCAGGTCGTACATCCAGCCAGGAGACCAGACTGGCCGACCAGGAAGCTTGCCCGAGACAGCAGGACCATCTGGCACGTCTGCCGGACCAGACAGTACCGCCAGACCCTCGACCTATAGGACCAGACCGGTCAGCATCGCCGGCGGAGAGGCCCGAGCTTCCGGCACACTTGGTGGGGGCATGGATGACACCGCCGGTCCCTTTGGTGATGCCGCCGACTCCGGGATCAACTTGGCCGGTCCTGAAGGCATCCTAGCCAGTACCGCGCATAATCCAGCCGGTACAGCCGATCCAGCCGAGTACACGCGCATTTCCACTTCCACACAAGAGGACTCGGACCAAATGAGCTACCAGCTCCAGGACATGCACCTAGAAGAAGTATCTACACCAGTGGTACCTCAAGGAGCAATGACAAGAAGCAGATCAAGGGCACTCTTCCACAAATTCAGCTTATGGGTTGACAAGCTCCTAGAGGAAGATCAGCTAAGGACAATGGGCCAGAAGAGCAAAGTAGAGTCCAAAGGCTTCTCAACAACACAAGGAACATCAGAGACTTGGGCTTTAGTGGCAAGAGAGGTCAGGGCCCAAAGATTTTTAACCCTACTCCAAGTCGAAGACTAGGAGCAAGGCGCGTGCATGCCACAAGGACGGCCACCTTCCATTTCTTGGCCGTGAGGTAAGTTAAGGTAAGTTTCAATTCGAATATATGCCTCTTTCTGTTTTGCAGGGTAGGATCTAGATGCTTTACATTTTTGAGTCAAGAACATTTTAGGAATAGGTCCTTTTTGGTTATACACTTTTGTATCTTTTCCTTTTGTGCACTTTTGTAAATTTTCCTTTTCTTTGTTTGAGTCGACCCTAGAAGGTCAAGCTGTCGAGCATATTAATAAGGCTCCTTCCAGCATTGTAGTTTGACAACCTTTTTGATATTAATAAAGATAGAACTTTTTTCAACAAGTTTTCTCTCAAGAATCTTGTGCGCTTAGAATCTAGTTGAGACCAGCCCTCCTAGCTCTAAGTTTGTGATTTATCACGAGGTTCATGACCCCTCGTGTGGTTCACTTCACCTTTCCATCGAATACTAACCCAAAAACCCCTATCACTACAAGAAAACAGCCGTTTTGCGACCACGGAAGTGGTCGCAAAGTAGTCGCAAAACTGTATTTTGCGACTACTTTGCGACTACGTGATGTGGTCGCAAAATAATAGTCGCAAAAAAAATTAGTCGCAAATCAGTCGCAATTTTGCGACTGATTTGCGACCACGGTCATAGTGGGTATTTTGCGACTAATTTGCGACCACAACCGTGGTCGCTTTTTTGCGACTAATTTGCCACTGAATTTCCGTAACAAATTTTGCTACTGTTTTGCGACTACGGTTGTGGTTGCTAAATTTGTAGTCGCAAAACAGTTGCAAATTTTTGTGACTGATTTGCGACTACGGTAGAACCGCAGTTGCAAATCAGTCACTGTTTTTTGTGACTGTTTTGCGACTGCAGGTGAACCGTAGTCGCAAATCAGTCACAAAAAACAGTGACTGTTATGCGACTACAGGAGAAACGCAGTCGCAAAACAGTCACAAATATTTGTGACTGATTTGTGACTACAGGTGAAACGCAGTCGCAAATCAGTCACAAAAATGTGTGACTGTTTTGCGACTACAGGTGAACCGCAGTCGCAAATCAGTCACAAATTTAGCTCGCAGTTGCAAAGGAGTCGCAAATCGGTGGCAAAAATTGCGACTGATTTAAGACTAATTTGCGACTACACCGTAATTAGATTTAAAAAAAATAATATTAATATATTTTTTATTTTTATTATTGAAATAATATAATTAATAATTTAAAAAATATATATATATATTTTTATTACTGAAATAATTTTGTATATTAGTGAAATATAATATTAATATTTTTTAAATTATTTTTAAAAAATGTAAAATAATATTTAAAAATTAAAATTTCAATAATAATTTAGAAAATTAATTTCAATAATAAAAATAATTATTTGAAATTAGAAATATTAATAAAATAATTTAGATTAACTATTAATATAATTGGTTTAAAATATTATTATAATATTTATTAGAATATTTATTAATTTTTATTAATAAATTAAAAATTTTATAATAATAAATGAAAAAAATATGTAAACTAAATATTGAATTAAAAAATATACAAATTTAAAATTTAACATTTATTATAGAAAACTTTTAAATACATAAAAACAAATTCTAATTGTCCGGTGGCGGAAATTGGAAATCTGATGGCGAAAATGGGGTGGTTGGCGGAGCCGTCGATGGTTCCCCTGTACAATCGTTATCCCGCAATAAGGAGGCAAATGCGGGATCCGTCCGTTGGATATATCCGAGGAGCATATCCAAGCTCAAGATCTTCTTCTGGTTTTGTCTGTTCAGCTCTTCAATCTTCTCATATTTTTCCTTCATCTGCACGTTTTGTGCTTTAATCAACGCGTTTTGTTCTTGAAGAATAACGTACTCGGGTGAATGGGTTTGTACCCCACTACTTCTACCCATAGACTATACACGGTTGAGGCTACCGAGTCCATAAAGACGGTCTCGTTCATCAGGAACAGATGACTATAAAATTACGAAAACGTAAATTATATAATAAATGTAATTATTTTGTAATTAGGAAAATATGTAAAAAGAAAAAAGTTTGAAAATTTTTTTTTACCTGTAAGAAGATCTCATTCTTATGTGCTTGAGTCAGCTCAATTGGACGGGAGGTTCCATCGGATGTTTCTGTTGGATCAACCTCCACGATCGCCATCTTCTCTTGGATGTTTCGTTCGTATGCTTCACAGATTTGTTTTGCTTTCAAATCTACATACGAACCATCCGGTCTTGTGTGATTCTTTATAAACACCTCACCTATTGAGACTGGTCGTCCCAAATTATGTTCCTTCACAGATATTAAAATATTATTTAATTATGAGAAAACATAATAATATGAAAAAAAAAATTTTACTTACCATTTCCTGCTGGACCTTAATGTAGGATTTTCGGCCCGATAAATGTTTATGCGGGCCAAGACCGTCCCGAGCGGAGTTGTGGTTATGAGAGGATTTCGTACTCCTCTCGGTAGATGTTTCGGTTGACCAATGTGCTATCATAATATTGTATAAACTTGGGGAAATCCATTTGGGACGTTTTCCGGTTGTATGAACCGTGCTCACCATCCCTTTCATCCGCCTTACGCAGATGGCCTCGAACTCTTTTCGTACCACCGAGGTGATCAGAGGATCCCAGGTGTACGATTGCTTGAAATTGAGTTAAAAAATATTAGTAAATATTTTTTATATTTTATTAAATATTTACACAATTTAAAAAAAAAAAATACTTACCACAAATTCTATAAAATATTTCTCCTGCCTCTCAGGAGGTACGACGGTCCAACTGTAGTACGGACCGTCAAACTTATTTTTCAAATTTTTTTCGATTTGACGAGTAATAGACCCGTTATCGCGGTCAAACCTAATATTTATTACAAAAATGTAAAATTATATTAATATAATTTAAATTTTAATAAATATTTATTAAAAAATTAGCTATTAATAAACATGCTTACCACGTTGTATTCGGAGCCGCATCTGGAGAAAGCACAGTCAAATACTGTTCACGGCCCGGAGTTTGTAACAAACTATCAAGAGTGATAGTTTGTTCATCCGTTCCCGTTTCGCAATCGGGAATTTGTTCGTCCTCATGTTCATCCGATTCCTGAAACCGTGGAGGTGTTTGGGTTTCAGGAACGGAGTGAGGAACAAAATTGTATTGCGGAGGGAGCCGCGATGCCGCTCTATTAGCGGATGGTGAAGGGTTCGAGGAGGCCGAAGAGGTTCCTCGGCCGGAAGACGATCCGAAAGATCGTCTTCCACGACCTCTCAACGACCTACCACCACTTGCCATTTATAGAAATAGTGTTTTTCTAAAGTGTTTAGGAAGTGTTTTTGAGAGAGTTTTGTAAAGTAGTTTGAGAGATTTGTGAAAAATGAGGGAAAACCATCGGGTATTTATAGATTTTTTTGCGACCACGGATGTGGTCGCAAATCAGTCGCAAACTGATTTGCGACTGATTTGCGACTACCAATTAATTTGGTGGGAACCAAAAACGTTCAAACTCCCTCCAAATTAATTGGTAGTCGAAAATAGGTCGCAAATTCGCGACTGATTTGCGACCACGGGTACATTTATCGAAACTGTAATTGTGGTCGCAAATCAGTCGCAAATTTGCGACTGATTTGCGACTACCAATTAATTTGGTGGAGTTTGAACGTTTTTGGTTTTGTCAACCTCCCTCCAAATTAACTGGTAGTCGCAAATCAGTCGCATCTTTGCGACTGATTTGCGACCACAATTACATTTATCGAAACTGTAAATGTGGTCGCAAATCAGTCGCAAATTTGCGACTGATTTGCGACTACCAGTTAATTTTGTGGGAGTTTGAAAGTTTTCGATTTTGTCAAAGTCCCACCAAATTAAATGGTGGTCGCAAATCAGTCGCAAATTAGCGACTGATTTGCGACTACATCAGCATTTCCGACTGATTTGCGACTGCACATCAAATTTTTAGAATGTGGTCGCAAATTAGTCGCTAATTTGCGACTGATTTGCGACTACATTAAATATTTGTGACTGAAATGCGACCACATTGCAAATGCAGTTGCAAAGTGGTGGCAAATCAGTCGCAAATAATACCCTAAACCCTAAATTTTGAGATTTTGAGGAATGCATATAATTATATAAGATTGAGTCATTGATTATAAGTTATACAATTTCAATTACTATGAAAACAATAACATTTCCCAAATTTTCAAATAACTTACCTAAATCCTTAACAAATTTACTTAACCTTATACTTCTTATATACATTCCAAATGTTATCTACATATGAAATCATTACAAATATGGTTTTCAATATATGTTATCACTTCTAATGGTTAGTAGTCTTATAGAATAGAAATACAAGTTTTAAATGTGGAAAATACTTAGGGAAAATGTGAATTAACCATTTGTGGTCGCAAATTTGCGACTGATTTGCGACTGCACATCAAAGTTTTAGAATGTGGTCGCAAATCAGTCGCTAATTTGCGACTGATTTGCGACTACATTAAATATTTGTGACTGAAATGCGACCACATTGCCAATGCAGTTGCGAAGTGGTGGCAAATCAGTCGCAAATAATACCCTAAACCCTAAATTTTGAGATTTTGAGGAATGCATATAATTATATAAGATTGAGTCATTGATTATAAGTTTTAAAAATTTCAATTACTATGAAAACAATAACATTTCCCAAATTTTCAAATAACTTACCTAAATCCTTAACAAATTTACTTAACCTTATACTTCTTATATACATTCCAAATGTTATCTACATATGAAATCATTACAAATATGGTTTTCAATATATGTTATCACTTCTAATGGTTAGTAGTCTTATAGAATAGAAATACAAGTTTTAAATGTGGAAAATACTTAGGGGAAATGTGAATTTACCATATGTGGTCGCAAATCGCAAATTAGCGACTGATTTGCGACTGCACATCAAATTTTTAGAAATCGCAAATCAGTCGCAAATTAGCGACTGATTTGCAACTACATTAAATTTTTGTGACTGAAATGCGACCACATTGCCAATGCAGTTGCAAAGTGGTGGCAAATCAGTCTCAATTACTTAAAATATATATATATATATATGGATATTGGTAATACATTAAATTATATGAAAATCATATGTACAAAATACATAGCATAACTATATTTATTACATTTCTTCGTTCTCATCATCATCTGAAGATGAAATATTACATTAAAATTCATCTTCTAGTTCCGCATCTCCGACATCGAAATAAATTTCTTCAGTATGGTTAACTGTATTGACCAACCGATCTACCTCTATCTCTTTAACATGCATTACGTCTTCATCATTTTCTTGTTCCAAAAGGCCAATCTCGTCTTTGTTTTTGTATTTCCCCAAAATGTTAGATCTTGGATTAACTTTCAAAACATTGAGCCATGTATGTTTTGATGATGATTTTGTGTGTGGATAGGGAATATAACAAACTTGATCTGCTTGAGATGCTGATACATCGTACGTATTGAAATATAAATTACTTCTAAATTTGTAAGAAAAATATATAGTAAATTATTACCAAAAACGTACGTACCGAGAATAAATGGTTCGTATTTGTAGTATTTCCCCGATGATAAGACATCAACGACACCATTTCCCAACTTCCGAGTACCTCTCAAGGGTGTAGGATCGTACCATTAACATTTAAAAAGTGTGATCTTCAAATTTAGGAGTCCGACATACTCAATTTGAATGATATCTATTAAAATACCGTAGAAATCAGCTTCATCAGATGCATATGAGTAATTCTCCCCCTTCACACAAATACCGTAGTTACATGTCTTTCTTCTATGTCCATGTTTCTTCGTGTGGAACATATAACCTCTTGTAAAATACATCGGCCAAGTGGATGCTTTATTCATCAGACCTTGAACTAATTCTTGAGCCCATATAGGAAAGGCACGTGAATCTGTGGAACTGCATGAATTGACCTTTAATCATATATCAAAAATTAAACTTAATTAGTATTTCCAAATTAATAAATAAAATATAATATATATATGTCAAATAATTAATTAAACATACATAATCCCTAACCCATATGTGGAACTCTTCCTCTCTTTTAGATGAAATGTCATCTTCCGAAAGATATGGATACGTACATCGAATATGATCTTCAAACATGCTAGACCAGTAAATATTGAAAATTAATATATATTTCTTAATACAATGAACTGAAATGTAATAAATACAATTAATTGTTTTCATATACGTACCTCTCTAGTGGCCGAAAATATTCACAATTCCGTAATACATATGCATGTGCATATTTATATTCTTTTTCGGAGAGCCATATTTCTTTACATTTACCACTTGGACGACCCATGTGCGTAAATATATCCGGTACTCCGGGATCTGGATATACAGGCACGTCACCTTCATCGAATCTTGTAGACCTGTACATATATATATATGGTTTATATATATTATATATATTACTTATATATATTATATAATAAAATAATTAATTCATAAACGTCATAACATGGTTTCCTGTTTTTCGTGCGAATGTGTTCAGCAAAGTAATGTTCTGAGAAGTAAGATATCTCATCATTCACATATGATTCAACAATCGACCCTGCAGCATAACGTTTGTTCTTCGCCTTGCTCTTAAGTTTTTTAAAAAACCTTTCAAATGGATACATCCACCTATATTGCACAGGTCCACCAAGTTCAGCTTCGTATGGTAGATGTACAGGAAGATGCTCCATGACGTCGAAAAATGAAGGCGGAAAGATCTTTTCCAAATTGCACAAAATTATGACTATATTTTCCTTCAGAATTTGGACACGGTTTTTTGTAATGATCTGGAGCATAAATCACG
Source organism: Pugionium cornutum (assembly GCA_018901935.1). Classification (NCBI taxonomy): domain Eukaryota; kingdom Viridiplantae; phylum Streptophyta; class Magnoliopsida; order Brassicales; family Brassicaceae; genus Pugionium; species Pugionium cornutum. The sequence continues at coordinate 17,168,022 of JAENJI010000012.1, read as the reverse complement.
GAAAAATCCTCCAATCCCTATATATATATATTAATTACCATCGACAATGAATTAGTTCAGGCAATTATTATTAATTTACGTATTTCCAATTACAAATATAGTTATTACTATATTTACCTGATAATGCTAGATGAACGTTCCGTGGTAAAAGTTCTGCAAATATGAAACGGAGAAGTCTTTCCATAAAAACATGGCAGTCATGGCTTTTCATGCCCGAAAACTTTAGTCCATCCATATCCACACAATTTGCTAAATCTGCCGCATAGCCGTCCGGAAATTTGACATCATTTTTATACATTCCAATAACCGTTCTTTCGCTTTTTGGGTCAATCGAAATATAGGGAATGGAGCATTACCCCGACCATCCACGTGCAAGTCTTTTTGAGAGCAAAACTTTGCAATATCCAACCTTGACTTCACTGTATCTTTTGATTTCTCTTTCACATTCATAATAGTATTAATGATGTTATCGAAGAAATTCTTCTCTATATGCATCACATCAAGATTATGTCGAAGGTTAAGATCTGTCCAGTATGGCAACTCCCAAAATATACTTTCTTTGTGCCAATTATGCCAGCTGCCATAACCTTCTTCTTTACTTTCATGACCGTTTCCGCCGCACTAAGATGTTCTTAAAGGATTGACAGTTTTTATTCGCTCGTACAAAACTTGTTCACCTGTCAATGATTGTGGAGGACAGTCATTCAAAGCATGCTTCCCTTTTAAAAAATTTGTTTTATTTTTCCGTAACGGGTGACCATTACGAAGAAACCTTCGATGACAATCAAACCAACACGTCTTTCTCCCATTTGGTAATTGAAATGCCTTCGTATCATCCATACAAATTGGACAGGCCAGCCTTCCATGCGTTGTCCATCCTGATAACATTCCATAAGCGGGAAAGTCGCTTATCGTCCAAAGTAACACAGCTTTTAGATTGAAATTTTGGTTCAGCGATACATCGTATGCATCAACTCCGATAGACCATAATTTTTTCAACTCATCAATCAAAGGTCGTAGGAATATGTCCAGACTAGCACGCGGATGATTTGGCCCCGAATTCAAAATATTTAGAAACAAATACTCTTTCTTCATACACATCTCCGGTGGCAAATTATATGGAGTGATAATCACCGGCCATAATGAATGATTACGAGACATCCCAAATGGGTTGAACCCATCAGTACATAAGCCAAGATAAACATTTCGAGATTCAGCAGCAAATCTAGGATGTAAATATTGAAAATTTTTCCACTCTGCAGCATCAGATGGATGACTCATTTCTCCGTCTTCTGCTTCATGCTCTGCGTGCCACCTCATTGCCTCTGTGGTTTTCTCGCTTTGATACATTCTTTTAAGTCTATCACCTATAGGTAAATACCACATACGACTGAAAGGTATTCTCGTCCTGCTCTCGCTTGGCTTATACCGGGGGGAATCGCAAAATTTGCATTTTCCCATTTCTCATCTTCTTTCCAAAATATCATACAATTTTTAACACACACGTCAATTGTATAAAACGGGAGGCCTAAATTTCGCATCAATTTTTCGGTTTCATAATATGAACCTGTCGCCTGATTCTCGTCGGGTAAATATTCTGTAAATAGCTCCGCCCAAGAATCCATACATTTTTCTGGTAAATTAAAATCAGATTTGATGTTCATAAACCGAGCAGCTAAAGATAATTGTGAGTGCCCTTCATGACAACCATCATACAATGGATTTTTTGCAGCTTCTAACATGTTGTAAAACTTTTCTGCTTCTTCATTAGGCCGTTCTTCTTCATAATTATAATTATAATTTTCTTCGTTCTGATTATAGTACTGATGATGATCATCAGTCGTTGTCTCACGAAATGCATCCGTCACCATTTCAACATATCTATTACCGGATATACCAACTGTTTCATCACTACTACAATCACGTCCCTGATTTCTTCGTACATCACCCCCGACTAGTACTACTCGTCCCTAACTGAACATTCAGCTCTTCTCCATGTTTATACCAAATATAATAATTTGGCATAAACCCTCGACTATATAGATGACTCCATATTTTTTGTCCCGGAATAAATTTATCATTTTTGCAATTAATACAAGGACATAAAAACTTACTTCCACTACTTTGAGCTATAGGTTGACTACTTGCAAAATTCATGAACTGCTCCATGCCTTGTGCAAATTCCGCCGAGATATTTCTTGTTTCATTATCAATTTTTCTGTACATCCAATCTCTCGAATTGTTATAATTTCCCCACATGTTTTACAAAACTTTTTACTTTTGCTTTCGCAAATGAGAGAATGGGATGGTGCATATATATACAACATTTTGCGACTACTTTGCGACTACTTTGCGACTACTTTGCCACTGATTTGCCACTACTTTACGACTACACCTATGTAGTCGCTTAAATGTCGTTTTACCTAACTCGCACATGTTTTTTATGCTGGCACTTTGCCACCATTTTGTGACTGCAGAGCCACTACATACCGTAGTCGCAAATCGGTCGCTATTTTGCGACTGATTAGCGACTACCACCTGATTTTCCATACGTAGTCGCTAATCAGTCGCTATTTTGCGACTGATTAGCGACTACCAGGGTCAGTCTCAAAGCAGTCGCATCTCAGTCGCTAATTGGTTGCATATTGCGACCACACGTATTGGTCACTTATTTGCGACCAATTTGCGACTACTTCGCCGTAGTCGCAAATTGGTCGCTAAACCATGGCAAATTTGGTCGCAATATTTGCGACCACATATGTAGTCGCAAATTGCAGTCGCAAATTGGCAGTTTTCTTGTAGTGCCCATCCAGAAGCCTAAGGTTGAGTTTCTCACCTAATCTTCTACAAACAGCCCACGCGCATACATCCTTGAATCAAGGCTTGTATCATTTTGGTATCAGATCTTAAAGCTCCTAAACCAGGTTGTTTCTATCCTTTTGCTTGTTTTGTTTTTTGTTCTTGCATTAGTTTAAGTCGCATTCAAGAAAAAATCAAAAAATAACCTCAAACTCCAAACCGAGTGCATCTAGCCTCCTACGTGTATCACTAGGGTTTAGATTCACTTTTTGCATTGCATTCACGTTTTCCTTTTTGTTTAATTCATATTTCCATTAGTTTTAAGTTAAATTAAAAAGAAAACAAAAAGAAAAGAAAAGAAAATAGGAAAATACCCAAAAGATTTCGAATTGGACAGCTAGCACAAGTTGTCTAGGAAGTTTCCTTTTTCCTTTTATTCGAATTTCCTTTCCTTAGGATTTTTCCTTTTGCATTTTTTTCGAACCCCTTATAAAAAGAAAACCCTCCTAACAATTTAGGAGCATCCTAACTTGTCTTCTTTCTTTGTAGCACACCATGGGAGAAGAAAATAGAGAAGCAACTGAAGCCATGATGGCCATGTTCACCACACTCCAAACACAACTCGCATCCATAGGCGAGAGGTTGGAGCTCGTGGAGAGACCAGTAAGATTCCAGGCCATAAGGCACGTGAGAGCTGAGCAAGACCGTCCTGAGGGTCCTGAGTACCTTAGGACACGGCACGAACAGGAGGAACCCCAACCAGATGGAGATGAGGACACACAACCTCATAACTATCACCATAGGCCGAGAGGACCCCCACGGCAACCAGAGGCAGAAGATGATGGCTTTGAGCCATATGGTCTTCACCAGAGACCAAGAATGCCTCCTAGACATCGTGAGGATGGAGATGAACACACCTACAACCGGTAATTCATCCTGATGTTAAACTAACTCCTCCAAGTTTTGCAGGAAAAGTAGACCCCGAGGCTTACCTAGATTGGGAGAGGAGAATGGATCATATCTTTGATCACTACAACCAACCAGGACATAGGAGAGTCTCAATGGCAGTAGCACAACTCACGGACAATGCCCTCATCTGGTGGGATCGTGAGGTATCTGACAGAAGGAGGAAAAGAATGAGACCCGTAGACTCATGGGTCGACATGAAAGACCTCATGCGACAAAGGTTTGTTCCACCTTACTTTCAAAGAGATTTGCAACGTCGTTTTCGTACTCTTAAGCAGGGTACCAGATCAGTAGAGGAGTACTATGAAGAGTTCGAGAAGTTAAGGAACAGATTGGAGCTCAATGATGATGAAGAAGCATTGATGGCACAATTCTTGGATGGACTCCAAGAAAGGATCAGCTGCAAGGTGGAAAGGCAAATCTACAACGACTTCAAAGACTTGTTCCACCTATCTGTGCAAGCTGAGCAGCACATCAAACGTAAGAGCCAAGACATCCGCAGCAAGCCTAAGACACCTTGGGCACCAAGCAACATGCCCAAGCCTGTAGACAAAGGCAAGAGCATAGAGATCGAGTCAAGGTTCAAGAGCAAGCCTCCTGAACCCACCCGTGACCAGAGAGAGCCTGGTAAGTCTTCTAACCCTCAAAGATCACGTGACATAACTTGTTTCAAGTGCAGGGGACGTGGACACATCTCAAGAGAGTCCCCAAACAACCGAGTCATGCTGATTACAGAGGCAGGAGAGTATGAGTCCCAAGATGAAGAGGACTATGAGCCAGAAGGAGAGTATGGTGACATTGAGTACCCTGATGTGGGGGAAGTGCTGGTCACTAGACGTATCCTCAGTGCAATGGTGGATCCTTCAGAGACCATCCAAAGGGAGAACATCTTCCACAGCCGTTGCACCATCAAGGGCAAGGTATGTAACCTCATCATAGATGGTGGTTCTTGCACTAATGTTGCTAGTGCCTATATGGTTGATAAGATAGGTCTGGAGAAGACAAAGCATCCTCGACCATATAGACTGAGATGGCTCGATGACAAAGTGGAGCTAAAGATCCATGAACAAGTCATTGTACCATTCAGTGTGGCCAAGTACCAGGATCAAGTCGTGTGCGACGTGGTGCCCATGCAAGCTGGCCATCCTCTACTAGGAAGACCATGGCAGTTTGACAAAGAGACCAGGCATGATGGCCGAACCAATCTCTACACCTTCGTGCATGACAAGAGAAAGGTCAGCCTAGCTCCTCTTACACCTGCTCAGGTACACGAGCTACAACTCCAAATGAGTAAGGAAAAGAAACTGATCAAGTCTAATTTTTTTATTCAACCAAGCCATGTCCGGAGAGCTTTAGCCTCGAAGGATTTAATGTTACTAATGGTTTTCAAAGAAGTTTTGAGTGTAGAACAGGGACAGGTAGAGCTACCTCATGAAGTAGCAACACTCTTCAACAAATTCCAGGATGTATTTCCAGAGGAGATACCAGCAGGCTTGCCTCCTTTACGTGGCATAGAACACCAGATTGATCTAGTGCCCGGAGCAGCCCTGCTCAACCGGCCAGCCTACCGGATGAGTCCAGAGGAGTCCAAGGAGCTTGAGAAGCAAGTCAAGGAACTCCTGGAGAAAGGATATGTTCGAGAGAGCCTCAGTCCATGTGCCGTACCAGTGCTACTAGTGCCCAAGAAGGATGGGACTTGGCACATGTGCGTGGACTGCCGAGCCATCAACAACATCACAGTCAAGTACAGGCATCCAATACCACGACTGGATGACATGCTAGATGAGCTGAGGGGAGCCACGGTCTTCTCCAAGATAGACCTCAAAAGTGGATACCACCAGGTAAGAATGAAGGAAGGTGATGAGTGGAAGACTGCTTTCAAGACAAAGCAAGGGCTCTACGAGTGGACAGTCATGCCATTCGGCTTGACTAATGCCCCAAGCACCTTCATGCGCCTTATGAACCAAGTTCTTAGGGCGTACATCAGTAAGTTTGTGGTAGTTTACTTTGATGATATACTAGTTTATAGTAAGTGCCTACGGGAACACCTCACACATCTTGAGATGGTACTTAAAACCCTTCGACAAGAAGAGCTTTATGCCAATCTCAAGAAGTGCACCTTTTGTACTGATCTTTTTAGGTTTTGTTGTAAGTTCACAGGGCCTACAGGTTGATGAGGAAAAGATTCGAGCCATACAAGAATGGCCAACACCAGGCAACATCAGCCAAGTGAGGAGCTTCCACGGACTGGCCAGCTTCTATAGGAGATTCGTGCCCAACTTCAGCAGTGTTGCCTCACCATTGACGGCAGTAGTGAAGAAGAACGTGGGATTCAGCTGGGGAGAAGCTCAGGAGAAGGCATTCAAGGCCTTGAAGGACAGCCTTACACATGCACCAGTGCTAGTCCTGCCCGACTTCAACAAGACGTTTGAAGTGGAGTGTGATGCCTCTGGAATAGGCATAGGAGCAGTGCTAACCCAAGGAGGGAGACCAGTGGCATACTTCAGTGAGAAGCTAGGTGGTGCCTCACTGAACTACCCCACTTATGACAAGGAGCTTTATGCCCTTGTCCGAGCATTGGAGACTTGGCAGCATTACTTGCTGTCCAAGGAGTTTGTGATCCACACTGATCACGAGACTCTCAAACACCTCAGAGGGCAAACCAATCTCAAGAGGAGACATGCCAGGTGGATGGAGTTCATAGAGACCTTCCCGTACATCATCAAGTACAAGAAGGGCAAAGATAATGTGGTAGCCGATGCACTATCAAGGAGGTTTGCCTTGATATCAACCATGGAGGCAAAGGTCCTAGGGTTCGAGCACATCAAGGACCTATACAAGGATGATCCTGACTTTGCTGAGAGCTACAAGGAGTGTGTCACAGGGAGTCATGGCAAGTTCTACATCCATGAGGGGTTCTTGTTCCGAGAAAGAAGGCTGTGCATACCACAAGGATCATTAAGGGAGCTTATCATCCGAGAAGCTCATGGAGGAGGACTCATGGGCCAATTTGGTGTCGACAAGACTCTAGCAGTGGTCAAGGAGCACTTCTACTGGCCACAAATCAAGAGGACAGTAGAAGCTCATTGTGCAAGATGCATCACTTGCAAGAAGGCAAAGTCCCGAGTGCAACCTCACGGGTTGTATCTCCCACTGCCCATACCCACACATCCATGGGTGGACATCTCGATGGACTTTGTTCTAGGTCTGCCAAGATCAACCACAAAGATGCAATCTTTGTAGTGGTGGACAGATTCTCCAAGATGGCACACTTCATTCCATGTGCCAATGTCAATGATGCCTTACAAACAGCTGAGCTGTTCTTCAGGGAGATAGTACGGCTTCATGGAGTGCCAAGGACCATCGTATCAGACAGGGACACCAAGTTCCTCAGCCATTTCTGGAGGACCCTTTGGAGAAAGGTATGAAGCTACTCTTCTCTACCACCTGCCATCCTCAAACCGATGGCCAAACTGAAGTTGTCAACAGGACACTATCAACTCTTCTCAAGACTACACTAGGGAAGAACCTAAAGACTTGGGTGGAGTGCCTGCCATTCATAGAGTTCGCTTACAACCGAGCCGTGCACTCAGCAACCAAGAAGACACCATTTGAAGTGGTATACGGCTTCAACCCTCTCACCCCATTGGAGCAAACACCACTACCACCAGCTGAGATGACCAACCTCAACGGAGCATCCAAGGCAGAGTTCATAAGGAGGTTACACCAGAAGGTAGCAGAAAACTTGGAGAAGAGGACCGGACAGTACGTGACTCATGCCAACAAAGGAAGAAAGGAGGTGATCTTTCAACCAGGCGATTGGGTGTGGCTACACCTACGGCAGGAGAGGTTCCCAAACCTAAGGAGTTCCAAGCTAGCACCAAGAGGAGATGGACCATTCAGAGTGCTCGAGAGGATCAATAACAACGCCTACCGGATCGAGCTTCCAGGTGAGTTTAATGTGTCCAATACGTTCAATGTTACTGACTTGCCCCTTTCCATGCAGATGAACCAGTTTTGAGGACAAAACCTACTGAAGAGGGAGGGAATGATGAGGTGAGAAACTCAACCTTAGGCTTCTGGATAGGGGTTTTCTGGTTGGTAAACGATGGAAGGGTGAAGTGGACCACACGAGGGGTGATGAACAGTACCGCCGGACCCTCGACCTATAGGACCAGACCGGTCAACATCGCCGGCGGAGAGGCCCAAGCTTCCGGCACACTTGGTGGGGACGTGAATGACACCGCCGGTCCCCTTGATGACACCGCCGACTCCGGGATCAACTTGGCCAGTCCTGAAGTCATTCCGCCCAGTACCGCGCACAATCCAGCCGGTACAGCCGATCCAGCCGGTACAGCCGATCCAGCCGAGTACACGCGCACTTCCACTTCTACACAAGAGGACTCGGACCAAATGAGCTACCAGCTCCAGGACATGCACTTAGAGGAAGTCACTACACCAGTGGTACCTCAAGGAGCAATGACAAGAAGCAGATCAAGGGCACTCTTCCACAAATTCAGCCTATGGGTCGACAAGCTTCTAGAGGAAGATCAGCTAAGGACAATGGGCCAAAAGTGCAAGGAAGAGTCCAATGGCTTCTCAACAACACAAGGGACATCAGAGACTTGGGCTTTAGTGGCAAGAGAGGTCAGGGCCCAAAGATTTTAACCCTACTCCAAGTCGAAGACTAGGAGCAAGGCGCGTGCATGCCACAAGGACGGCCACCTTCCATTTCTTGGCCGTGAGGTGTGTTAAGGTAAGTTTACATTCGAATATATGCCTCTTTCTGTTTTGCAGGGTAGGATCTAGTTGCTTTACATTTTTGAGTCAAAAACATTTTAGGAATAGGTCCTTTTTCGGTTATGCACTTTTGTATCTTTCCTTTTGTGCACTTTTGTAAACTTTCCTTTTATTTGTTTGAGTCGACCCTAGAAGGTCAAGCTGTCGAGCATATTAATAAGGCTCCTTCCAGCATTGTAGTTCGACAACCTTTTTGATATTAATAAAGATAGAACTTTTCACAAGTTATTCTCTCTCAAGAGACTTGTGCTTAGAACCTAGTTGAGACCAGCCCTCCTAGCTCTAAGTTTGTGATTTATCACGAGGTTCATCACCTCGTGTGGTTCACTTCACCTTCCATCTTTACCAACCAGAAAACCCCATCCAGAAGCCTAAGGTTGAGTTTCTCACCTAATCTTCTAAACAGCCCACGCGCATACATCCTTGAATCAAGGCTTGTATCATTTTTGTATCAGAGCTTAAAGCTCCTAAACCAGGTTGTTTCTATCCTTTTGCTTGTCTTATTTCTAGTTCTTGCATTAGTTTAAGTCGTATTCAAGAAAAATAAAAAAAAACAACATCAAACTCCAAACCGAGTGCATCTAGCCTCCTACGTGTATCACTAGGGTTTAGATTCACTTTGCATTGTCTTTCACGTTTTCCTTTTGTTTAATTCATATTTCCATTAATTTTAAGTTAAATTAAAAGAAAACAAAAAGAAAAGAAAAGAAAATAGGAAATAAAAGATTGAATTATTGGACAAGTTGTCAAAGTTTCCTTTTTCAATTCCTTCCTTAGATTTTTCCTTTTTGCATTTTTCAACCCTTATAAAAGAAAACCCTCCTAATAATTTAGGAGCCCTAATTGTCTTCTTTCTTTGTAGCACATGGAGAAATAGAGAAGCTGAAGCCATGATGGCCATGTTCACCACACTCCAAACACAACTGATCCATCCAGAGTTGAGCGTGGAAAGACCAGTGAGATTCCAGGCCATAAGGCACGTGAGAGCTGAGCAAGACTGTCCTGAGGGTCCTGAGCACCTTAGGACACGGCACTAACAGGAGGAACCCCAGCCAGATGGAGATGAGGACACACAACTCATAACTATCACCATAGGCCGAGAGGACCTCCACGGCAACCAGAGGCAGAAGATGATGGCTTTGAGCCATATGGTCTTCACCAGAGACCAAGAATGCCTCCTAGACATCATGAGGATGGAGATGAACACCTACAACCGGGTAATTCATCCTGATGTTAAGCTAACTCCTCCAAGTTTTGCAGGAAAAGTAGACCCGAGGCTTACCTAGATTGGGAGAGAAGAATGGATCATATCTTTGATCATTACAACCAACCAGGGCCTAGGAGAGTCTCAATGGCAGTAGCACAACTCACAGACAATGCCCTCATCTGGTGGGATCGTGAGGTATCTGACAGAAGGAGGAAAAGAATGAGGCCCAGAGACTCATGGGTCGACATGAAGGATGTCATGCGACAAAGGTTTGTTCCACCTTACTTTCATAGGGACTTGCAACGTCGTTTTCATACTTTTAAGCAGGGTACCAGATCAGTAGAGGAGTACTATGAAGAGTTCGAGAAGCTAAGGAACAGACTTGAGCTCAATGATGATGAAGAAGCATTGATGGCACAATTCTTGGATGGACTCCAAGAAAGAGTCAGCCGCAAGCTGGAAAGGTAAATCTACAATGACTTCAAAGACTTGTTCCACCTATCTGCAAGCTGAGCAGCACATCAGTAAGAGCCAAGACATCCGAGGAAGCCTAAGACACCTTGGGCACCAAGCAACATGCCCAAGCCGTAGACAAAGGCAAAAGCATAGAGATCGAGTCAAGGTTCAAGAGCAAGCCTCCTGAACCCACCTGTGACCAGAGAGCCTGGTAAGTCTTCTAACCCTCAAAGATCACGTGACATAACTTGTTTCATGCAGGGGACGTGGACACATCTCAAGGAGCCCAAACAACCGTCAGATTACGAGGCAGGAGAGTATGAGCCCCAAGATGAAGAGGACTATGAGCCAGAAGGAGAATATGGTGACATTGAGTACCCTGATGTGGGGGAAGTGCTGGTCACTAGACGTATCCTCAGTGCAATGGTGGATCCTTCAGAGACCATCCAAAGGGAGAACATCTTCCACAGCCGTTGCACCATCAAGGGCAAGGTATGTAACCTCATCATAGATGGTGGTTCTTGCACTAACGTTGCTAGTGCATATATGGTTGATAAGCTAGGTCTGGAGAAGACAAAGCATCCTCGACCATATAGACTGAGATGTCTCGATGACAAAGTGGAGCTAAAGATCCATGAACAAGTCTTTGTACCATTCAGTGTGGCAAGTACCAGGATCTAGTCGTGTGCGACTTGGTGCCCATGCAAGCTGGCCATCTTCTACTAGGAAGACCATGGCAGTTTGACAAAGAGACCAGGCATGATGGCCGATCCAATCTCTACACCTCTCTGCATGACAAGAGACTTGCTTAGAACCTAGTAGAGACCAGCCTCTCTAGCTCTAAGTTTGTGATTTCACGAGGTTCATCACCTGGTTCACTTCACCCTTCCATCTTTTACCAACCGCCCCCATCCAGAAGGCTTCTTGGCTTCTTGCTCCAGCTGCCTGACAACATCCTGAATCAGGCTTGTAACAAGTCTTGAAGTCATTGTAGATTTGCCTTTCCACCTTAGCTGATTCTTTCTTGGAGTCCATCCAAGAATTGTGCCATCAACGCTTCATCATCATTGAGCTCCAGCCTGTTCCTTAGCTTCTCAAACTCTTCATAGTACTCCTCTACTGATCTGGTACCCTGCTTAAGAGTACGAAAACGACGTTGCAAGTCCCTATGAAAGTAAGGTGGAACAAACCTTTGTCGCTTGACATCTTTCATGTCGACCCATGAGTCTATGGGCCTCATTCTTTTCCTCCTTCTGTCAGATACCTCACGATCCAACCAGATGAGGGCATTGTCTGTGAGTTGTGCTACTGCCATTGAGACTCTCCTAGGCCTTGTTGGTTGTAATGATCAAAGATATGATCCATTCTTCTCTCCCAATCTAGGTAAGCCTCGGGGTCTACTTTTCCTGCAAAACTTGGAGGAGTTAGCTTACATCAGGATGAGTTACCCAGTTGTATGCGTGTTCATCTCCATCCTCATGATGTCTAGGAGGCATCCTTGGTCTCTGGTGAAGACCATATGGCTCGAAGCCATCATCTTCTGCCTCTGGTTGTCGTGGAGGTCCTCTCGGCCTACGGTGATAGTTATCAGGTTGTGTGTCCTCATCTCCGTCTGGCTGGGGTTTCTCCTGTTCGTGCCGTGTCCTAAGGTGCTCAGGACCCTCAGCACGGTCTTGCTCAGCTCTCACGTGCCTTATGGCCTGGAATCTCACAGGCCTTTCCACGCGCTCCAACCTCTCGCCTATTGATGCGAGTTGCGTTTGGAGGGTGGTGAACATGGCCATCATGGCTTCGGCTGCTTCTCTATTCTCTTCTGCCATTGCGTACTACAAAGAAAGAAGACAAGTTATGCTGCTCCTAAATTATTAGGAGGGTTTTCTTTTATAAGGGGATTCGAAAAAAATGCAAAAGGAAAAAATCTGAGAAATGGAAAATTCGAAGATATGAAGATTTGAATAAAAGGAAACTTTCTTGACAACTATTGCTAGCTGTCCAATTCGAATTCTTTTGGTATTTTTCCTATTTTCTTTTTCTTTTCTTTTAATTTAACTTAAAAATAATAGAAATATGATTCTAACAAAAAGGAAAGTCGAAAATAGCAATGCAAGAATGATTCTAGAACCTAGTGATGCACGTAGGAACTAGATGCACTCGGTATGAACTTAGATGTTATTTTTTTTTTTCTTGAATGAAACTTAAACTAATGCAAGAACAAGAAACAAAACAAGTTAAAGGATAGAAACAACCTGGTTTAGGAGCTTTAAGCTCTGATACCAAAATGATACAAGCCTCGATTCAAGACTTATATGCGCGTGGGCTGTTTGGAGAAGGTTAGGTGAGAAACTCGACCTTAGACTTCTTGGATAGGGGTTTTGGGTTGGTATTCGATGGAAAGGTGAAGTGAACCACACGAGGGGTGATGAACCTTGTGATAAATCACAAACTTAGAGCTAGGAGGGCTGGTCTCAACTAGGTTCTAAGCGCACAAGATTCTTAGAGAGAAAACTTGTTGGAAGAAAGTTCTATCTTTATTAATATCAAAAGGTTGTCGAACTACAATGCTGGAAGGAGCCTTATTAATATGCTCGACAGCTTGACCTTCTAGGGTCGACTCAAAGAAAGAAAAGGAAAGTTTACAAAAGTGCACAAATGGAAAATATACAAAAGTGCATAACCGAAAAAGGACCTATTTCTAAAATGTCTTTGACTCAAAAATGTAAACAATCTAGATCCTACCCTGCAAAACAGAAAGAGGCATATATTCGAATTGAAAACTTACCTTTCTTACCTCACGGCCAAAAAATGGAAGGTGGCCGTCCTTGTGGCATGCACGCGCCTTGCTCCTAGTTTTCGACTTGGAGTAGGGTTAGGAATCTTTGGGCCCTGACCTCTCTTGCCAATAAAGCCCAAGTCTCTGAAGTCTCTTGCATTGTTGAGAAGCGTTTGGACTCTTCTTTGCACTTCTGGCCCACTGTCCTTAGTCGATCTTTCTCTAGGAGCTTGTCGACCCATAAGCTGAACTTGTGGAAGAGTGCTCTTGATCTGCTCCTTGTCACTGCTCCTGGTGGCACCACTGGTGTAGAGACTTCCTCTAGATGCATGTACTGAAGCTGGTAGCTTATCTGGTCCGAGTCTCCTTGTGTAGATGCTGAAATGTCCGTGTACTCGGCTGGATCGGTTGTACCGGCTGGACTGTGTGAGGTGCTGGCCGGAATGCCTTCTGGACCGGCCAAGTTGATCCCTGAGTCGGCGGCATCACCAAGGGGACCGGCGGTGTCATCCACATCGCCACCAATTGTGCCGGAGGTTTGGGCCTCTCTGCCGGCAATGCTGATCGCTCCGGTCCTGTTGGTCGAGGGTCCGGCGGTACCGCTTGGGCCGGCAGACGTACCAAATGGCCCGGCTGTCTCGGACAAGCTCCCTGGTCGGACAGTCTGGTCTCTTGGCCGGCCATACGACCTGATGTCCCCATCACTTATGCACCGCGAGGAATTGTACGACGAACAATACCATTTTGGTAAGCTTTCTCAAAGGCTTGTGAGGTGCCATCGGTTCAAAGACCAGTTGGTTACCACAAAGTCTTAACGTTTAGCCACTCTTTCAGATCTTTTTCTCAAATGAAAAAAATCACGACTTCAAACCATATTCTATGTCGTCTTTACCGCATCTCAATGTAGACCCCAAATTTTTAACCATCTATGGGGGAACCTCATATTAAGTGGATCCTTCCTATCGAGGTAGCCTCATGGCGAATAATTGCTACATAGCGGCACAAGAGCATATATGTGATTAATTGACATGTACTAACGGGTACGATCATACTTGTAGTAAGGCACTGGATCTCTTCAGAAATTTGTAGTTAATTTGCGGTAACCTACTCGGAATTCCTCGTCTTATAGCCCTCTCTTTTTATTAACTCCTTTTTAGTGTCAATAAAAAGGTTATATTTGCGAAACGCCATACATATTCTGCACCATGGGGAACTACACAGCCGATAATACAATTTTGGAAAGCTCTCCCGTAATTCTCTAATGTGCCAATTGTAATATTACCCATTAATGATGTTTTCGACCCCTTATATTTTGATGTTAGACGCTCTTTCGGGTCTTTTTCTCGGACAGAAGCAATCACGACTTCAAATTTGTATTGTATGCTATCTTATTGCATCTCAACGCAGACCCCAAGCTTCCAACCATCTAGGCAGGACCCACACATCAATTGGTTCATTCCATACCGCGTGGTACTCATGAAGAATCATTGTTAGAAAACGCCAACAGAACATATATACGATTGCATTACATGTACTAACGTGTACGATCATACCAGCTCTTATGCGCTGAATCCCATTAGAACTCCGTAGTTATGCGTGAAGAAGAGTATAGTATTGTGATGGGTGATCTATTAGGAAGTTTTCGTTTTGCATCCTCTCTTTTTATAAACTCATTTTTCTAGTGTCAATTAAATAACGTTATATTTTTGAAACGTCGTAACTTATACACCGCAAAAAATTATACGGTCGACAATATTGTTTCAAAAAGTTTTTGAGACCTCAAATGTGATGTGCAAGTGGTACAAAAACTCATTGGTGATATGTTTTTATAAAAATATATATTTTGCATGATTTTAAATCTTGATTTCCTTTTTTTTCGTTCCTATCGTGCACTATTTTGTTTTGTTCCCATCGTGCACTACATTGTTTTATTTCAAGATTTTATTTTATTTCATGTATTCCAGTCTTACTTTGTTTTGTTTTCTATTTTAAGATTTTTATTTTGTTTTGTTTTCTATTTACGATTTCTAAGTTATCTTTGTGTCATTTTGTTGGTTTCTCGTCTATTTTAAGTACTTAAATACAAGTGAAGAGTTATGAAAGAAACTGTGAACCGTTGGTTCCCTGGAGATTCGATTTTAAAAATATAATATTTTGTTAAATATTGACAAGTATGAATAATTGGTAAAGTTAAATCATGCATCAAATACATTGTAAAATATATCGTTACTCTTTGATATCTTATTTTTTATCCGTTCTAACAATATATTTAAGTTTGATTCAATATATGCAAGAAAGAATTATATCAAATATATGAATGAAATATTAATGTTCTGTTTTTTGAATATTCAAAGTTTTAAGTTGGACGCAAAAATAGAGTTGTTCTTCATGATGAGACACAAACATCGAATGTTGCTCCGAACTTTATTTTTAAATTGTCAAATAAAGTATATACCAATACCATCTTGATTTTTTTCAATTATATATTATATAACCAATTAAACGAATAATTCAATACAGTGAAGTTTTTTTTCTTCAAATTTGTGTTATCCAACGAAATTAATATATATATATATATATATATATATATATATATATATATTAATATATGCTTCTCGTACTATACCCAACGTGAATAATTTTGTTTTGTTTTCTAAATGTAACGCTTTCCACCACTTATCTGACATGGCATGTATTTTCCATACAATGTGTTACATTTATTTAAAGTAAGCAAAGACGTAATTGTAAACTTGATATTAGACAACTCAAAACATTATGAAACACATCCATTAATCACAACTTGATGTATGGAGAAAAATCTCAATGGTCCTTCATTTGCCACCAAAATATTAGAATTAATATAATACTAGATTTATACTCACGTCATCTATGGGGAAAAATAGTCGCAAATTATATAATATTATTTATTATTAAATATAAATTAAATATTTCTATAATTTTAATTTTTATTCAAAATTATTTTTAATATTAATTTTTTTATATATAAATTATGAAAATAAAAACAACTGTTTTTTACGAATTTAATAGTATTTTGGGTTAGTTTAATAAAATATATTGATTCTTTAATTAAATTAATAACAATGACATATATTATAATTATTTTAATAATTTAATCTTATTTATATATTTATTTGACTAACTGTGATAATTACACGTCATCATGGTTCTTCTGATAGAAAAAAAGGATTTGTTTTATTTGACCGAGAGGGCCAAGAAACTAAAAAACGATTAATTGTAAAAATGTTTGTAAAATAATATATTTTCGATATGTAAGATACAATTTTAGTCATAATTTATTCAAAATACGTTCATAAGAATACATATATATAAATGTACCGTATGTTTTGACATTATTCAAGCATGGTGAATTGTAAAGATTTATTCAATATACTTCAACCACTAACCAGCGGCGGCTTTTACACCAGTCCAGTCACATTCACCACAAATAGAACGAGTCCAGCTCGGAGACTTTTCAAGAACAGTATAATGCTCTTTGTTAATTATATTGTACGTTCTCATGTTTTTTTAGTATAAATATGCATAGAGACGTCCATAGATTCTCACACTTGTCATCAAACATCCAAGTAATAACAAAGAAAAAAAAGAAAGATAGAGAGAGTGATCGATCATGTCAACTGCTCCAGCTTGGATTATGATTGGTGGAGAAGGTCCTGAGAGTTATAACCAACATTCCTCGTATCAGGTTTGGTTTTGAGTTCTTAGTTTAGAATCTGAATTCCTAAGCTTTTATTGTAACATTTTCCTCTTAATTATTTACAGAGAGAGCCTTGCTTGAAACTGCAAAGGAAAAGATGAATGAAGCAATCTCAGCTAATCTCAGTCTCAACTTGATTTCCTCTCGCTTTAGTATAGCGGATTTCGGTTGTGCAAGTGGACCTAACACTTTTGTAGCAGTCCAAACCATAATTGAAGCTGTAGAAGACAAGTATCGTAGAGAAACCGGACAGAACCCTGCAAACCACATCGAGTTCCAAGTCCTCTTTAACGATTTTGCCAACAATGATTTCAACACGCTCTTATAAGCACTTCCTCAAGAGAGAAAAATACTATAGTGCAGGAGTTCCTGGTTTCTTTTTCGAGCGTGTTCTTCCTAAAGAGAGTTTCCATATTGGAGTTATCAACTATGCATTCCATTTTACTTGTAAGATTCCCAAAGGAATCACGGACCGCGACTCTCCCCTTTGGAACCAAGACATGAATTGCACTGGATTCAACCAAGTTGTAACACCCGTCTCCAAAATACATGACACGTGTCATCGCTTCGTATTTAACTTATAATTTATTTGAAATCTCGTATAAAGTATAAGTGATAATTTTTTTATTAAAAGAATTCTCGTTAAACCCAAGTATAAAATTATTAAAAAAACATAAGAAAATAACTTTTAAAAGAATCTAATGATACTCAAGATTCAAAATAAAAATATATAAATAATTTTTAAAAATTCCCAAAACGTAGCACCACCCCGAGTCACTGTATCGCTACTGCTCGAACTCATCTGCATCCAAAAGGAGGCATGAGTAACATAATTACTCAGTGAAACAATCACGCCTATCCACATATTTCCATTATACAAGTATATATATAATTTGATAATTACTTTATTTAGGAATGAAACTAGCACGATTGATTCCACAAAAGTCGACACAAATACTACCAAGATATATGTATTTAAACCGTGCTTGTCTAAGTCACAACCACTCCTCCTCATCCCTTACCACATCGGTTTAAGGATTCGGAACCCCCAAAGCCATGTCGGCTTAACACCACGGCCACGTCGACCTATTCGCTCACGTCGAGCTCCCATCACGTCGATGGTTGTTTCCGGCCGGCCAACCGTTAATGAACTACGACTCAACACCGCTGTTGTCGTAGTCCAACACCCATCAACGCAGTTAAACCAACTAACGTTACTCGATTCTACCATATCCGCGTTACGTGAATATCACATTCACCTGAAATTTATTTTCACATTAATGAATCAACCATTATACTTGCTTAGACTAATGTTTAATATTTATCTAATAATTATATTAGTTTATTTCAGTTAATTAATTGATTATGGTTCATATTACTATACCATAATCCACCATAAATAATTTAGTATCCTTAACCAATAAATCAACACATAATAATTTATCTTTTTTAATAATTAAGTCAACATAATAATTTCCATTAAAATAATAACATAATATTTCTACTATTTTCTCCCACCACACCAGACAAGTAGATCACCACATTCCTATTCATCTTTTTAATATTTATTTATTTATTATCTAATAAATCCCTAATAGGTTTAACTCAATTTTCCTAATAAAAACGCCCTTAATTCTTGCAACAATTAATTAAAATCCTAACACCACACATGATTTCAACCTCTAATTTTCTCCCTAAATGAAGCACTCATCAAAATACATATACATAGTTGTATAATGAAAATCATAGGTCATGTCTTACCTCACTACGAAACCTGGGTTAATGGAATGTTGGAATCGTCGTTCATGCGTAGATTTCTCTTCCTCCGACGATGGTACACACGAACACCGTGGCTCTCCAACACTGAACTTTCTACCCCTCGGCTCTGTCGAAATCTCTTTCTTTCTTCTTGCTTTTGATTCTGATGCGCGGCTGCCTCTAATCCCCTTTGACGACGTCTTATATAGCCATTAGGGTTAATTAGAGTTTTAGAAGAATTGTCCGTTATACCCTCACTTCTATTAATGTGGACTTCATGGTTTAAATTTAGGCCCGGGATGTTACAATTCTCCCCCACCACAGAAGAATTCGTCCCCGAATTCGATGGTTCCACCTCCCTCTCGTCGTGGTCCTTAAAAAGATCAGGGTAATTAATTCTCATAGGATGTTTAGACTCCCACGTCTCTTCTTCAATTCTGTCTCTTTCCCAACGAACACGTACTGATTTAACATTCCTCCCTTGCATATCAATTTTTCGTTGTCCAGTGATTTTTATCGGTTTACTAAGAATTGTCAAATTTTCTTCCAATTCCTCTGGGGGTTGCTGCATAATGAGTTGGGGTTCTTTGACAACTTTTCGGAGGACTGATACATGAAACACATCATGAAACGCTGCTAACTCCTTTGGTAATCTCAATCTATATGCAACTGTAAAATCCTCTCAGTAATTGGATAAGGCCCCATACAACGTGGTTTAAGTTTTCCCAACTTCTTATTCTTATGTGCTCCTCTGAATACCCTCATTTTCAAATACACCTCGTCTCCCACTCTAAATTCCAATTCCCTTCTCCCTTTATCAGCGTAACTCTTCTGACGATCGTGAGCCTCCTTTAGTCTAGCACGAAGAGTTTCCACTTGATCCACTGTCTCTTGAACCAACTCAGGTTCCAAATCTCTACGCTCTCCCACTTCTGTCCAGCAAAGTGGTGTTCGACAAGGTCGCCCATACAAGCCTCATATGGTGACATTTTTATGCTCCTATGATAGCTATTGTTGTACGCAAACTCTGCTAACGGTAAATATTTCTCCCAACGACCTCCCCAATGCAACATACACGCTCGCAACATATCCGCAAGGGTTTGAATTATTCTTTCCGACTGTCCATCTGCTTGTGGATGATACGCGGTACTCAGATGCACTTTCGTCCCAAGTGCCTTTTGGAATGCCTGCCAAAATATTGAGGTAAATTTTGGTTCTCGGTCCGAAACAATGCTCACTGGAACCCCATGCAACCTAACAATCATCTCCACATATACTCTTGCTAAGTGGTCCACATTGTCTGTCTTCTTAACCGCCAAAAATGAGCTGACTTCGTACGTCGATCAACAATTACCCAAACCGTATCCAATTCACTAATTTTCCTTGGGAGCACTGTAACGAAATCCATAGTGATCATATCCTATTTCCATTCAGGCAACGGTAGACTTTGCAATAACCCACCAGGTACTCTATGTTCTGCCTTTACTAGTTGGCACTTCGCTACCCATTATGCGCTTTCCCGTTTTATACCGTTCCATGATAATAACATTTTAGATCTCGATATAGCTTTGTCGCCCGCGGATGGATTGCAAAACGAGAGTGGTGTGCCTGTGATACGATCTCATCCTTGAATTCCTTAACATTGGCAACACATACCCCATTCCTGTACAAGTAGGTTTCATTGTCTGCGGTATGGTATCCTTTCACATTATTATCCACAGCTTTTCTGAGTGCATCGTCTACCGTTTGAGCCTCACATATTTTCCAAAGTAAGTATGCCCGGTTTATGGCTCCCAATCCTATGGCATCTTTGGTAACCATAGTAGCACACAAACTTAATTTTCCCAAGGAAGCCACTAACTCATCTGCTTCTCGTTCTTTTGATATATCATTTCTCCTTTTACTTAATGCATCTGCTACCATGTTAGCCTTTCCTGGGTGGTATGCGATTGCTAAGTCATAATCTGCTAGTAGCTCCATCCATCTTCTCTATCTTAGATTAAGATCTAGTTGCGTAAATATATATTTTAAACTCTTGTGATTAGTAAAAACTTGGACTTTTTCCCCATATAAATACACACGCCAAGTTTTTAAAGCAAAAACAATTGCTGCCAATTATAAATCATGGATGGGATAATTTATCTCATGTTTCCTCAACTTTTTAGACGCATAGGCAATTACTCGTTCTTGCTGCATCAGCACACAACCCAATCCTGACCCTGATGCGTCAGTGTATACTAAATATGTTACCCCAGTCCTAGATAAACCAATATTGGAGTCTTAGTAAAATGCCCTTTCAACCTTCGAAAGCTCTCCTCACACTCTTTGGTCCAATTAAATTTCACATCCTTTCCCGTAAGTTGAATCATAGGCTTGGCTATACTCGCAAATCCTTCAACAAATTTTTGATAGTAACCTGCTAGGCCCAGAAAACTACGGACCTCTGTTGCGTTTCTGGGTGTCGGTCATCCCATAATCGTTGCAATTTTTTTTTCCGGATCCACTGATACTCCAGCTTCAGACACAACGTGACCTAGAAAGCCAATCTTCCTCTGCCAGAAACTACATTTGCTCAACTTAGCATATAACTTGTATTCTCGTAACTTTTCTAGTACTACCCTTAAGTGATCCATATGAACAATGCATCTGGATGTGTCTATTCTAACCACACTTAAAACAAGTGAGCACCCTTCTAATCTCTACAAGCCGATATTCTAATTATCCATTGTATATTTCTACAGCTCAACTAATTTTCCTATCCTTGCTTGGGCCACTTTTTCCTGTTTGATTTCCGCCTCAATGCCTTGTTCCACTAAGAAAGCTGTTTCCACTAAATTGACCATGTTATTGTACTTTTGCACTATGCAGCGATTTTTTTCACCTCTAGCGTCAAACATCTTTGAAACTTGAGTATTATATCATATTCGTTTGTTCCACTCCCTCCGAAGCTCATAAATAGACAAAAAATTCTAGATCATACTCCCGTATTGACTTAGACCCCTGTCAAAGATCGACAAACAACATAACCATTTGGTCTACAGCCTCTTGAGGAAAATACACCCGTGCAAATTCGTCCTTAAAGTCGTGCCAACTAAGCATGTGGTTTGCATGAGTACTAATGACAACACTATCCACCAACTTGTGTTTCGTCCTTTAAATATTAAATCGCCAATTGCTTCCAATAACTCAATCGAACACATGATGGTCTCGTAGTTCTTATCTAACATATTCACCCAGTTGTGTGTTGTAATCGGATCCATCCCTCCACTAAATTATTCAAATTCCTTAACATCTTCAAAGTATTCCAATATGTGGGCCTTGATCCCGTACTGGCATCTTTGGCACTAGAGTAGATGGTGGTTAGTATTGAGGTGCCCCAAACTCTTGAACAAGAGGCTCGAGTGCAGCGAACTCAAGAGCTGCATGCTCGGGCACTACAACTCTTGGTATTCGATTTGTTACAGGAACTTGCTGCAACTAAAACGCTAACGCCTCACGCATTTCTCACATCACAGCTGCATTTAGCACTACATAATCCACCACTATAGCAACAATGGCTGGTTGTTGAGTTGGAGGAACACCTTCCTGCTCAAGCGGCCAATCATTATAGTCTCGCTGACGATCTCCAATACGCAAATAAGTCCTACAAATAACACTCCTCGACGGCATATTTTCCACATAAACACTTGATTCACACATTACACTACAATAGTATTATAAATCAACGAAATTTAAATGACTTCACGCAAGTTACTCTGAGTGGTGCTCTCCCATTGAAAATACCTTTTTTAACTACTAAAACTTTAAAACAAAGCTCTCCGGATCAGAACCGGAGTAGCAACCTCGCTCTGATACCAAAATTGTAACACCCGTCTCCAAAATATATGACACGTGTCATCGCCTCGTACTTGACTTATAATTTATTTGAAATCTCATATAAAGTATAAGTGATAATTCTTTTTATTAAAAGAATTCTCGTCAAATCCAAGTATAAAATTATTAAAAAAATATAAGAAAATAACTTTTAAAAAAATCTAACGATATTGAAGATTCAAAATAAAAATCTATAAATAATGTTTAAAAATTCCCAAAATGTAGCACCACCCCGAGTCACTGCATCACTACTGCTCCAACTCATCTGCATCCAAAAGGAGGCATGAGTAACATAATTACTCAGTGAAACAATCACGCCTATCCACATATTTCCATTATACAAGAATATATAAAATCTTGATAATTACTTTATTTAGGAATGAAACTAGCACGATTGATTCCACAAAAGTCGACACAAATACTACCAAGATATATGTATTTAAACCATGCTTGTTTAAGGATTTGGAACTCCCAAAGCCATGTCAGCTTAACACCACGGCCACGTCGGCCTATTCGCTCACATCGAGCTCTCGTCACATCGACGGTTGTTTCCGGCCTGCCTGCCATTAATGAACTACGACTCAACACCGCTATTGTCGTAGCCCAACATCCATCAACGCAGTTAAACCAACTAACGTTACTCGATTCCACCATATCCGCGTTATGTGAATATCACATTCACCAGAAATTTATTCCCACATTAATGAATTAACCATTATACTTGTTTAGACTAATGTTTAATATTTATCTAATAATTATATTAGTTTATTTTAGTTAATTAATTGATTATGGTTCATTTTACTATACCATAATCCACCATAAATAATTTAGTATCTTTAACCAATAAACCAACACATAATAATTTATCTTTTTTAATAATTAAGTCAACATAATAATCTCCATTAAAATAAGAAATTAACATAATATTTCTACTCTTTTCTCCCATCACACCACACAAGTAGATCACCACATTCCTATTCATCTTTTTAATATTTATTTATTTATTATCTAATAAGTCTCTAATAGGTTTAACTCCTTTTTCCTGATAAAAACACCCTTAATTTTTGCAACAATGAATTAAAACCCTAACATCACACATGATTTCAACCTCTAATTTTCTCCTTAAACGAAGCACTCATCAAAATACATATACATAATTGTATAATGAAAATCATAGGTCATGTCTTACCTCACTGCGAAACCTGGGTTAATGGAATGTTGGAATCGTCGGTCGTGCGTAGATTTCTTTTCCTCCAACGATGGTACACACGAACACCGTGGCTCTCCAACGTTGAACTTTCTACCCCTCGGCTCTGTCGAAATCTCTCTCTTTCTTCTTGCTTTTGTTTCTGATGCGCGGCTGCCTCTAATCCCCTTTGACGACGTCTTATATAGCCATTAGGGTTAATTAAGATTTCAGAAAAATTGTCCGTTATACCCTCACTTCTATTTATGTGGACTTCATGGTTTAAATTTAGGTCTGGGATGTTACATAAGCGGTCAAAAAAGCAGTACTCGATAGACACAAAGATTCTGTTGGATGCTAGAGCTGAAAAACTCGTGTATGGGGGTTTGATGTTGCTTTTTGGATCGGCTCTAAAAGACGGAGTTAAGATGTCCGAGACAGCTAAAGGAATAGTGATGGATTTCATTGGAGCTTCTCCTAAGGATCTTGCTCAACAAGTACACTATGCATTGATATATTTTTTTTTAACTAAATACCTACGGTTAAATAACTAAATAACATTATCGTCAAAATCTTTTTATGTTTTTTTTTTGAAAAAAGATGTAATCGAACAAGAAAAGGTGGACACTTTTAGCACCCCACTCTACATTGCAGAAGAAGGAGAACTGAGACAAATCATAGAGGAGAATGGGAAGTTTACAATAGAGGTTTTTGAGAATATTATTCATCCAAAAGGAGAGTTTCCACTAGACCCAAAGATATTGGCTGTTTCCTTCAGGGCCACATATAGAGTATTCATATCTGCACATTTTAGAGTTGAAGCTATGAGGAAAGCTTTTGAACTCGTGGAACTCAAATTACGCCAAGACTTTTCTCGCATCAAGAATGCTAAACCCGGAATGCAATACTTCATCATGCTTCGCAAGAACTGATGTTCCATAATGTATCTCTACCCTCTATGTTTACAGTGTTGCTTCTCTTATTTCGTCGTTGTACTGCTTCTTTGTTTTCTTGTTCAACTTTCTTATTTTCCTTGCTGCCTTAATTGGCGTCATTGTATTCTCTCCGATTCTATATATTAATGAATAAATGCTTGTTTTAGTTTTCTGAGTTTTCACCATATAGATTTAGAAGTGTTGTTGATGAATGATATTGGATCGGTAAAAGTTATTTTTTTTTTAATTTCATTTGAGAATATCTTTGCTAGACCTTTAGTGGGATCACTAAAATAAGCCACCAATAGACCATCTCCTTTGACACCATCTTTGTTGTTCAGACATGATTATTCCTTATATACTTTAGATTTCTCATATATACAGAATTTCAGATTGAACCTTTCACTTATAGTATTCGACAATATAAATAAATTTCATTGTGTAGAATATACTCGATAGATACAGTCCTACTTGTACTCTATATATTCATATATATTCAATAAACTGTTCACGGAAATTACGTCGTACTAACTTTAACTACTTGATACAAGCCTCGATTCAAGGTTTGGATGCGCGTGGGCTGTTTGTAGAAGATTAGGTGAGAAACTCAACTTTAGGCTTCTGGATGGGGGTTTTCTGGTTGGTAAAAGATGGAAGGGTGAAGTGAACCACACGAGGGGTGATAAACTTCGTGATAAATCACAAACTTAGAGCTAGGAGGGCTGGTCTCAACTAGGTTCTAAGCGCACAAGTCTCTTGAGAGAATAACTTGTTGAAAGAAAATTCGATCTTTATTAATTATCAAAAGGTTGTCGAACTACAATGCTGGAAGGAGCCTTATTAATATGCTCGACAGCTTGACCTTCTAGGGTCGACTCAAACAAAGAAAAGGAAAGTTTACAAAAGTGCACAAAAGGAAAAAGATACAAAAGTGTATAACCAAAAAAGGACCAATTCCTAAAATGTTCTTGACTCAAAAATGTAAAGCATCTAGATCCTACCCTGCAAAACAGAAAGAGGCATATATTCAATTGAAACTTACCTTAACTTACCACACGGCCAAGAAATGGAAGGTGGCTGTCCTTGTGGCATGCACGTGCCTTGCTCCTAGTCTTCGACTTGGAGTAGGGTTAAGAATCTTTGGGCCCTGACCTCTCTTGCCACTAAAGCCCAAGTCTCTGATGTTCTTTGTGTTGTTGAGAAGCCTTTGGACTCTAATTTGCTCTTCTGGCCCATTGTCCTTAGCTGCTCTTCCTCTAGGAGCTTGTCGACCCATAAGCTGAATTTGTGGAAGAGTGCTCTTGATCTGCTTCTTGTCATTGCTCCTTGAGGTACCACTAGTGTAGATACTTCTTCTAGGTGCATGTCCTGTAGCTGGTAGCTCATTTGGTCCGAGTCCTCTTGTGTGGAAGTGGAAATGCGCGTGTACTCGGCTGGATCGGCTGTACCGGCTGGATTGTGCGCGGTACTGGCCGGGATGCCTTCAGGACCGGCCAAGTTGATCCCGGAGTTGGCGGCATCACCAGAGGGACCAGCGGTGTCATCTACGCCCCCACCAAGTGTGCCAAAAGCTTGGGCCTCTCCGCCGGCGATGCTGACCGGTCTGGTCCTATAGGTCGAGGGTCCGGCGATACTGCCTGGTCCGGCAGACGTGCCAGATGGTCCTGCTGTCTCGGGCAAGCTTCCTGGTCGGCCAGTCTGGTCTCCTGGCTGGATGTACGACCTGATGTCCTCATCATTCCCTCCCTCTTCAGTAGGTTTTGTCCTCAAAACTGGTTCATCTGCATGGAAAGGGGCCAAGTCAGTAACATTGAATGTATTGGACACATTAAACTCACCTGGAAGCTCGATCCGGTAGGCGTTGTTGTTGATCCTCTCGAGCACTCTGAATGGTCCATCTCCTCTTGGTGCTAGCTTGGAACTCCTTAGGTTTGGGAACCTCTCCTGTCGTAGGTGTAGCCACACCCATTTGCCTGGTTGAAAGATCACCTCCCTTCTTCCTTTGTTGGCATGAGTCACGTACTGTCCGGTCCTCTTCTCCAAGTTTTCTGCTACCTTCTGGTGTAATCTCCTTATGAACTCTGCCTTGGATGCTCCGTTGAGGTTGGTCATCTCAGCTGGTGGTAGTGGTGTTTGCTCCAATGGGGTGAGAGGGTTGTAGCCGTATACCACTTCAAATAGTGTCTTCTTGGTTGCTGAGTGCACGGCTCGGTTGTAAGCGAACTCTATGAATGGCAGGCACTCCACCCAAGTCTTTAGGTTCTTCCCTAGTGTAGTTCTAAGAAGAGTTGATAGTGTCCTGTTGACAACTTCAGTTTGGCCATCGGTTTGAGGATGGCAGGTGGTAGAGAAGAGTAGCTTCGTGCCTAGCTTTCTCCAAAGGGTCCTCCAGAAATGGCTGAGAAACTTGGTGTCCCTGTCTGATACGATTGTCCTTGGCACTCCATGAAGCCGTACTATCTCCCTGAAGAACAGCTTAGCTGTTTGGGTGGCATCATTGACATTGGCACATGGGATGAAGTGTGCCATCTTGGAGAATCTGTCCACCACTACAAAGATTGCATCTTTGTGGTTGATCTTGGGCAGACCTAGAACAAAGTCCATGGAGATGTCCACCCATGGATGTGTGGGTATGGGCAGTGGGAGATACAACCCATGAGGTTGCACTCGGGACTTTGCCTTCTTGCAAGTGATGCATCTTGCACAATGAGCTTCTACTGTCCTCTTGATTTGTGGCCAGTAGAAGTGCTCCTTGACCACTGCTAGAGTCTTGTCGACACCAAAGTGGCCCATGAGTCCTCCTCCATGAGCTTCTCGGATGATAAGCTCCCTTAATGATCCTTGTGGTATGCACAGCCTTCTTTCTCGGAACAAGAACCCCTCATGGATGTAGAACTTGCCATGACTCCCTGTGACACACTCCTTGTAGCTCTCAGCAAAGTCAGGATCATCCTTGTATAGGTCCTTGATGTGCTCGAACCCTAGGACCTTTGCCTCCATGGTTGATATCAAGGCAAACCTCCTTGATAGTGCATCGGCTACCACATTGTCTTTGCCCTTCTTGTACTTGATCATGTACGGGAAGGTCTCTATGAACTCCATCCACCTGGCATGTCTCCTCTTGAGATTGGTTTGCCCTCTGAGGTGTTTGAGAGTCTCATGATCAGTGTGGATCACAAACTCCTTGGACAGCAAGTAATGCTGCCAAGTCTCCAATGCTCGAACAAGGGAATAAAGCTCCTTGTCATAAGTGGGGTAGTTCAGTGAGGCACCACCTAGCTTCTCACTGAAGTATGCCACTGGTCTCCCTCCTTGGGTTAGCACTGCTCCTATGCCTATTCCAGAGGCATCACACTCCACTTCAAACGTCTTGTTGAATTCGGGCAGGACTAGCACTGGTGCATGTGTAAGGCTGTCCTTCAAGGCCTGGAATGCCTTCTCCTGAGCTTCTCCCCAGCTGAATCCCACGTTCTTCTTCACTACTGCCGTCCGTGGTGAGGCAATACTGCTGAAGTTGGGCACGAATCTCCTATAGAAGCTGGCCAGTCCGTGGAAGCTCCTTACTTGGCTGATGTTTCCTGGTGTTGGCCATTCTTGTATGGCTCGAACCTTCTCTTCATCAACCTGTAGGCCCTGTGAACTTACAACAAAACCTAAAAAGACAAGTTTATCAGTACAAAAGGTGCACTTCTTGAGATTGGCATAAAGCTCTTCTTGTCGAAGGGTTTTAAGTACCATCTCAAGATGTGTGAGGTGTTCTCGTAGGCACTTACTATAAACTAGTATATCATCAAAGTAAACTACCACAAACTTACTGATGTACGCCCTAAGAACTTGGTTCATAAGGCGCATGAAGGTGCTTGGGGCATTAGTCAAGCCGAATGGCATGACTGTCCACTCGTAGAGCCCTTGCTTTGTCTTGAAAGCAGTCTTCCACTCATCACCTTCCTTCATTCTTACCTGGTGGTATCCACTTTTGAGGTCTATCTTGGAGAAGACCGTGGCTCCACTCAGCTCATCTAGCATGTCATCCAGTCGTGGTATTGGATGCCTATACTTGACTGTGATGTTGTTGATGGCTCGGCAGTCCACACACATGCGCCAAGTCCCATCCTTCTTGGGCACTAGCAGCACTGGTACAGCATATGGACTGAGGCTCTCTCGAACATATCCTTTCTCCAGGAGCTCCTTGACTTGCTTCTCATGCTCCTTGGACTCCTCTGGACTCATCCGGTAGGCTGGCCGGTTGGGCAGGGCTGCTCCGGGAACTAGATCAATCTGGTGTTCTATGCCACGCAAAGGAGGCAAGCCTGCTGGTATCTCCTCTGGAAATACATCCGGGAATTTGTTGAGGAGAGTTGCTACTTCAGGGGGTAGCTCTACCTGTTCTTTTTCTACACTCAACACTTCTTTGAAAACCATTAGTAACATTAAATCCTTTGAGGCTAAAGCTCTCCGGACATGGCTTGGTTGAATAAGAAAATTAGACTTGATAAGTTTCTTTTCCTTACTCATTTAGAGTTGTAGCTCGTGTACCTGGGCAGGTGTAAGAGGAGCCAAGCTGACCTTTCTTTTGTCATGCACAAAAGTGTAGAGATTGGTTCGGCCATCATGCCTGGTCTCTTTGTCAAACTGCCATGGTCTTCCTAGTAGAAGATGGCCAGCTTGCATGGGCACCAAGTCGCACACGACTAGATCCTGGTACTTGCCACACTGAATGGTACAAAGACTTGTTCATGGATCTTTAGCTCCACTTTGTCATCGAGACATCTCAGTCTATATGGTCGAGGATGCTTTGTCTTCTCCAGACCTAGCTTATCAACCATATATGCACTAGCAACGTTAGTGCAAGAAACACCATCTATGATGAGGTTACATACATTGCCCTTGATGGTGCAACGGTTGTGGAAGATGTTCTCCCTTTGGATGGTCTCTGAAGGATCCACCATTGCACTGAGGATACGTCTAGTGACCAGCACTTCCCCCACATCAGGGTACTCAATGTCACCATACTCTCCTTCTGGTTCATAGTCCTCTTCATCTTGGGACTCATATTCTCCTGCCTCCGTAATCAGCATGACTCGGTTGTTTGGGCACTCCCTTGAGATGTGTCCACGTCCCCTGCACTTGAAACAAGTTATGTCACGTGATCTTTGAGGGTTAGAAGACTTACCAGGCTCTCTCTGGTCACGGGGGGGTTCAGGAGGCTTGCTCTTGAACCTTGACTCGATCTCTATGCTTTTGCCTTTGTCTACGGTCTTGGGCATGTTGCTTGGTGCCCAAGGTGTCTTAGGCTTGCTGCGGATGTCTTGGCTCTTACGTTTGATGTGCTGCTCAGCTTGCATAGATAGGTGAAACAAGTTTTTGAAGTCATTGTAGATTTGCCTTTCCACCTTGCGGCTGATCCTTTCTTGGAGTCCATCCAAGAACTGTGCCATCAATGCTTCTTCATCATCATTGAGCTCCAATCTGTTCCTTAGCTTCTCGAACTCTTCATAGTACTCCTCTAGTGATCTGGTACCCTGCTTAAGAGTACGAAAACGACGTTGCAAATCTCTATGAAAGTAAGGTGGAACAAATCTTTGTCGCATGAGGTCTTTCATGTCGACCCATGAGTCTACGGGTCTCTTTCTCTTCCTCCTTCTGTCAGATACCTCACGATCCCACCAGATGAGGGCATTGTCCATGAGTTGTGCTACTGCCATTGAGACTCTCCTAGGTCCTGGTTGGTTGTAGTGATCAAAGATATGATCCATTCTCCTTTCCCAATCTAGGTAAGCCTCGGGGTCTACTTTTCCTGCAAAATTTGGAGGAGTTAGTTTAACAGCAGGATGAATTACCCGGTTGTAGGTGCGTTCATCTCCATCCTCATGATGTCTTGGAGGCATTCTTGGTCTCTGGTGAAGACCATATGGCTCAAAGCCATCATCTTCTGCCTCTGGTTGCCGTGGAGGTCCTCTTGGCCTATGGTGATAGTTATGAGGTTGTGTGTCCTCATCTCCATCTGGCTGGGGTTCCTCCTGTTCGTGCCGTGTCCTAAGGTGCTCAGGACCCTCAGGACGGTCTTGCTCAGCTCTCACGTGCCTTATGGCCTGGAATCTCACCGGTCTTTCCACGCGCTCCAACCTCTCACCTATTGATGAGGACATCAGGTCGTACATCCAGCCAGGAGACCAGACTGGCCGACCAGGAAGCTTGCCCGAGACAGCAGGACCATCTGGCGCGCCTGCCGGACCATACAGCGCCAGACCCTCGACCTATAGGACCAGACCGGTCAACATCGCCGGTGGAGAGGCCCAAGCTTCCGGCACACTTGGTGGGGACGTGAATGATACCGCCGGTCCCCCTGATGACACCGCCGACTCCGGGATCAACTTGGCCGGTCCTGAAGTCATTCCGGCCAGTACCGCGCACAATCCAGCCGGTACAGCCGATCCAGCCGAGTACACGCGCATTTCCACTTCTACACAAGAGGACTCGGACCAAATGAGCTACCAGCTCCAGGACATGCACTTAGAGGAAGTATCTACACCAGTGGTACCTCCAGGAGCAATGACAAGAAGCAGATCAAGAGCACTCTTCCACAAATTCAGCTTATGGGTCGACAAGCTCCTAGAGGAAGAGCAGCTAAGGACAATGGGCCAGAAGAGCAAATTAGAGTCCAAAGGCTTCTCAACAACACAAGGAACATCAGAGACTTGGGCTTTAGTGGCAAGAGAGGTCAGGGCCCAAAGATATTTAACCCTACTCCAAGTCGAAGACTAGGAGCAAGGCGCGTGCATGCCACAAGGATGGCCACCTTCCATTTCTTGGCCGTGAGGTGAGTTAAGGTAAGTTTACATTCGAATATATGCCTCTTTCTGTTTTGCAGGGTAGGATCTAGTTGCTTTACATTTTTGAGTCAAGAACATTTTAGGAATAGGTCCTTTTTCGGTTATACACTTTTGTATCTTTTCCTTTTGTGCACTTTTGTAAACTTTCCTTTTCTTTATTTGTGTCGACCCTAGAAGGTCAAGCTGTCGAGCATATTAATAAGGCTCCTTCCAGCATTGTAGTTCGACAACCTTTTTGCTAATTAATAAAGATTGAATTTTCTTTACAAGTTATTCTCTCAAAGAAGCTTGTGCGCTTAGAACCTAGTTGAGACCAGCCCTCCTAGCTCTAAGTTTGTGATTTATCACGAGGTTCATCACCCCTCGTGTGGTTCACTTCACCCTTCCACCGTTTACCAACCAGAAAACCCCTATCCAGAAGCCTAAGGTTGAGTTTCTCACCTAATCTTCTACAAACAGCCCACGCGCATACATCCTTGAATCAAGGCTTGTATCACCTATGGATGCGAGTTGTGTTTGGAGTGTGGTGAACATGGCCATCATGGCTTCGGTTGCTTCTCTATTTTCTTCTCCCATGGCGTTCTACAAAGAAAGAAGACAAGTTAGGATGCTCCTAAATTTTTAGGAGGGTTTTCTTTTTATAAGGGGTTCGAAAAAATGCAAAAAGGAAAAATCCTAAGGAAAGGAAATTCGAATAAAAGGAAAAGGAAACTTCCTAGACAACTTGTGCTAGCTGTCCAAATCGAAATCTTTTGGGTATTTTCCTATTTTCTTTTCTTTTCTTTTTGTTTTCTTTTTAATTTAACTCAAAATTAATGGAAATATGAATTAAACAAAAAGGAAAACGTGAATGGCAATGCAAAAGTGAATATAAACCCTAGTGATACACGTAGAAGGCTAGATGCACTCGCTTTGGAGTTTGAGGTTATTTTTTGATTTTTCTTGAATGCGAATTAAAATAATGCAAGAACTAAAAACAAAACAAGCAAAAGGATAGAAACAACCTGGTTTAGGAGCTTTAAGCTCTGATACCAAAATGATACAAGTCTCGATTCAAGGCTTGGATGCGCGTGGGCTGTTTGTAGAAGATTAGGTGAGAAACTCAACCTTAGGCTTCTGGATGGGGGTTTTCTGGTTGGTAAAGATGGAAGGGTGAAGTGAACCACACGAGGGGTGATGAACCTCGTGATAAATCACAAACTTAGAGCTAGGAGGGCTGGTCTCAACTAGGTTCTAAGCGCACAAGCTTCTTTGAGAGAATAACTTGTAAAGAAAATTCAATCTTTATTAATTAGCAAAAAGGTTGTCGAACTACAATGCTGGAAGGAGCCTTATTAATATGCTCGACAGCTTGACCTTCTAGGGTCGACACAAATAAAGAAAAGGAAAGTTTACAAAAGTGCACAAAAGGAAAAGATACAAAAGTGTATAACCGAAAAAGGACCTATTCCTAAAATGTTCTTGACTCAAAAATGTAAAGCAACTAGATCCTACCCTGCAAAACAGAAAGAGGCATATATTCGAATGTAAACTTACCTTAACTCACCTCACGGCCAAGAAATGGAAGGTGGCCATCCTTGTGGCATGCACGCGCCTTGCTCCTAGTCTTCGACTTGGAGTAGGGTTAAATATCTTTGGGCCCTGACCTCTCTTGCCACTAAAGCCCAAGTCTCTGATGTTCCTTGTGTTGTTGAGAAGCCTTTGGACTCTAATTTGCTCTTCTGGCCCATTGTCCTTAGCTGCTCTTCCTCTAGGAGCTTGTCGACCCATAAGCTGAATTTGTGGAAGAGTGCTCTTGATCTGCTTCTTGTCATTGCTCCTTGAGGTACCACTGGTGTAGATACTTCTTCTAGGTGCATGTCCTGGAGCTGGTAGCTCATTAGGTCCGAGTCCTCTTGTGTGGAAGTGGAAATGCGCGTGTACTCGGCTGGATCGGCTGTACTGGCTGGATTGTGCGCGGTACTGGCCGGGATGCCTTCAGGACCGGCCAAGTTGATCCCGGAGTTGGCGGCATCACCAGAGGGACCGGCAGTGTCATCCACGCCCCCACCAAATGTGCCGGAAGCTTGGGCCTCTCCGCCTGCGATGCTGACCGGTCTGGTCCTATAGGTCAAGGGTCCGGCGGTACTGCCTGGTCCGGCAGACGTGCCAGATGGTCCTGCTGTCTCGGGCAAGCTTCCTGGTCGGCCAGTCTGGTCTCCTGGCTGGATGTACGACCTGATGTCCTCATCACTACTCGTCATATATGATGTCATCTCTTTACTGAGGTCTCTCCTAATCCACCAATATAAAGGTTTACATTTATGTATAGGAACACAGAGTTTCAGCTTGTTATCATATTTATTTATATTAAAATATATATGTTTGAATGGAACATGTTTCAAATGAAGATGCTATTGCAAATTTTTATGGAATTATCAATTATAATAGAATTAAAAAGTTAGATAGGTCAAAACTTTTAAAAATTAGGCAAATGATCACAACACTTAAAAAACTATTTTCATTGTAACGCGCGCATGTACATCGAAAATAACCTCCATAGATCACCACTTCACGGAGATAGAAACTAACATCTACAGTGCAAAATCTGACAAATGTAGGGCACTATTTATAGTAGACGAAATTTGAGAATATATCGATGACATGAGCATTTAATGGAGGATTTCAAATAGATTTGAAAATATGTATTGTTGCTGTAGTATATGTTATACACGATGTTAACCGAGTATATAAAGCTTTATTTACAGAAAAATAAACGATATTGATATCTGAGGTGGGAGCGTGTAAGTATTTGTGGGTTAGGCAGCAAGAATAATATCAACATCTATGCTACATTCCAAATCGGTAGGTGGTTTGATGAAATAGTAATCAAATCTTGAAGGTAAAATTTATGAAGCTTTAAATTTTGTTTATGATGGTTTTTGGTTCTCATAAATATTGACATTTAACATAAAAGCATTTATGTCCGGTTGAATATACTGTGTTCTGTATTTCTGACCGTGTTTTTGAAATTTTGTTTTTGTTTTGAAGCTTCTTATGCATATTGAAAGACAGTCTTGTCTGGATATTTGCACAGTAGTGTTGTTGGTCTTCATCAATGTGTTTTACGGTTAATATTGAAATATAACGGTAAACTAATTTTTTGTTTGGCATTAAAATGAGATACAATCATGGTTCGGCTTGTAAATCTTGTATGCGGTGTTTGGGAGAGAGGTGAGGGTGGTGGTTGGGGTTTTAAGATTGATAAAGGAGCCATAAACTACGGTTTAAAGATCCAAGAAAATGAAACATACTCGTCCCTCGTGATGATGGTCAGAAGCTGTTATGAAGTAGACAACCATACACCACTAGCTTTAACATACAAAACTCCAGAGTGGTTGCTGGTGTCTACTGATTTCCAGGGGCCTCCAGTTGATATATCAACTGATGATGATGTGAAGATTTTTTTGTCGGATAGACTTCAGGCAGAGGAAGTGGCTTTGTGTGTGACGGTGGGACTGTATCATGTGGAGAGGTACAAGTTTTTCAAAAGAGATAATTTCTTCGGTGGGGTGAAATCAAACGTGAATACAACAGCTTTACATCGGTTGGAAAAGTTTTTGGACGAGCAAATAATAGATTACCGTGGTAACAATTTATCCGTTAATAAAAGTAATATCATATATGTTTATGATTTCCTCAAAAGCTTGTTTTGTATTTAGATTTGTTCGCATGCGGCGTTATACATGCAAGCCAAAAAGTTTTGAAAGAAATATATACACCAGAGGAGATGGTTGTGATAACCAAAATCCATAATCTTTTAAGTGGGAAAGTCTCTGGGAATAATATCATACATCCCGTAACGGATACACAATCATCGTCTAGCTCATCAAGTAAGTTATGCAACATGGATGATATAACACCAGGTGGTAATGATGAAATCAGTCGTTTGGATGAAGATGGTAGTAATACATCAGAGGGGATGGATATTGTAGTTTCTAGCAATGACGATGAATGTCACATCGCACCAAATTTGCATTCCCTCTGTAATTTGAAAATATATATTAACTTGTACAGTAGATGAAATAATCAGCTTGATAAATTGCATTTTATTCAATTGTAGACATGTTTTAATTGTCGCAGAAGTTAGTAGTATTGGAAACAGTTCAAACACAGAACCACAAGCGATAATTCCACCAACTACAATCGATAAGAGGAAAGTAAAAGTGTTTGAAGAGTATTTCAATTTGAAAATAGGACAATCAAGCGGGCAGAACAATTTTCCGGTTGAAGACACCAAACCGGTGGATGATTCTAGTTCTGAAGGTGTGTAGAAGAAAATGAATTATTTTACATTAAATAGTGTTGAAATACCTTAATAATGTTGTTGGATGAAGTTGTAAACATATAAGATTGTGGTACTCTGTTACCAATATATGTATTTCTCATATAGGAATTCGATATTGAACACAGTTTCGGATATAACATTACTTAGCGGTATATTTAATGTTAACTGTTAAACAATTTTTTTCTGAGCTATAATTTCTGAAATGTAGAGAACAGTAATTAAGAAGTTGTTTAGTGCAACTACATCTATTAACGGTATTGAATTTGTTATCCGTTTCAGGTGATTGTTTTCAGAACACTACGAGTGATTTCTATGTTGGAATGATATTCCGCGATCAAGATGCATTCAAACTGCATATGACTTTATATGCACTCAACCACAAATTCCATTACCGTACAACACGATCTAACCCACAGAGGATAACACTCAAATGTAATGGCCGAGGGTGTCCGTGGCATGTCTATGCCGCAAAATTAGCTGGTTGTGGTTGGTTCCAAGTTAGGAAATCTAAACTTGATCACGTGTGTACAGTGGATGAACTAGGTGGATACAAACGTTTAGCAACATCATCAGTAATTGGTGGAATGATGAGATTGAGGTTTAATGGCCAAAGTGTAGGACCACGACCAAACGAGGTTCAAGAGATGATGCGTAACGAACATGAGGTGCCAATATCATATTGGAAAGCGTGAAGTTCTAGGGAATTGGCATCTGAGTTTTCTAAAGGATCCAACCTGAACTCATATCGTTTACTGCCATCTTATCTTCAAGAGTTGGTGAATGCAAATCCAGGATCAATTGTCGGATTGGAAACATCTTATGACGAGGGGGTTGGCCAACGGTTTAAATATCTTTTCTTTGTGTTTGGAGCAAGCGTGACTGGCTATGCATACATGGGAAAAAAATAATAATTGATGGAACCCATCTAAAGGGTAAGTATGCTGGTTGTTTACTCACCGCAAGTGCACAAGACACCAATTACCAAATCTTCCCGTTAACTTTCAGAATTGTCTATGGCGAGAATGATAATTCGTGGGAGTGGTTTTTCCAAAAGTTATTGTTAGTGGTCATAGATGAAGAGGAAACAGTATTTGTCTCAGATCGCCACAACTCAATCTGCTCTGGATTGTATAAGGTAACAACATCCATATCTGTAATTCCTCGTGTTATCGAGAACTTAGGTGTGGTATCTGGTATAAAAAATGTTCCAAGGAATACATTTATATAACTAGAACATATGCATAATTAGAAGTATTGTACCAATAATATATATGTGTAACGGTATTTTGTAAATGATTACTGCAATTTCCAGGTTGCACTTCCGTATAGAATTGTTGATAATTTTAAAGGTATATCGTAAAACAAAGCACTGCGCATGTGTCTTGCATTTACAACACAACATACAGACAATATTTAACACCAAGGATACCTTGTATTCAAGGCATCACGGGCGTATAGTTTGCCATAATTTTACTCATATTTCAATGAGATAAAGGAAACCAACATTACATGTGCAGGATACCTAATGGATATTGGGCTGGAGCACTGGGCAAGGTCTCATTTTAATGACATACGATACAACATAATGTCAAGCAACGTCGCATAATCCTTAAATACAGTTCTGAGTGAAGCACTTGATTTCTCAATAATACCTCTTATAGAATATATAAGGTCAACACTTATAGGTTAGTTCAGTAAGAGGCAAGAAAGGTCATCATCCATTACTAGTCTAGTCACCCCAAAGGTTGAAGAAATACTTGGAAAATATTTTGAAGTATCAATGGGTTTTGAGATACGTACCAAACTCGGTGGTTCATACCACGTGAATCTTTTAGAAAAAACTTGTTCTTGCTATGAGTTTCAGATTCTGAGGATTCCTTGCCCTCATGCAGTTATTGCTGCTGTGCATACAAAGATAAAGATTGATACACTTGTGTGCACTGAGTTGACTTCAGGTTTTTGGAAGATGGCCTATAACAACAGTGTATATCCGGTGCATGGGTTGATTAACACATCTAGGGTGAATGACCCACTGATGGAGACCAATTTGCTTCCATTAGTAACAAGGCGACCACCTGGACGACCATGCAAACAAATGATATTCTCGCGAGGGGAATTTAGAGTAAATTTTACCCGATATTTTTAATATTTACAGATATCTGTGATCATAACAGGTACAAATGTTATCGCCTACGTATCATAATATTATCTGATATCTTTACTTAGGAATTTCAGGGAGGAGTTAGAAGACGACTAACGGTATGTGGCAAATGTGGGGGTTTCGGTCATAACCGAGCCACTTGTAAAATGCCTATATGAAGTGGCTAAGTGATTGGAAGGGCAAATGGACATCAGTTGTTATAAATATTTTGGGTACAGCTGTTATTGCGTTATTTTGCTGCTGTTTTATATTAACGTAAAACGCAACTTATTAGCTGTAATATCTTTTGTAATGCCCTGGACAAATAAATAATTAATGCACTTCCATATTGAAATTGAAAACAGATTCGCCAAACATAAGTACTCCAATTCCAAAAAAAATATGACTTGGTTCTCTAGCACATTTGATTGTAACACATTTGATTGCAACTTCGATAAGTTGAGAAAATGGTACATATAAAAACCCATGAACCGTACTATGCTAAAATAATTGGTATGTTTTGCAGACATAAAAAATCAAAAGTTATCCGAAATAACAAGTAGTACACAATGCCACTGGTGATAACAATTATCACATAACATACCCGAATAAATATATAAGTAGCAGAAATACAAAATGTGACTGAGATCCAAATAGTTTTACACGTAATGTGGGACAAACAGTAAAATGAGTCCAGAATTAAGTGATACAACAAGTTCAATTCATAGAATGTCAATGCTATCGACAAACTCCTCAAAAAACATAACAACAACCTTTTGGGATTCGGATGATATGGAATCAGGTTTGATGTTTTTACATCCTTCAAATCCACTTATCGAATGAGCCTACATCAACAGTAATGACGTGACTGCTGAGTCAACATAGATACCATTATGTGGTATGCCTCTGGGCCTCACAATAGCATATGCCTTAGTGTGTGACAACAAATTTTTGGAAGGAGTCCTCTTTAATAGGTAAGGAATCATCTGAGCTATCGGGCTAAGATCTTTCTTAAACGAACTATCCGAATGGAAAGAGATATTGCAGTCAAGTACATACACCATGTTGACAGATGAGTCGACATAAACACCAACCCAATGTTGTTTATCAAAGGGAAATATAGTCTTGGGGGAGCATTTGGATTTCTCTCCAACCTGAAATATATGAATATGTCATCATCAAACATAAAACGTGCCC
This sequence comes from Pugionium cornutum, assembly GCA_018901935.1. Classification (NCBI taxonomy): domain Eukaryota; kingdom Viridiplantae; phylum Streptophyta; class Magnoliopsida; order Brassicales; family Brassicaceae; genus Pugionium; species Pugionium cornutum. The sequence continues at coordinate 17,129,039 of JAENJI010000012.1, read as the reverse complement.
TATCTTTGGCTGCAACCCGGGCAAATTTGGAGTGGTGTTTCATGAGCAGCGACACAAAGTTGGTGTCCAGGAATAACACAGTCTGCCCTAGACATTGCTCTCTATTGTACATGAGCTGAGTCAAAAGCATTAGAGTATCAAACATGTGGATAAATTGCAACAAAATGGTTTGATGACACACATGGTAACAGAACAATTGCATTCCTATGTTGTAATAATACTTACTTTAGGAGACATTAGTTTCATTCTCTCAGCTATTTCGGCTACGTCTCTGTTGGTAACTGTGATGCTTTTAGGCAAATAAATTGCACTATAAAAGAATAGAAACAGTTATAACTTCTAAATTCATAGTAGAACGAAGGTTATCAGCAATATCCAAAAATCAAGATTAAAAATGGTAACCGTAATAGCATAGATTGGTAGGTACTTTAGAAAATATCAGATAAACATACAGTTTCTTCTTGAGTAAACTATGAAGCTTGATAAATTTAGTTGCATAATCGAGATCAGGATCATATCCATGAAGGATCGGATGTGGTTCTAGAAGGATCAATTACATGAAGGGTCATATCCATGAAGGATCAGCCGTTTGTCACTTTCAAAATCCTTGAGCACATTCGGTGCTGTCCTCTGCCTTTTGCTTTTGCGAATCTCCTGGTCCTTCTCGTTTGTGGTATCATTTTCGTTATCATCTTCCTTGTCATCTTCGTTACCGCCAACATCATCGGCATCAGATGTCTAAGGTTGATCTCCTATAGTACCACTACCATCACCTTTGTTAACATCATCGTGCGAAAGGCCAAGCGAGAACGATGACATCGAAGATCGAAAAGCCGAATCATCGATGGCAGTGGGTTCATGACGCTGTTTCACATTATTAGTTACAACCAAAATTATAACTTACATGTCAATAATGAAAAAAAAAAGGATTCATAGCACCTACCAAATCATTTTCATCTTCACCAACGTGAATTTCCACTGTAGATAAATTATTTATTATAGTGTTGGGATCGTTAGAAGGGTTTGCTGGCATTCATGTTAGAGACATCATCAGCAGTATTCACTTCTTCATCATTCTCATCATGTACCTAGAAATTGACATAGAACCAATTTCAGAAATCTACATTAGTAATAATGAAATTATCCGGAATTACTTTCAATTACAATAATAAAACTTTGCTAACAAACCAGGTAGTCTAGTATGATTATGCATAGAGTAGTAAAATTGATAGCTATAACACAAAACAAAGCATGATTAAAAGGATGCAAAAAATTTAAGGACATACCTCATCCAATCCAGCTTGATTAAGTGAACCAAGAACATCATTAATTACATCAGATGCATCAGATTCCACCCCCGTTATATCAATAATGGAGTCTTTAGCAGACAATCCCTCAGTAATACGGAGAACATTTGACGTTCCAGTGATATCATCAATGTTAGTAGTGAATGGTTGCTCGCTTGTCGGGGCATTGAATGATGTAGACTTGCCAAAAACCTAACGGATAACATTGAGAACCGCATCATGCATCTCTCTGACCTTTTGATCAATAAATTTCTCAACAGATTCCTGCATTTTGGTAAATGACTCGTCTATCTTCTTTTAATTGGCAACAGATTTATTGAGCTTCACATCAATAACAGTAAAATGTTCACACAGTTTTGAAGTGACGAAATCAGCAACAAAATATGGATCGTTGAAACTATGTGGCGGCGCACTAGAAGAAGGAGGCGGATAAGCAGGTTCAGGTACATTAACTCTCTCCTTATGCTTTTCCTTCTTCTCTTTCTTTTCCATCTCCTTCTTCTCCATCTCTTCACTCCGTAACTTATTCAGCTCATCCTCCGTTGTTCCTCAAGAAAACATGGTTTTTTCGAATTCAAAATTCTCCGAAATCAACTTCAACATGTTGTTGACTTTCTCATCGTCCTCATCATCGGACCAAACCAATTCGTCCTTGTTGATTGTCATACCCCCATCTTCAGGTATAATGCTCATCACTACAACCTACATATAACAACATAGGTAAGCAATCAGATTAGCATGTAATAACATATGTACAACGACAAATATCAGTGAATCATCGTAAAGATGAATCTTAAGACATGAAAACTTCAAAAATATCAGTGAATTTTCAAAAATATAAAAAACACATCATGAGGATCAACAAAATATGTCGTGTAATAAATTACCTATCCCAAACGATATAATCAAGAAAATTCAGGAAATGAATAAATATCAGTAATAAGAATACATTGAATATAGTCAATATTTGGATAAAAGATACTATAACAGTTAAAAAAAGACATATCAGCTAATGATGGATTGTTTACATCGATAACGTAGGAGTTAACAAGTACAACACATATTTCGGATATACTTTGACTAATAAAAGGACATTGTAATTTAACAAAAAATATTAAGATCAGACCTCAGGTAATAGCAACTACGTATGTAACAACCTGTAATATGGAGCCGTGTGTGGTAATTCTTTTCTTAGAAATAATTGTATCTAATATCCGATACTAAAAACATAACTTCTAATACGATTATGTCACTACAAAACCTGAAAATAAACAATTATACTGGGGGTAAACATAAGAAAGGATAAAGAAAAATTACCTGACATTCTTCATCGAGCAACCTCGCATGTCCAGGGCTAAGTTCAATTTTCTTCTTTTTCAAAGATGATGAATCATCAGGGGTTTTATCACCATGTTCCCAGTTATCGTCTTCCGTATCAAACAATGAAGAAGAGTCATTGACCTGCTCAATATCCAGTATTGATGGAATTGCTTAACAATGAGGAGTTGGATTGAGTGAACAAAACCTTGAACATCAGTTGATGTCTGAGATAAATCAAGAATATTCATTTTCTTTACACTAGAAACCACCAATTCAAATGCAGCCCTACCCCATGGGTAAGCAAAAAAACGTATCTAAATCTCAAATGAGTTCCACATGGATTTTGTCAATCTTTAGATTGTGAGATATAGGAACCAAAACCGATGCCGTGAAAGCAAGACAAGCAAACTTGATCCTTTCCTCTTATCTGCTACAATTTTCTTTTTCAACATCTTTATCGCAAGATGAACAGAGCAGGATTGTAGATTACCAAAAAGTGTTGGCCAGTACGGCTTCTCTTTTATGGGATGCTTCTTCTTTCCCTTGCTACGACTTGTGAATTTTCCACAAGGAAGACCAGTTATGATTGCAAACTCTCTTACCAAGAATCTGATCGGTTTACCTGCAAACAGAAACCATAACTAATGTGGTTTTGAAGTTTTAAGCTATCGAGTGATCATGAAATGACCAAAACTTACAGAAATGATGGTTTCTCATTTGTAGCAAAAACTTTCCAAAAAACAGAATTCATAAAAAATTCAACTTCATTCTCTTCAAGAGCATTCAAAATAGAACTAATTCTTTTAGTCTTGTGGTAGAAATTGACACGCTCGCCAGAGGGTTCTTTCCCGGCGGAAAACATGCTCTCCGGCAGTGGAGTGATTGAATCCTAAACATGCAAGATGAAGGAGTTAAATTCATGCATGAAACCCAAATCCTATTGAAAAAAAGACGCAATAAAACTCAGAAATCTTATCATTTCGACATCCTCCATAGTCTTTCTTCTTTATCACTATGATTTTACACTGTTCAAATGAATAGTGAAAGGAATGTGCGAAATGGGTATTTATCCTGCATAATCGACGGTTACAGTTTTCAGGGGTGCGAGATTCAAAGAGTAGTCGCGGCTGTTGAGAAATTATTTCGAAATCGAAAAACATATCGTGTTATCTGGGAGTGGTACTGTTCACGTGAACATTACAGGTTGTAGAGAAATTTGTAGTGTACCAGAAAAAATGACCGGTACCAGAACTATAAACACGAGTAGCCGGAAATCGCCGTTTGGAAGAACAAAAGAGAAGTTGTTTCGGATAGTGAACGAGAGGAAAAAAATGAAGAAATAAAATTAGACCAACATTTTCTCGAATTTTTTTGGTTTTCGTCTCTAATCATTAAAGCAAGTAAAATCAGTGTGACACATATCTGCAAAAGTCTGCAAATTTTATTTTGCAAATCACCATTAGAGGCTTAGGTAAATAGGGGTAGTATCGGTTTAATATTTTTTGTAAAGTGGCAGGAAAAATGTTTGGCTAGATCGCAAATTATGATGTTATTTTGGCTCATAAGGTGCAAATACTTTAAAATGAATTGTTTTCATATATTTTTCTATTGTTTTTACTCACAATAATTAATTAATTAATTCGATCTTAATTACACATAACTAATTAATTTTATTATACAATAAAATTCGATCTTATATACATATGTTTCAGTTTTAATGTGGTATTATGAATAACATTTGATCAAATACACATTTACTATTTTTCTATAATAAAATTTGGTATTTTTTTCAAAGTTAAGATTATTTTTTATTATTAAAAATAAGTTTTACGTTATTTTAATATTAAACTTGTATTATTTTTAGAAATGTAAACTAATTGTGTTATATTTGGAATAAAATTTTTAAAAAATGTTATTTTTGTCAATTATAATAAATATATTAAAATAGTATTTTTTTTAACTTTTTGTTTCAAGTTTAGTATTTTAAACTTAAAATTCCAATATCACAAATTATTTTTTTGAAAATACATATTTACCATAAATAAGTTAAAAATATAATTAAAATACTATATTTGGTTTCTTTTTTCTATTTTAAGATTTATTTTTTTCTTATTACAAAGAAGTTTTAAGTTATTTTAATACTAAATTTGTGTTATTTTGAAAATTTAAAATTTAATGATATATATTTGGAATAAAAACCTAAAAAATACTATTTTGTCAACTACCCATATGGATTCAGTTTGCAATTTATTTCATTTTTGTCTAATATATAAAAATTTTGAACTACATATTTTTTAATGTTAAAATATTTTGAAGACTACGAATTTTCTCACTTTTTATTTTTGTAAAATTCACAACATACCCATACAAGTATTTTCATTGGTTAGGTATAATATGGTAATTTCTGTACACCGGACTAAAGCAATCATGTGATGCCCTGATTAAGCAGGTGACATTATGATGAGGACATCAGGTCGTACATCTAGCCAGGAGACCAGACTGGCCGACCAGGAAGCTTGCCCGAGACAGCAGGACCATCTGGCGCGCCTGCCGGACCAGACAGTACCGCCGGACCCTCGACCTATAGGACTAGACCGGTCAACATTGCCGGCGGAGAGGCCCAAGCTTCCGGCACACTTGGTGGGGACGTGAATGACACCGCCGGTCCCTCTGATGACACCGCCGACTCCGGGATCAACTTGGCCGGTCCTGAAGTCATTCCGGCCAGTACCGCGCACAATCCAGCCGGTACAGCCGATCCAGCCGAGTACACGCGCATTTCCACTTCTACACAAGAGGACTCGGACCAAATGAGCTACCAGCTCCAGGACATGCACTTAGAGGAAGTATCTACACCAGTGGTACCTCCAGGAGCAATGACAAGAAGCAGATCAAGAGCACTCTTCCACAAATTCAGCTTATGGGTCGACAAGCTCCTAGAGGAAGAGCAGCTAAGGACAATGGGCCAGAAGAGCAAATTAGAGTCCAAAGGCTTCTCAACAACACAAGGAACATCAGAGACTTGGGCTTTAGTGGCAAGAGAGGTCAGGGCCCAAAGATATTTAACCCTACTCCAAGTCGAAGACTAGGAGCAAGGCGCGTGCATGCCACAAGGACGGCCACCTTCCATTTCTTGGCCGTGAGGTGAGTTAAGGTAAGTTTACATTCCAATATATGCCTCTTTCTGTTTTGCAGGGTAGGATCTAGTTGCTTTACATTTTTGAGTCAAGAACATTTTAGGAATAGGTCCTTTTTCGGTTATGCACTTTTGTATCTTTTCCTTTTGTGCACTTTTGTAAACTTTCCTTTTTCTTTATTTGTCGACCCTAGAAGGTCAAGCTGTCGAGCATATTAATAAGGCTCCTTCCAGCATTGTAGTTCGACAACCTTTTTGCTAATTAATAAAGATCGAATTTTCTTTACAAGTTATTCTCTCAAGAGCTTGTGCGCTTAGAACCTAGTTGAGACCAGCCCTCCTAGCTCTAAGTTTGTGATTTATCACGAGGTTCATCACCCCTCGTGTGGTTCACTTCACCCTTTCATCTTTTACCAACCAGAAAACCCCCATCCAGAAGCCTAAGGTTGAGTTTCTCACCTAATCTTCTACAAACAGCCCACGCGCATACATCCTTGAATCAAGGCTTGTATCACTTTGGTATCAGAGCTTAAAGCTCCTAAACCAGGTTGTTTCTATCCTTTTGCTTGTTTTGTTTTGTGTTCTTGCATTAGTTTAAGTCGCATTCAAGAAAAAATCAAATAAAAAACAATATCAAACTCCAAACCGAGTGCATCTAGGCTCCTACGTGTATCACTAGGGTTTAGATTCACTTTTGCATTGTCTTTCACGTTTTCCTTTTTGTTTTAATTCATATTTCCATTAATTTTAAGTTAGATTAAAAAGTAAAAGAAAAGAAAAGAAAAAGGAAAGAAAAGAGAATAGGAAAATACCCAAGATATTTCGAATTGGACAGCTAGCACAAGTTGTCTAGGAAGTTTCCTTTTTCTTGTAGTCGAATTTCCTTTCCTTAAGATTTTTCCTTTTTGCATTTTTTTCAACCCCATAAAAAGAGAAAACCCTCCTAATAATTTAGGAGCACCCTAATTGTCTTCTTTCTTTGTAGCACACCATGGGAGAAGAGAATAGAGGCGCAGCTGAAGCCATGATGGCCATGTTCACCACACTCCAAACACAACTCGCATCCATAGGCGAGAGGTTGGAGCGCGTGGAGAGACCAGTAAGATTCCAGGCCATAAGGCACGTGAGAGCTGAGCAAGACCGTCCTGAGGGTCCTGAGCACCTTAGGACACGGCACGAACAGGAGGAACCCCAGCCAGATGGAGATGAGGACACACAACCTCATAACTATCACCATAGGCCAAGAGGACCTCCACGGCAACCAGAGGCAGAAGATGATGGCTTTGAGCCATATGGTCTTCACCAGAGACCAAGAATGCCTCCTAGACGTCATGAGGATGGAGATGAACACACCTACAACTGGGTAATTCATCCTGATGTTAAGCTAACTCCTCCTAGTTTTGCAGGAAAAGTAGACCCCGAGGCTTACCTAGATTGGGAGAAGCGAATGGATCATATCTTTGATCACTACAACCAACCAGGACCTAGGAGAGTCTCAATGGCAGTAGCACAACTCACGGACAATGCCCTCATCTGGTGGGATCGTGAGGTATCTGACAGAAGGAGGAAGAGAATGAGACCCATAGACTCATGGGTCGACATGAAAGACCTCATGCGACAAAGGTTTGTTCCACCTTACTTTCATAGAGATTTGCAACGTCGTTTTCGTACTCTTAAGCAGGGTACCAGATCAGTAGAAGAATACTATGAAGAGTTCGAGAAGTTAAGGAACAGATTGGAGCTCAATGATGATGAAGAAGCATTGATGGCACAATTCTTGGATGGACTCCAAGAAAGGATCAGCTGCAAGGTGGAAAGGCAAATCTACAACGACTTGAAAGACTTGTTCCACCTATCTGTGCAAGCTGAGCAGCACATCAAACGTAAGAGCCAAGACATCCGCAGCATGCCTAAGACACCTTGGGCACCAAGCAACATGCCCAGGGCCATGGACAAAGGCAAAAGCATAGAGATTGAGTCAAGGTTCAAGAGCAAGCCTCCTGAACCCACCCGTGACCAGAGAGAGCCTGGTAAGTCTTCTAACCCTCAAAGATCACGTGACATAACTTGTTTCAAGTGCAGGGGACGTGGACACATCTCAAGGGAGTGCCCAAACAACCGAGTCATGCTGATTACGGAGGCAGGAGAATATGAGTCCCAAGATGAAGAGGACTATGAACCAGAAGGAGAGTATGGTGACATTGAGTACCCTGATGTGGGGGAAGTGCTGGTCACTAGACGTATCCTCAGTGCAATGGTGGATCCTTCAGAGACCATCCAAAGGGAGAACATCTTCCACAACCGTTGCACCATCAAGGGCAATGTATGTAACCTCATCATAGATGGTGTTTCTTGCACTAACGTTGCTAGTGCATATATGGTTGATAAGCTAGGTCTAGAGAAGACACGGCATCCTCGACCATATAGACTGAGATGGCTCGATGACAAAGTAGAGCTAAAGATCCTGATGAGGACATCAGGTCGTACATCCAGCCAGGAGACCAGGCTGGCCGACCAGGAAGCTTGCCCGAGACAGTAGGACCATCTGGCGCCCCTGCCGGACCAGACAGTACCGCCGGACCGTCGACCTATGGGACCAGACCGGTCAACATCGCCGGCAGAGAGGCCCAAGCTTCCGGCACACTTGGTTGGGACGTGAATGACACCGCCGGTCCCCCTGATGACACCGCCGACTCCGGGATCAACTTGGCCGGTCCTGAAGTCATTCCGGCCAGTACCGCACACAATCCAGCCGGTACAGGCCATCCAGCCGAGTACACGCACACTTCCACTTCTACACAAGAAGACTCGGACCAAATGAGCTACCAGCTCCAGGACATGCACTTAGAGGAAGTATCTACACCAGTGGTACCTCCAGGAGCAATGACAAGAAGCAGATCAAGAGCACTCTTCCACAAATTCAGCTTATGGGTCGACAAGCTTCTAGAGGAAGAGCAGCTAAGGACAATGGGCCAGAAGAGCAAATTAGAGTCCAAAGGCTTCTCAACAACACAAGGAACATCAGAGACTTGGGCTTTAGTGGCAAGAGAGGTCAGGGCCCAAAGATATTTAACCCTACTCCAAGTCGAAGACTAGGAGCAAGGCGCGTGCATGCCACAAGGACGGCCACCTTCCATTTCTTGGCCGTGAGGTGAGTTAAGGTAAGTTTACATTCGAATATATGCCTCTTTCTGTTTTGCAGGGTAGGATCTAGTTGCTTTACATTTTTGAGTCAAGAACATTTTAGGAATAGGTCCTTTTTCGGTTATGCACTTTTGTATCTTTTCCTTTTGTGCACTTTTGTAAACTTTCCTTTTCTTTATTTGTGTCTAGAAGGTCAAGCTGTCGAGCATATTAATAAGGCTCCTTCCAGCATTGTAGTCCGACAACCTTTTTGATTATTAATAAAGTAGAACTTTTTTCCTACAAGTTTTCTCTCTAAGAATCTTGTGCGCTTAGAACCTAGTTGAGACCAGCCCTCCTAGCTCTAAGTTTGCGATTTATCACGAGATTCATCACTCCTCGTGTGGTTCACTTCACCCTTCCATCGTTTACCAACCAGAAAATCCCTATCCAGAAGCCTAAGGTTGAGTTTCTCACCTAATCTTCTACAAACAGCCCACGAGCATACATCCTTGAATCAAGGCTTGTATCATTTTGGTATCAGAGCTTAAAGCTCCTAAACCAGGTTGTTTCTATCCTTTTGCTTGTCTTGTTTTTAGTTCTTGCATTAGTTTAAGTCGCATTCAAGAAAATTCAAAAAAACAACATCAAACTCCAAACCGAGTGCATCTAGCCTCCTACGTGTATCACTAGGGTTTAGGTTCACTTTTGCATTGCATTCACGTTTTCCTTTTGTTTAATTCATATTTCCATTAATTTTAAGTTAAATTAAAAAGAAAAAGAAAAGAAAATAGAAAAGATACTAAAGAATTCGAATTGGACAGCTAGCACAAGTTGTCTAGGAAGTTTCCTTTTTCGAATTTCCTTTCTTTAGAATTTTCCTTTTGCATTTTTTCAAACCCATATAAAAAGAAAACTCTCCTAATAATTTAGGAGCACCCTAATTGTCTTCTTTCTTTGTAGCACACATGGGAGAAGAGAATAGAGACGCAGCTGAAGCCATGATGGCCATGTTCACCACACTCCAAACACAACTCGCATCCATAGGCGAGAGGTTGGGCGCGTGGAGAGACCAGTAAGATTCCAGGCCATAAGGCACGTGAGAGCTGAGCAAGATCGTCCTGAGGGTCCTGAGTACCTTAGGACACGGCACGAACAGGAGGAACCCCAGCCAGATGGAGATGAGGACACGCAACCTCATAACTATCACCATAGGCCGAGAGGACCTCCACGGCAACCAGAGGCAGAAGATGATGGCTTTGAGCCATATGGTCTTCACCAGAGACCAAGAATGCCTCCTAGACGTCATGAGGATGGAGATGAACACACCTATAACCGGGTAATTCATCCTGATGTTAAACTAACTCCTCCAACTTTTGCAGGAAAAGTAGACCCCGAGGCTTACCTAGATTGGGAGAAGCGAATGGATCATATCTTTGATCACTACAACCAACCAGGACCTAGGAGAGTCTCAATGGCAGTAGCACAACTCACGGACAATGCCCTCATCTGGTGGGATCGTGAGGTATCTGACAGAAGGAGGAAGAGAATGAGGCCCGTAGACTCATGGGTCGACATGAAAGACCTCATGCGACAAAGGTATGTTCCACCTTACTTCCATAGGGATTTGCAACGACGTTTCGTACTCTTAAGCAGGGTACCAGATCAGTAGAGGAGTACTATGAAGAGTTTGAGAGGTTAAGGAACAGATTGGAGCTCAATGATGATGAAGAAGCATTGATGGCGCAATTCTTGGATGGACTCCAAGAAAGGATCAGCTGCAAGGTGGAAAGGCAAATCTACAACGACTTCAAGGACTTGTTCCACCTATCTGTGCAAGCTGAACAGCACATCAAACGTAAGAGCCAAGACATCCGCAGCAAGCCTAAGACACCTTGGGCACCAAGCAACATGCCTAAGACAGTGGACAAAGGCAAAAGCGTGAGATCGAGTCAAGGTTCAAGAGCAAGCCTCCTGAACCCACCCGTGACCAGAGAGAGCCTGGTAAGTCTTCTAACCCTCAAAGATCACGTGACATAACTTGTTTCAAGTGCAGGGGACGTGGACACATCTCAAGGAGTGCCCAAACAACCGAGTCATGCTGATTACGGAGGCAGGAGAATATGAGTCCCAAGATGAAGAGGACTATGAACCAGAAGGAGAATATGGTGACATTGAGTACCCTGATGTGGGGAAGTGCTGGTCACTAGACGTATCCTCAGTGCAATGGTGGATCCTTCAGAGACCATCCAAAGGGAGAACATCTTCCACAGCCGTTGCACCATCAAGGAAAGGTATGTAACCTCATCATAGATGGTGGTTCTTGCACTAACGTTGCTAGTGCGTATATGGTTGATAAGCTAGGTCTAGAGAGGACACGGCATCCTCGACCATATAGACTGAGATGGCTTGATGACAAAGTGGAGCTCAAGATTCATGAGCAAGTCACTGTGCCATTCAGTGTGGGCAAGTACCAAGACCAGGTCGTGCGACGTGGTGCCCATGCAAGCTGGCCATCTTCTGCTAGAAAGACCATGGCAGTTTGACAAAGAGACCAGGCATGATGGCCGAACCAATCTCTACACTTTTGTGCATGACAAAAGAAAGGTCAGCTTGGCTCCTCTTACACCTGCCCAGGTACATGAGCTACAACTCCAAATGAGTAAGGAAAAGAAACTTATCAAGTCTAATTTTCTTATTCAACCAAGCCATGTCCGGAGAGCTTTAGCCTCAAAGGATTTAATGTTACTAATGGTTTTCAAAGAAGTGTTGAGTGTAGAAAAAGAACAGGTAGAGCTACCCCCTGAAGTAGCAACTCTCCTCAACAAATTCCCGGATGTATTTCCAGAGGAGATACCAGCAGGCTTGCCTCCTTTGCGTGGCATAGAACACCAGATTGATCTAGTGCCCGGAGCAGCCCTGCCCAACCGGCCAGCCTACCGGATGAGTCCAGAGGAGTCCAAGGAGCATGAGAAGCAAGTCAAGGAGCTCCTGGAGAAAGGATATGTTCGAGAGAGCCTCAGTCCATATGCTGTACCAGTGCTGCTAGTGCCCAAGAAGGATGGGACTTGGCGCATGTGTGTGGACTGCCGAGCCATCAACAACATCACAGTCAAGTATAGGCATCCAATACCACGACTGGATGACATGCTAGATGAGCTGAGTGGAGCCACGGTCTTCTCCAAGATAGACCTCAAAAGTGGATACCACCAGGTAAGAATGAAGGAAGGTGATGAGTGGAAGACTGCTTTCAAGACAAAGCAAGGGCTCTCTGGTGGACAGTCATGCCATTTGGCTTGACTAATGCCCCAAGCACCTTCATGCGCCTTATGAACCAAGTTCTTAGGGTGTACATCAGTAAGTTTGTGGTAGTTTATTTTGATGACATACTTGTTTATAATAAGTGCCTACGGGAACACCTCACACATCTTGAGATGGTCCTTAAAACCCTTGACAAGAAGAGCTTTATGCCAATCTCAAGAAGTGCACCTTTTGTACTGATAAGCTTGTCTTTTTAGGTTTTGTTGTGAGTTCACAGGGCCTACAGGTTGATGAGAAGAAGATTCGAGCCATACAAGAATGGCCAACACCAGGAAACATCAGCCAAGTAAGGAGCTTCCACGGACTGGCCAGCTTCTATAGGAGATTCGTGCCCAACTTCAGCAGTATTGCCTCACCACTGACGGCAGTAGTGAAGAAGAACGTGGGATTCAGCTGGGGAGAAGCTCAGGAGAAGGCATTCAGGCCTTGAAGGACAGCCTTACAGCACCAGTGCTAGTCCTTCCCGACTTCAACAAGACGTTTGAAGTGGAGTGTGATGCCTCTGGAATAGGCATAGGAGCAGTGCTAACCCAAGGAGGGAGACCAGTGGCATACTTCAGTGAGAAGCTAGGTGGTGCCTCACTGAACTACCCCACTTATGACAAGGAGCTATGCCCTTGTCCGAGCATTGGAGACTTGGCAGCATTACTTGCTGTCCAAGGAGTTTGTGATCCACACTGATCACGAGACTCTCAAACACCTCAGAGGGCAAACCAATCTCAAGAGGAGACATGCCAGGTGGATGGAGTTCATAGAGACCTTCCGACATCATCAAGTACAAGAAGGGCAAAGACAATGTGGTAGCCGATGCACTATCAAGGAGGTTTGCCTTGATATCAACCATGGAGGCAAAGGTCCTAGGATTCGAGCACATCAAGGATCTATACAAGGATGATCCTGACCTTGCTGAGAGCTACAAGGAGTGTAGCACAGGAAGTCATGGCAAATTCTACATCCATGAGGGATTCTTGTTCCGAGAAAGAAGGTTGTGCATACCACAAGGATCATTAAAGGAGCTTATCATCCGAGAAGCTCATGGAGGAGGACTCATGGGCCACTTTGGTGTCGACAAGACTCTAGCAGTGGTCAAGGAGCACTTCTACTGGCCACACATCAAGAGGACAAGTAGAAGCACATTGTGCAAGATGCATCACTTGCAAGAAGGCAAAGTCCCGAGTGCAACCTCACGGGTTGTATCTCCCACTGCCCATACCAACACATCCATGGGTGGACATCTCGATGGATTTTGTTCTAGGTCTGCCCAAGATCAACCACAAAGACGCAATCTTTGTAGTGGTGGACAGATTCTCCAAGATGGCACACTTCATTCCATGTGCCAATGTCAATGATGCCACACAAACAGCTGAGCTGTTCTTCAGGGAGATAGTACGGCTTCATGGAGTGCCAAGGACCATCGTATCAGACAGGGACACCAAGTTCCTTAGCCATTTCTGGAGGACCCTTTAGAGAAAGCTAGGCACGAAGCTACTCTTCTCTACCACTTGCCATCCTCAAACCGATGGCCAAACTGAAGTTGTCAACAGGACACTATCAACCCTTCTCAGGACTACACTAGCGAGAACCTAAAGACTTGGGTGGAGTGCCTGCCATTCATTGAGTTCGCTTACAACCGAGCCGTGCACTCAGCAACCAAGAAGACACCATTTGAAGTGGTATACGGTTTCAACCCTCTCACCCCATTGGAGCAAACACCACTGCCACCAGCTGAGATGACCAACCTCAACGGAGCATCCAAAGCAGAGTTCATAAGGAGGTTACACCAGAAGGTAGCAGAGAACTTGGAGAAGAGGACCGGACAGTACGTGACTCATGCCAACAAGGAAGAAAGGAGGTGATCTTTCAACCAGGCGATTGGGTGTGGCTACACCTCGGCAGGAGAGGTTCCCAAACCTAAGGAGTTCCAAGCTAGCACCAAGAGGAGATGGACCATTCAGAGTGCTCGAGAGGATCAACAACAACGCCTACGGATCGAGCTTCCAGGTGAGTTTAACGTGTCCAATACGTTTAATGTTACTGACTTGGCCCCTTTCCATGCAGATGAACCAGTTTTGAGGACAAAACCTACTGAAGAGGGAGGGAATGATGAGGACATCAGGTCGTACATCCAGCCAGGAGACCAGACTGGCCGACCAGGAAGCTTGCCCGAGACAGCAGGACCATCTGGCGCGCCTGCCGGACCAGACAGTACCGCCGGACCCTCGACCTATAGGACCAGACCGGTCAACATCGCCGGCGGAGAGGCCCAAGCTTCCGGCACACTTGGTGGGGACGTGAATGACACCGCCGTCCCTCTGATGACACCGCCGACTCCGGGATCAACTTGGCCGGTCCTGAAGTCATTCCGGCCAGTACGCGCACAATCCAGCCGGTACAGCCGATCCAGCCGAGTACACGCATTTCCACTTCTACACAAGAGGACTCGGACCAAATGAGCTACCAGCTCCAGGACATGCACCTAGAAGAAGTATCTACACCAGTGGTACCTCCAGGAGCAATGACAAGAAGCAGATCAAGGGCACTCTTCCACAAATTCAGCGTATGGGTCGACAAGCTCCTAGAGGAAGATCAGCTAAGGACAATGGGCCAGAAGAGCAAAGTAGAGTCCAAAGGCTTCTCAACAACACAAGGAACATCAGAGACTTGGGCTTTAGTGGCAAGAGAGGTCAGGGCCCAAAGATTTTTAACCCTACTCCAAGTCGAAGACTAGGAGCAAGGCGCGTGCATGCCACAAGGATGGCCACCTTCCATTTCTTGGCCGTGAGGTGAGTTAAGGTAAGTTTACATTCGAATATATGCCTCTTTCTGTTTTGCAGGGTAGGATCTAGTTGCTTTACATTTTTGAGTCAAGAACATTTTAGGAATAGGTCCTTTTTCGGTTATACACTTTTGTATCTTTTCCTTTTGTGCACTTTTGTAAACTTTCCTTTTCTTTATTTGTGTCGACCCTAGAAGGTCAAGCTGTCGAGCATATTAATAAGGCTCCTTCCAGCATTGTAGTTCGACAACCTTTTTGCTAATTAATAAAGATTGAATTTTCTTTACAAGTTATTCTCTCAAAGAAGCTTGTGCGCTTAGAACCTAGTTGAGACCAGCCCTCCTAGCTCTAAGTTTGTGATTTATCACGAGGTTCATCACCCCTCGTGTGGTTCACTTCACCCTTCCATCTTTACCAACCAGAAAACCCCCATCCAGAAGCCTAAGGTTGAGTTTCTCACCTAATCTTCTACAAACAGCCCACGCGCATACATCCTTGAATCAAGGCTTGTATCAGATTACCAACCGTAGGTTTCCAATTTTTTTTGTCATTGTGATTACAACATCTCGACACAATAATACAATACATTTAGGCCAAAAAATGTAATTAAATTTTATGATTCTGAAATAGCAACAAAAAATATATCAAATTATTTTAATTTTTATAACACAACATCTTGAATCTGTATTTTATAAAACTAAATATATTTATCTTAAAATTGGATATATTAGATTCGATTACAGCCATAGTTGAAAAGCGAATAATAATAGCGGTTAGATATTATTATTGTTGGTGTATCAATTGTTAGCAATAGCAATCAACAATAATTGTTGCTACAAAATTTTAAACAAAATATTATAAAAACTATGTATTCATACAAAATCAGAAATCTATTAGGTTTTGACATTCTTAATTGAATTTCCACCTAACATTAATTTTGTCAACTACCAGAAAATATTTTATCACTGAGATCTGTGTTAGTTTGTTTCTCGTGTATTTCTAAGGTGTATTTGTAGTTTTTATTAACTCATTTTTAGAGTCAAATGAATAATATCGTATTTTTTAAATGCAATAATTTATTAATTTTATGGTCAAAAATACCATTTTGGTCAGATTTCTCAAATCATGTGACGTGCCATTCATTCAAAGACTCATTGGTGATTTTTTGACCACAAATTTTGACGTTTACAGTGTCTTTCGAGCCTTTTTGTCTGATGGAAAGAATCACAACCTTAAACCTGTATTCTACGGTGTCTCTAACATATCTCAATGCAAATCCTGAACTTTCAACCATCAAGGCGGGAACCGCAGATAGAGTGTAACCTTCCGTATCGAGTTGAACTCACGACGAATCATTGCTACAAAGCGGCACAAGAACATATATGTGATTGCTTGACATGTACTAATGGTGCAATCTTACTAGCAGTAATGCATTTGATCCCATCAAACTTTGCAGTTAATCGTGATTAGACGAGTGTAGTACTGAGATAGGTGACATGTTTCGAAGTCCTCATGCTTCACCTCTCTCTTTTTATTAATTCATTTTCTACTGTCAATCGAAATAAAAATTATTTTCAAAATGTCATAACTTATGAATCAAGACTAACTACACAACCGAAAATATCATTTCCAAAAACTTTCCCAAATCCTCTAACGTGACCATGGTTCAAACACCCACTGATTATGTTTTCAGTCCCAAATTTTGATATTTAAACTTTCTCTTGGGCCTTTTTATTCGAATGAAACAATCACGACTTCAAATTCGTATTCTACACCATTTCTATTGCATCTTAACATAGACCCCACACTTCGAACCATCTAG
The DNA here is from genome assembly GCA_018901935.1 of Pugionium cornutum. Taxonomy (NCBI): domain Eukaryota; kingdom Viridiplantae; phylum Streptophyta; class Magnoliopsida; order Brassicales; family Brassicaceae; genus Pugionium; species Pugionium cornutum. The sequence goes on along the minus strand of JAENJI010000012.1, from coordinate 17,112,234 downwards.
GAGGGTCCTACATATCACGTAGGTCATTTCGTATCAAGTGGTACGACTCCAAAATTTGACGTTTAGCCGCTTTTTCGGGTGTTTTGCCTCTGATGTAAACAATCACGACTTTGAAATATTATTCTATGATATCTCTACAACATCTCAACGCAAACCCCAAACTTTTAACCATCAAGGCGGGAGCTACATATTAAGTGAATCCTTCCATATCTAGTTGGACTCAAGACGAATGATTGCTACAAAGTGGCACAAGAGCATATATGCGATTGCTTGACATGTAGTAACAAGTGCGATCATACTAGCAGTAATGTAATGAATCCCATCAGAAGTTCGTAGTTAATCGTAATTGGGCATGTGTAGTAGTAGGACAGGTGATCTGTTGGAAAGTCCTCGTGTTGTACGTCTCTCTATTTATTAATTTATTTTTTAGTGTCAGTAAAAAAATGTTGTATTTTCGAAATGCCATAACTTATGCATCACGAATAACTACACATCCGACAATACCATTTCAAAAATCACTCTCAAAGTCATCATATGTTAAAATTGTTCAAATACCCATTGGTGAGGTTTTTGATCCTAAATTTTGACGTTTAAACTCTCTTTTGTGCCTTTTTCTGAAACAGAACCAATCACGACTTCAAATTCGTATTATACACAGCCTCTATCGGATCTCAACAAAGACCCAAAACATCCAAACATCTAGGAAGGTCCAACACATCGAGTAAGTATTTACGTATCGAATGGAAGTCACGATGAATTACTACTAAAAAGCATCGCAAGAGCACATATGCTATTGCATGATATGTACTAACGAGTGCAATCATACCAACATTAATGCACCAAATCCCATTAGAAGTCTGTTGTGAATTGTGCTTGGCCGAGCATAGTATTGGGATGGGTGACCACATGCGAAGTCCCCGGATTGTACCACTCTCTCTTAAATAACTCATTTTTAGTGTCAGTAAAAAAATGTAGTATTTTTGAACTACCATAACTTATGTACCACGAGTAACGAAATGACCGACAATAATAATTCGGAAAGCTTTCTCAAAGTCTGCTGACGTGCCAATGGTACGATCATCCATTGGTGATGTTTTCGACTACAAATTTGTATGTTTAGATGCTCTTCAGGGCCTTTCTTCTCGGACAAAAGCAATCATGACTTGAAAACTGTATTTTACGCCATCTCTACTGCATCTTAATGCAGACTCCAAACTTCCAACCATCTATGAGGGTCCCACACATCGAGTAAGTCCTTCCGTATCCAGTGGTACTCATGACAAATCATTGCAAGAAAGCAGCACAAGAGCATATGTGCGATTACATGACATGTACTAATGGTTGCGATCATACTAAAAGTATTTCACCATCCCATTAGAACTCTGTTGTTAAGCGTGCTTAACAGAGAGTAATACTATGACGGGTGACCTCCTCCAATGTCCACGTGTTGCACCACTCTTTTTTTATTAACTCATTTTTAGTGTCAATAGAAAAATATAGTATTTTCAAAACACCATAAATTATGCACTACGAATAACTACATGCCCTACAATAACATTTCGGAAAGCTCTATCAAAGCCCCTATCGTGCCAATGGTACGAAGATCTACTGGTATTTTTTCCGACCATAAATTTTGACGTTTAGACGCTCTTTCATGCCTTTTTCTTGGATAGAAGCAACCATGAGTTCAAACTATATTTTGTGCCGTCTATACTGCATTTCAATGCAAACCCCAACCTTCTAACCATCTAGGCAGAGCCAACAGATCAAGGGGCTCATTCTATATTGTGTTGGACTCATGACGAATCATTTCTCGAAACTGGCACAAGAGCATATATGTGACCGGATGATGTGTATTAACACATGCGATCATACCAACACTAATGCACCAGATCCCATCAGAACTAGACAGTCAAGCATGATTGGGGAGTGCACTTCTGAGATGGATAATCTGCTGGGAAGTCCTTGTGTTACAACCTTCTGAGATAAAGGCGGGAACCACATATTGAGTGGATCCTTCCATATCGATTTGGAATCACGATGAATCATTGCTACAAAATAGCACAAGAGTATATATGCGATTGCTTGACATGTATTAATGCCTGTAATGGGTGTGATCATACTAGCAGTAATGTAATGGATACCATCAGCACTTCGTAGTTAATCGTTATTGAGCATTTGTAGTACTAGGATGGGTGACCTGTTGGAAAGTTCTCGTGTTGCACATCTCTCAATTTATTAACTGATGTTTAGTGTCAATCGAAAAATGTTGTATTTTCAAAATGACATGACATATGCACGACCAATAACTAAATGGTCGACAATACCATTTCAGAAAGCTTTCTTAAAGTAATGGTTCAAAGATCCGCTGATGATGTTTTTGACCTCAAATTTTGATGTGTATACTCTTTTTATGCCTTTTTCTCATAGGGAAGCAATAATGACTTCAAATTCGTATTCTACACCATCTCTATCGCATCTCAACATAGACTCCAAACTTCCAACAATCTTGGTGGGTCCCACACATCGAGTAGGTCCTGCCGCATTGAATGGTACTCACGACGAATTAGTGCTAGAAAGCAGCATAAGAACATATATATGATTGCATGATATGTACTAATGGGGGCAATCATACCAACATTAGTGCACCAGATCCCATTAGAACTCTACTGTTAAGCGTGTTGGGCTAAGAGTAGTACTGGGATAGGTGACCACCTGGGATGTCCACTTGTTGCACCACTCTTTTTTATTAGTTCATTTTTAATGCAAACTGAAAAGTGTGTATTTTTGAGCCGCCATAATTTACGTGCGACGAGTAAGGACACAACTGAAAATAATATTTCAGAAAGCTCTCTCATGGGTATCCTAATGTGCCAATGGTACGAAGATCCACTGGTGATAATTTCGACCATATATTTTGACGTATAAATGCTCTTTTGGAACTTTTTTCTAGAACGGAATCTATTATGATTTCAAAATTGTATGTTTACGTCGTCTCTACTGCATCTCAATGTAGATCCAAAGTTTCCAACCATCTAGGTGGGACCAAAAGATCAAGGGGGTTATTTTGTATCATGTTAGAGTCATCATGAATCATTTTTAGAAAGCGACACAAGATAGCATATATGCGATTGATGATATGTCATCTACCAAAAAATATTTTATCACTGAGATCTGTGTTAGTTTGTTTCTCGTGTATTTCTAAGGTGTATTTGTAGTTTTTATTAACTCATTTTTAGAGTCAAATGAATAATATCGTATTTTTTAAATGCAATAATTTATGAATTGTACGGTCAACAATACCATTTTATACAGATTTCTCAAAATCATGTGACGTGCCATTCATTCAAAGACTCATTGGTGATTTTTCGACCACAAATTTTGACGTTTACCCATCAAACTTTGCAGTTAATCGTGATTAGGCGAGTGTAGTACTGAGATAGGTGACATGTTTCGAAGTCCTCATGCTTCACCTCTCTCTTTTTATTAATTGATTTTCTACTGTCAATCGAAAAAAAAATTATTTTCAAAATGTCATAACTTATGAACCAAGACTAACTACACAACCGACAATATCATTTCCAAAAACTTTCCCAAATCCTCTAACGTGACCATGGTTCAAACACCCACTGATTATGTTTTCAGTCCCAAATTTTGATATTTAAACTTTCTCTTGGGCCTTTTTATTCGAATGAAACAATCACGACTTCAAATTCGTATTCTACACCATTTCTATCGCATCTTAACATAGACCCCACACTCCGAACCATCTAGGAGGGTCCTACATATCACATAGGTCATTTCGTATCAAGTGGTACGACTCCAAAATTTGACGTTTAGCCGCTTTTTCGGGTGTTTTGTCTCTGATGGAAACAATCACGACTTTGAAATATTATTCTATGATGTCTCTACAACATCTCAACGCAAACCCCAAACTTTTAACCATCAAGGCGGGAGCTACATATTAAGTGGATCCTTCCATATCTAGTTGGACTCAAGACGAATGATTGCTACAAAGCGGCACAAGAGCATATATGCGATTGCTTGACATGTAGTAACAAGTACGATCATACTAGCAGTAATGTAATGGATCCCATCAAAAGTTCGCAGTTAATCATATTTGGGCATGTTTAGTAGTAGGATGGGTGATCTGTTGGAAAGTCCTCGTGTTGCACGTCTCTCTATTTATTAATTTATTTTTTAGTGTCAGTAAAAAAATGTTGTATTTTCGAAATGCCATAACTTATGCACCACGAATAACTACAAATCCGACAATACCATTTCAAAAATCACTCTGAAAGTTATCTTATGTTACAATTGTTCAAATACCCATTGGTGAGGTTTTTGATCCTAAATTTTGACGTTTAAACTCTCTTTTGTGCCTTTTTCTGAAACGGAAGCAATCACGACTTCAAATTCGTATTATACACAGCCTCTATCGCATCTCAACAAAGACCCAAAACATCCAAACATCTAGGAAGGTCCCACACATCAAGTAAGTATTTACGTATTGAATGGTAGTCACGATGAATTACTACTAAAAAGCATCGCAAGAGCACATATGCTATTGCATGATATGTGCTAACGAGTGCAATCATACCAACATTAATGCACCAAATCCCATTAGAAGTATGTTGTGAATTATGCTTGGCCGAGCATAGTATTGGGATGGGTTTCCACATGCGAAGTCCCCGTATTGTACCACTCTCTCTTAAATAACTCATTTTTAGTGTCAGTAAAAAAATGTAGTATTTTTGAACTACCATAACTTATGTACCACGAGTCACGAAACGACCGACAATAATAATTCGGAAAGCTTTTTCAAAGTCTGCTGACATGCCAATGGTACGATCATCCATTAGTGATGTTTTCGACTACAAATTCATATGTTTAGATGCTCTTCAGGGCCTTTCTTCTCGGACAAAAGCAATCATGACTTAAAAACTGTATTTTACGCCATCTCTACTGCATCTTAATGCAGACCCCAAACTTCCAACCATCTATGAGGGTCCCACACATCGAGTAAGTCCTTCCGTATCCAGTGGTACTGATACAAGCCTTGATTCAAGGATGTATGCGCGTGGGCTGTTTGTAGAAGATTAGGTGAGAAACTCAACCTTAGGCTTCTGGATAGGGGTTTTCTGGTTGGTAAACGATGGAAGGGTGAAGTGAACCACACGAGGGGTGATGAACCTCGTGATAAATCACAAACTTAGAGCTAGGAGGGCTGGTCTCAACTAGGTTCTAAGCGCACAAGATTCTTAGAGAAAACTTGTAGGGAAAAAGTTCTACTTTATTAATAATCAAAAAGGTTGTCGAACTACAATGCTGGAAGGAGCCTTATTAATATGCTCTACAGCTTGACCTACTAGGGTCGACTCAAATAAGAAAAAGGAAAGTTTACAAAAGTGCACAAAAGGAAAAATACAAAAGTGTATAACCGAAAAAGGACCTATTCCTAAAATGTTCTTGACTCAAAAATGTAAAGCAACTAGATCCTACCCTGCAAAACAGAAAGAGGCATATATTTGAATGTAAACTTACCTTAACTCACCTCACGGCCAAGAAATGGAAGGTGGCCGTCCTTGTGGCATGCACGCGCCTTGCTCCTAGTCTTCGACTTGGAGTAGGGTTAAATATCTTTGGGCCTTGACCTCTCTTGCCACTAAAGCCCAAGTCTCTGATTTTCCTTGTGTTGTTGAGAAGCCTTTGGACTCTAATTTGCTCTTCTGGCCCATTTTCCTTAGCTGCTCTTCCTCTAGAAGCTTGTCGACCCATAAGCTGAATTTGTGGAAGAGTGCCCTTGATCTGCTTCTTGTCATTGCTCCTGGAGGTACCACTGGTGTAGATACTTCCTCTAAGTGCATGTCCTGGAGCTGGTAGCTCATTTGGTCCGAGTCCTCTTGTGTAGAAGTGAAGTGTGCGTGTACTCGGCTGGATGGCCTGTACCGGCTGGATTGTGCGCGGTACTGGCCGGAATGACTTCAGGACCGGCCAAGTTGATCCCGGAGTTGGCGGTGTCATCAGGGGGACCGGCGGTGTCATTCACGCCCCCACCAAGTGTGCCGGAAGCTTGGGCCTCTCCGCCGGCGATGTTGACCGGTCTGGTCCTATAGGTCGAAGGTCCGGTGGTACTGTCTGGTCCGGCAGGCGCGCCAGATGGTCCTGCTGTCTCGGGCAAGCTTCCTGGTCGGCCAGTCTGGTCACCTGGCTGGATGTACGACCTGATGTTCTCATCAGGTACTCATGACAAATCATTGCAAGAAAGTGGCACAAGAGCATATATGCGATTACATGACATGTACTAATGGGTGCGATCATACTAAAAGTATTTCACCATCCCATTAGAACTCTGTTGTTAAGCGTGCTTAACAGAGAGTAATACTATGATGGGTGACCTCCTCCAATGTCCATGTGTTGCACCACTCTTTTTTATTAACTCATTTTTAGTGTCAATAGAAAAATATAGTATTTTCAAAACACCATAAATTATGCACTACGAATAACTACACGCCCTACAATAACATTTCGGAAAGCTCTATCAAAGCTCCTATCGTGCCAATGGTACGAAGATCCACAGGTATTTTTTCCGACCAGAAATTTTGACGTTTAGACGCTCTTTCATGACTTTTTCTTGGATAGAAGCAACCATGAGTTCAAACTATATTTTGTGCCGTCTATACTGCATCTCAATGCAACCCCCAACCTTCCAACCATCTAGGCAGAGCCAACAGATCAAGGGGATCATTCTATATTGTGTTGGACTCACGACGAATCATTTCTAGAAACTGGCACAAGAGCATATATGTGACCGGATGATGTGTATTAACACATGCGATCATACCAACACTAATGCACCAGATCCCATCAGAACTAGATAGTCAAGCATGATTGGGGAGTGCACTTCTGAGATGGATAACCTGCTGGGAAGTCCTTGTGTTACAACCTTCTGAGATAAAGGCGGGAACCACATATTGAGTGGATCCTTCCATATCGATTTGGAATCACGATGAATCATTGCTACAAAATAGCACAAGAGTATATATGCGATTGCTTGACATGTATTAACGTCTGTAATGGGTGTGATCATACTAGCAGTAATGTAATGGATACCATCAGCACTTCGTAGTTAATCGTAATTGAGCATTTGTAGTACTAGGATGGGTGACCTGTTGGGAAGTTCTCGTGTTGCACATCTCTCTATTTATTAACGGATGTTTAGTGTCAATAGAAAATGTTGTATTTTCAAAATGACATGACATATGCACGACCAATAACTAAATGGTCGACAATACCATTTCAGAAAGCTTTCTTAAAGTAATGGTTCAAAGATCCGCTGATGATGTTTTTGACCCCAAATTTTGATGTTTATACTCTTTTTATGCCTTTTTCTCATAGGGAAGCAATAATGACTTCAAATTCGTATTCTACACCGTCTCTATCGCATCTCAACACAGACTCCAAACTTCCAACAATCTTGGTGGGTCCCACACATCGAGTAGGTCCTTCCGTATTGAATGGTGCTCACTACGAATTAGTGCTAGAAAGCAGCATAAGAACATATATATGATTGCATGATATGTACTAATGGGGGCAATCATACCAACATTAGTGCACCAGATCCCATTAGAACTCTACTATTAAGCGTGTTTGGCTAAGAGTAGTACTGGGATAGGTGACCACCTGGGAAGTCCACTTGTTGCACCACTCTTTTTTATTAGTTCATTTTTAATGTGAACTGAAAAGTGTGTATTTTTGAGCCGCCATAATTTACGTGCGACGAGTAAGGACACAACTGAAAATAATATTTTGGAAAGCTCTCTCATGGTATCCTAATGTGCCAACGGTACGAAGATCCACTGGTGATGATTTCGACCATATATTTTGACGTATAAACGCTCTTTTGGAACTTTTTTCTAGAACATAATCTATTATGATTTCAAAATTGTATGTTTACGTCGTCTCTACTGCATCTTAATGCAGATGCAAAGTTTCCAACCATCTAGGTGGGACCAATAGATCAAGGGGGTTATTTTTTATCATGTTAGAGTCATGATGAATCATTTTTAGAAAGCGACACAAGATAGCATATATGCGATTGATGATATGTAATAACATGTGTGATCATACCAATAGTAATATATAGAATACCATAAAAACTCTGCAGTTAAACGTGATTGGGCGAGTGTAGTTTTGGGATTGGTAACATGCTGAGAAGTCTTCGTGTTGCAATTGTCTCTTTTTATTAACTCATTTTTTAATTTTAGTCAAAAACTGTTATATTTCTGAAACACCATAACATATGCAACACGAGGAACTACTAGGTCTAAAATTACTACTTCAGAAAGGTCTCTCAAAGTCTCCCGGCGTGTCAATGGTATGAAGATTCATTAATGATGTTTATGACCAAAATGTTTTTCGTTTAGATGTTCTTTTGGAATTTTTCTCTGAGAAAATCAATCACAACTTCAAAACTGTATTCAGTGCCATCTCTACCGCATCTCAATGCCGACCGCGAAATTCCGACCATCTAGGCGGTACCCACAGATTGAGTGGGTCATTACGTATCCAATTTTACTCACAACCAATCATTTCTAGAAAGTGGCACTAGAGCATGTATATGATTGCATAATATGTATTAACTTGTGGGATCATACCAACACAAATGCATCAGATCCCAACAGAACTTTGCATCTAAGGCGGTCTTCCACTCATCACCTTCCTTCATCCTGACCTGGTGATATCCATTCTTAAGGTCTATCTTGGAGAAGACCGTGGCTCCACTCAGCTCATCTAACATGTCATCTAGCCGTGGTATCGGATGCCGGTACTTGACTGTGATGTTGTTGATTGCTCGGCAGTCCACGCACATTCGCCAAGTCCCATCCTTCTTGGACACTAGTAGCACTGGCATGGCACATGGACGGAGGCTCTCTCGAACATAGCCTTTCTCCAGAAGCTCCTTGACTTGCTTCTCAAGCTCCTTAGACTCCTCTGGGCTCATCCGGTAGGCTGGCCGGTTGGGCAGGGCTGCTCCGGGCACGAGGTCGATCTGGTGCTCTATGCCTCGTAGCGGAGGTAAGCCTGCTGGTATGTCTTCCGGGAACACATCCTGGAACTTGTGGAGGAGAGCTGTTACTTCAGGAGGTAGCTCTACCTGTTCTTTCTCTACATTCAACATTTCTTTGAAAACCATTAGTAGCATTAGATCCTTCGAGGCTAAAGCTCTCCGGACATGACTTGGTTGAATAAGAAAATTAGATTTAATGAGCTTCTTTTCCTTACTCATTTGATGTTGAAGCTCATGTACCTGGGCAGGTGTGAGAGGAGCTAGGCTGACCTTTCTCTTGTCATGCACGAAAGTGTAGAGATTGGTTCGGCCATCATGCCTGGTCTCCTTGTCAAACTGCCATGACCTTCCTAGCAGAAGATGGCCAGCTTGCATGGGCACCACGTCGCACACGACTTGGTCTTGGTACTTGCCCACACAAAATGGCACAGTGACTTGCTCATGGAAATTGAGCTCCACTTTGTCATCGAGCCATCTCAGTCTATATGGTCGAGGATGCCTTGTCTTCTCTATACCTAGCTTATCAACCATGTATGCACTAGCAACGTTAGTGCAAGAACCACCATCTATGATGAGGTTACATACATTGCCCTTGATGGTGCAACGGCTGTGGAAGATGTTCTCCCTTTTGGATGGTCTCTGAAGGATCCACCATTGCACTAAGGATGCGTCTAGTGACCAGTACTTCTCCCACATCAGGGTATTCAATGTCACCGTATTCTCCTTCTGGTTCATAGTCCTCTTTATCTTGGGACTCATACTCTCCAGCCTCCATAATCAGCATGACCCGGTTGTTTGGACACTCTCTTGAGATGTGTCCACGACCCCTACACTTGAAACAAGTGATGTCATGTGATCTTTGAGGGTTAGAAGACTTACTAGGCTCTCTCTGGTCACGTGTTGGTTCAGGAGGCTTGCTCTTGAACCTTGACTCGATCTCTATGTTCTTGCCTTTGTCTACGGGCTTAGGAATGTTGCTTGGTGCCCAAGGCGTCTTAGGCTTGCTGCGGATGTCTTGGCTCTTACGTTTGATGTGCTGCTCAGCCTGGACAGTTAGGTGGAACAAGTCTTTGAAGTCATTGTAGATTTGCCTTTCCACCTTGCGGCTGATTCTTTCTTGGAGTCCATCCAAGAATTGTGCCATCAACGGTTCTTCATCATCATTGAGCTCCAGCCTGTTCCTTAGCTTCTCGAACTCTTCATAGTACTCCTCTACTGATCTGGTACCCTGCTAAAGAGTACGAAAACGTCGTTGCAAATCTCTATGAAAGTAAGGTGGAACAAACCTTTGTTGCATGAGGTCTTTCATGTCGACCCATGAGTCTACGGGCCTCATTCTTTTCCTCCTTCGGTCAAATACCTCACGATCCCACCAGATGAGGGCATTGTCCGTGAGTTGTGCTACTGCCATTGAGACTCTCCTAGGCCCTGGTTGGTTGTAATGATCGAAGATATGATCCATTCTTCTCTCCCAATCTAGGTAAGCCTCGGGGTCTACTTTTCCTGCAAAACTTGGAGGAGTTAGCTTAACATCAGGATGAGTTACCCGGTTTTAGGCGTGTTCATCTCCATCTTCATGATGTCTAGGAGGCATCCTTGGTCTCTGGTGAAGACCATATGGCTCGAAGCCATCATCTTCTGCCTCTGGTTTTCGTGGAGGTCCTCTCGGCCTATGGTGATAGTTATGAGGTTGTGTGTACTCATATCCATCTGGCTGGGGCTCCTCCTGTTCGTGCCATGCCCTAAGGTGCTCAGGACCCTCAGCACGGTCTTTCTCAGCTCTCACGTGCCTTATGGCCTGGAATCTCACAGGCCTCTCCACGCGCTCCAACCTCTCGCCTATTGATGCGAGTTGTGTTTGGATGGTGGTGAACATGGCCATCATGGCCTTGGCTGCATCTCTATTTTCTTCTTCCATTGCGTACTACAAGGAAGAAAACAAGTTAACCTGCTCCTAGAATCGATTAAGAGGATGCTTATATAGAGAATTCAAAAATTATGCAAAAAGGAAAATCTGAGAAAAGGAAAGATTTGAAAAAAATGGAAGATTTGAAAAATGGAAACTTTCTTGACAACTTGTGCTAGCTGTCCAATTCGAATTCTTTTGGTATTTTTTCTATTTTCTTTTTATTTTCTTTTTATTTTAACTTAAAAATAATGGAAATATAATTTAAGCAAAAAGGAAAACGTGAATGGTAATGCAAAAGTGAATCTAAACCCTAGTGATACACGTAGAAGGCTAGATGCACTCGGTTTGAAGTTTGATGTTATTTTTTTGATTTTTCTTGAATGCGACTTAAACTAATGCAAGAACTAAAAACAAAACTAACTAAAGGATAGAAAAAACCTGGTTTAGGAGTTTTAAGCTCTGATACCAAAATGATACAAGCCTCGATTCAAGGTTTGGATGCGCGTGGGCTGTTTGGAGAAGTTTAGGTGAGAAACTCGACCTTAAGCTTCTGGATAGGGGTTTTCTGGTTGGTAAAAGATGGAAGGGTGAAGTGAACCACACGAGGGGTGATGAACCTCGTGATAAATCACAAACTAAGAGCTAGGAGGGCTGGTCTCAACTAGGTTCTAAGCGTACAAGTCTTTTGAGAGAATAACTTGTAGAAAGAAAATTCGCACTTTATTAATATCAAAAAGGTTGTTGAACTACAATGCTGAAAGGAGCCTTATTAATATGCTCGACAGCTTGACCTTCTAGGGTCGACTCAAAGAAGAAAAGGAAAGTTTACAAAAGTGCACAAATGGAAAATATAGAAAAGTGCATAACCGAAAAAGGACCTATTCCTAAAATGTCTTTGACTCAAAAAATGTAAACAATCTAGATCCTACCCTGAAAAACAGAAAGAGGCATATATTCGAATTGAAACTTACCTTACTTACCTCATGGCCAAGAAATGGAAGGTGGCCGTCCTTGTGGCATGGACGCGCCTTGCTCCTAGTCTTCGACTTGGAGTAGGGTTAGGAATCTTTGGGCCCCGACCTCTCTTGCCACTAAAGCCCAAGTCTCTGAAGTCCCTTGCATTGTTGAGAAGCCTTTGGACTCTTCTTTGCATTTCTGGCCCATTGTCCTCAGTCGATCTTCCTCTAGGAGCTTGTTGACCCATAAGCTGAACTTGTGGAAGAGTGCTCTTGATCTGCTCCTTGTCATTGCTCCTGGTGGCACTACTGGTGTAGAGACTTCCTCTAGATTCATGTCCTGAAGCTGATAGCTTATCTGGTCCGAGTCTCCTTGTGTAGAAGTTGAAATGCTCATGTACTCGGCTGGATCGGCTGTACCGGCTGGACTGTGCGAGGTACTGGCCGGAATGCCTTCTGGACCGGCCAAGTTGATCCCAAAGTTGGCGGCGTCACCAATGGGACCGGCGGTGTCATCCACGTCGCCACCAATTGTGCCGGAGGCTTGGGTCTCTCCGCCGGCAATGCTGATCGGTCCGGTCCTGTTGGTTGAGGGTCCAGCGGTACCGCTTGGGCCGGCAGACGTGCCAAATTGCCCGGCTGTCTCGGGCAAGCTTCCTGGTAGGACATACGACCTGATGTCCCCATCACTTCTATGGACCAAGCGAAGGGTATGATGGAGTTTTAAATTTTAGTCCTTATACAACTTTAAGTGTAGAGCAATCGAAGTAGTAGTTGGGTATCAAATCCACATAGAAGATAGACTAACACACTAGTAATATAAGAAACACCTAAATCTAAGTAGATTCTAATTAGGGTTTTTGGTTGGTTTGCCTAGTTATCTAATTGCAGAGAAAATAGTTATGATAAACTAATTCAATAAATGAAACATATGGACCATGAGTAAGGAATTCAACTCGGGCTAATTTTTCATTGGCTAATGATGCTACATGTTCTATTAGATGAATTCCTAATACATAAAACACTTTCTACTAGGCTAATCCACTCTTGGGCAATAACCCATGTACAAGTCTATAGAGTGCTATTCTATAGATTAATCAAATTTTTTTATCGTAATTTATTGACTAAAAATCTTTAAGTTCAGGTCTATCTTAGTCTACCTATCACATTAGACATTAACTCTCGTTTGCTATGATGTGATAGGCATGATTAGGTTTTACCCACATATTCTGTCTACACCTCTCACGAGCAAATATCATAAGTGTAGGGATTGATTAGCTTTCAATCCTAGCATTACGAACATCCTAAACATGACAAATTTTTATATAATATGGTCATGTTCGTTTGTCAGCCACAAGTTCCTGCGGCAGCAGCAGCGGTAGATTGTTGTTCGTTTAGCTACCGCAGGTACCTGCGGTAGATGCAGTGGTCAGACGCTACATCCTGCGTCATAATTTTTTTGACCGCTGATTAAAACAGCGGTGCGACTAAAAAAAATCTGTGATCAACCACAACCGCAACCACCAGCGGCAGACAAACGAACAATATTTTACCACAGCCGCAGCCGCAAGATTGACCGCAGCCGCAGCCGCCTGTGGCGACCAAACGAACAAGACTTCTATCTAAGCAATCATAAACCAATATCAAATTTCCCTAATCTATTTTACCCATAATCCATAAAGTATACTACCCACACATAATTATAAGAATAACAGAAATAATGGAATAAGGATAACAAAACATAAAATAAGAGATAGGGACAAGAAATTCTTCACTAGAATTGAAAAGTTGCAAGAACAAAAATCCAAGTTGCAAAGAGTCTCCAACAATCGGCCAAGAGAAATAAGAGAAGTCAAAACTTAGGTTAATTATGAACTAAAAGGGTTTATATAGTATCCTTAATACAACTTGGTTTAACCGGGGACAAACTGGTTTACTTAAAATTAAGAAGTTGCACAAGTATGGGAGTGGCCACGATCGGCTGTGCGATCGGCCGCTGGACAGGCAGGCGAGCAAGCGAGCAGGCATGTCTGGTTGATGAGATTCGCCGGTGTGATCAGCAGCTGGATAGGCAGGCGAGCAGGCATGTGTGGTCGATGAGATCAGCTGGTGCAATCAGTCATTTAGCTGTCGCTGAGAAGGCAGGCATGGCACAGTATCCAGGTGAGATTGGTTTAGGCAATCGGCCGTTGGACCGATCGCTGGGCAATAGTTGGCAAGACGCGGTAGTGGTCTTGGACCGGTACAAGGACTCCTTGGCGAGAAACTTGGCCTTGGGATTCTTTATATAGGTTGGGTGATGTGGTCATCGGCCCAACCCCCGGCCAAGTCGCCACCGTGGCCGGCCCAAGGAACACAAAGGCGGCGAAATACGCGCAAAAGGATACAATTGGTGTATCTTCATAAATTCAAACCTAACAAAAAAGCTGCCAGCCTAGACCAAACCTGGCATATAATCCTGAGTCACAGAGGACACGTGGCAACATGGAGCTCCCCCCAAACCATGCCAGATCAAGTCATGCACCATTCATCAAGTTGGAGTTGCAGAAACTTACCATATTTGGAACTTTCTTATATAAAAGTCTCCAAACATTTCTTTTGAGACCAGGAGACTTTTTGGTACTTCTTGGTGCTCCCTTAATAACTATAGAAGTGCAAACACACCTTGGACCAGGCGGGTCCATCTGTGCCTTCAAATGAACCGACTGGAGCCGTTTATGGCAAGTGAGATGACCAAATGCTTTAATCACTTGCAAACCAAAACATGGCGTTCAGGAGAGATTATTAAGGCTCTAAGGAAGTCCAAAATCAACCTACCATATATCAGCCACCATAGGATCAGGTGGATCCCTCTTCTCCAAGACTTGCCATATATGGACCGAGGGCACTTAATGTGTTCAGATTGCAACAATTCTACTCCTTGCAACTTGAGCACATGTTGAAGACCTTCCAAAGCAACCAGGATGTACCTAGACACCTTACATTCGCCCTTAAGCTTTCAAGACAAGCATATACACTTTCCATATTTACCAAACAAGACATTAATGGCCAATGTCCATATACTTTAAATGTATGATTTCCTTTTCTATTTTTAGGTTTTAGGACTGTTGTTATGAGCTATATATAAGCTCAGCACGACCTCATTGTAAAGGCATACCACCATTGAAATAAAAAGTTGAATACAAAGTATTTTCTTCAAAGCCTTGTCTTTAAATCTTGTTCTTGTTCATTAGAAACTAAGTGTGTGATTCACTTCCTTTTTATTGAAGCCACGGCAAAGTTAGATTCAAACTCCCTTGGTTCACTTTTAATGGTGTGATTCAATCAAAACCCTTCCTTTTACTTCCCTTTCCGCTTAAGCCAATAGAGATTCTTGGTCTTGCGAGTCATTGTTGTACCGCTTGTGAGATTGATACTCAATCTTACATCATTTGATATCAGAGCTAAAAGCTCCTATCTCATGTTGTGTTAATCCAACCTTTATCCTTTATGTTTTATGCTTTTGTTTTGCATTTTCTTATTTACATCTTATCGGAAAACCAAAAAAATATTTGTTCTTATTTTTCATTTGCATTGTTTCTTTTTATTCTTGTTGTTTCTTTTTGTTTCTTCTCATATAAATCTAAAACCATCTCAAAGAATTTGTATTTCAGGTTTACTTAATTTCGTTCATCATAAGACAAAAACCAAAAATATAAATATCAAATTTAGTTGCTAGTTAAGTTTAAAAAAGATTCATAGAATATTATTTGTTTTGTCCTAAATTAATTTAAAATATCAAAAACCAAAACAAAAATATTGTCTTTTAGTTTGCTTTAAAGTTATTTGCCAAAAGAAACAAAAGCAAAAACTTCAAAATATATATACTTGTATCAATTTTACATATGATATTACTTGTGTGTTAATATCATATATTCACTAGAGTGTAGTTTCCTTATGTTGATTTGGGCCTGATATTTATTCTTCATGTCATGCCATGTAAAAACGTTAATGATGGAGCACTATGATGAAGAAAAAGACACCATGAGCATACCACAAACCGATAATAATCAAGACAATGACTATGATCAATGCCTAAACACCAACGACTGTGACTATGGAGAAGAATCATGGCCTGAAGACTATTTAGAGACTGATTTTGAATAAGAATAAGAAGGAGAAAACCTTGAACCAGAATCACCAGATTATGACGAAGACAAAATGAGCCGTGAAAGTTGGTCGGAAGAAGAAGAAAGTTACCAAGGAGGTGATGAAAAAGAAAACCGTGAAGGAGAATTGTGGCATGAAGATACTAACCCCCAAAGTAGTATAGAAGTAGAACACGAGGAACAAGGAGTAATCTATTGTGATGAGGCGGAATATGAGGAAGAATTGCCCAAGTACCACATGGCCAAACCTTCGGAGCAACAATCGGATGGTGAAGAAAATCATGAACCGGAATACATCTCATTTTTAGGCCATGAACAAGGACCATACGCTTATCTAAAATGGAAAAAATACATGGAAGATTGGTTCCAAAATAACCATTCAAGAGGAAGAAAAGATAGCCTACTTACGGTTAGAATATGATGAACCAGAGGCAACATGGGATGAAATGAAGCAGCTGATGTATGATGAGTTGATGAGAAACATAACAGTTCTCTGACAATACTATGTGAAGATCCATGAAAACCCCAAACCAAGAAGATGGCTTTTAGCATCATTGTCGAACACAAAACCTAGTCTACTGTCCAGAAGAAAATAAAGTGTTTTCAAACACTTTAGGAGGAAACACAGAAGCTAAATCAATGGTTCAGCCCAAAGATTACCAGCAAGTTCCAAAGCCTCAAGCCGTAGCAAACAATCAACCATCAAAGCCATTGTCTGAACTACACGACAAAGAAAACCAGGTAAGTCCTCTGAACAGTTAAAACTAGATGAAATTATATGCTATAGATGTTAAGAAAGAGGACATTTTGTTAGACATGTCCAACTAGATAAGTAATAAAAACTTTGCTAGTAGAACCCGAAAATATTAAGCCTAAAAGTGTTAAATAAAGGAGTTTGAATTTGAAAACTCCAGTACTAGAATAATTCACTTATCTTTGTCAAAGATTGTTGAAACGGGTCTAGGTACACAAAGATCCAACCACGATCAAGAAGAAACACCTCCTACACTAAATTGATGTTTGAAAAAAGAGAAGACCATGGAGAATCCAACATCTTGAACGCCAAGCACAGAAACCAGCTTCCATGGAAAAGAGTAGTTGCTTCCTTGCAAACCGAGGTAATGCCCTAAACCCTCAAGTAAATCAAGGTACTAACTTGCCTTCTCTATATGTAGGCCAAAATGTTTTCAGGGAAAAACCTTCTGAAGGGGGACGGTATGATGTGGTCATCGGTCCAACCCTCGGCCAAGTCGCCGGCCGGACCGGCCCAAGGAACACAAAGGCAGCCAAATACGCGCAAAAAGATACATGGGTGTATCTTCATGAATTCAAATCTAACAAAAAAGCGGCCAGCCAAGAACAAACCTGGCATATAATCCTGACTCACAGAGGACGCTGACATGGATCTCCGACAATACTATGTGAAGATCCATGCAAACCCCGTACCAAGAAGATAGCTTTTAGCATCATTGTCGAACATAAAACTTAGGCAAACAAGAGTCTAATGTACAGAAGAAAATAAAGTGCTTTCAAACACTTTAGCAGGAAACACAGGAGCTAAACAAATGGTTCAGCACAAAGATGACCAACAAGTTCCAAAGCTTAAAGCCGTAGCACACATGCAGCCATCAAAGCCATTGCCTAAACTACATGACTAAGAGAAACCCGGTAAGTCCTCTAACTAGTTAAAACTAGATGAAATTATATGCTATAGATGCCAAGAAAGAAGACACTTTGCTAAGACATGCCCAACTAGACAAGTAATAAAAACCTTGCTAGTACAACCCGAAAATGTTAAGCTTAAAATTTTTAAGGAAATAAAGGAGTCTGCATTTGAAAATTCTTGTACTAGCATAATGCACTTGTCTTTGTCACAGATTGTTGAAATACGTCTAGATACACAAAGATCCAACAAATACCAAGAAAAAACACATCATACACCAAACCGATGTTCAAAACAAAGAGGAGACCGTGGAGAATCCAACACCTTGAACGCCAAGCAAAGAAAACAGCTGCCATGGAAAGGAGTAATTGCTTCCTTGCTTATCAAGGGGAAACCACCAGATACACAAAGACCACACCGGAACCATATGCGGGCCATAAACTGAGGTCAAAATGTTTTGTTGGAAAAAACTTCTGAAGGGGAAGGGTATGATGTGATCATCGGCCCAACCCTCGGCAAAGTCGCCTGCGGACCAGCCAAGGAACACAAAGGCAGCCAAATCGCACAAAAAGATACATGAGTGTATTTTCATGAATTCAAGCCTAACAAAGAAGAGGCCAGCCAAGAAAAACCTGGCATATAATCCTGATTCACAGAGGACACGCGACATAGATCTCCGACAATACTAGGTGAAGATCCATGCAAACCCAAACCAAGAAGATGCCTTTTAGCATCATTCTCGAACACAAAACCTAGGAAAACAAGAGTCTACTGTCCAGAAGAAAATAAAGTGTTTTCAAACACTTTAGGAGGAAACACAGGAGCTAAACCAATAGTTCAGCCCAAAGATGACCAGCAAAGTCCAAAGCCTCAAGCCATATCACACAAGTAACCATCAACGCCATTGCCTGAACTACACGACAAAGAAAATCCAGGTAAGTTCTCTGACCAGCTAAAACTATATGAAATTATATGCTATAGATGTCAAGAAAGAGAACACTTTGGTAAGACATTCCCAACTAGACAAGTAATAAAAACCTTGCTAGTAGAACCCGAAAATGTTAAGCCTACAAGTGTTAAGGAAATAAAAGAGTCTGAATTTAAAAATTCCAGTACTAGCATAATGAACTTGTCTTTGTCAAAGATTGTTGAAACATGTATAGGTACACAAAGATCTAACAAAGCCCAAGAAAAAACACCTCCTACACTAAACCGGTTTTCAAAACAAAGAGGATACCATGGAGAATCCAATTCCTTGAACACTAAGAAAAGAAACCAGCTGCCATGGAAGGAGTAATTGCTTCATTTCTTATCAAGGAGAAACCACCAGATGCACGATGGTCGCACCCGAACCATATGAGGGCCACAAACCGAGGCATTAACTTGCGTTATGTCCATGCAGGCCAAAATGTTTTGAGGGCAAAACCTTCTGAACGGGAGGGTATGTTGTAAAAATTGGCCCAACCCCCAGCCAAATCGCCAACCCGACCGGCCCTAGGAACACAAAGGTAATCAAATATGCACAAAAGATACATGAGTGTATTTTCATGAATTCAAGCCTAACAAAGAAGAGGCCAGCCAAGAAAAACCTGGCATATAATCCTGATCCACAGAGGACACGCGGTGACATGGAGCTCCACCCCCCCCAAATCAGGCCAGATCAAGTCATGTATCATTCATCAAGTTGGAGTGGTAGAAACTTGCCATATTTAGAACTTTCCTTATATGAAATTCTCCAAACATTTCTTTAGTGACCAAGAGACTTTCTTCTAGGATCTCCCTTAAGAACTTCTAGAAGTGGAAACACGCCTTGAACCAGGCAAGTCCATCTGTGCTTTCAAATGAACTGATTAGAGCCGTTTATGGCAAGTGAGATGACCAACTAGTTTAATCATTTGCAAACCAAAACATGGCGTACAGGAAAGATTATTAAGACCCTAAGGAATCCCAAAATAAGCCTACCATGCACCAGCCACCCTAGGATCAGGCGGATCCCTCTTCTCCAAGACTTGCCATATATGGACCGAAGTGCATTTAATGTGTTCAGATTGCAACATCTCTATTCCTTGTAACTTGGGCACGTGTTAAAGACCATCCAAAGCAACAAGGATGTACCTAGATACTTTACATTCTCCCCTAAGCTTTCAATATACAAGCATATACACTTTTCATATTTGCCAAACAAGATATTAGTGGCCAATGACCATATACTTTAAATGTATGATTTCCTTTTCTGTTTTTAGGTTTTAGGACCAATGCTATGAGCACTATATAAGCTCAGCACGACCTCATTGTAAAGGCAGACCACCATTGAAAAAAAAGTTGAATACAAAGTATTTTCTTCAAAGCCTTGTCTTTGAATCTTGTTCTTGTTCATTAGAAACTAAGCGTGTGATTCACTTCCTTTTTATTTAAGCCACGTTCAGGTTAGCTTGAGAGATTCAAACTCCTTTGGTTCACTTTTTGATCGTGTGATTCGATCAAAACCCTTCCTATTAGTTCTCTTGCCCGCTTAAGCTAAGAGAGATTCTCGGCCTTGCGAGTCACGGCCGTACCGATTGTGAGATTGATACTCAATCTTGCATCATTGGGTGTGTTTTTAGGTGTGGTGGAATGAAGTGAACCGCAAGAGGTATGAAAGACCTTGTGATAGATCAAAACTCTTAAGCTAGGAGGTTTGGGGCTCGACTAGGTTAAGAGGGACAAGAGGTGCTTTTACGCAAAGAACTCTTGAGCAATAAAATTCATCTTAATTGATATTATGGAAAAATTTGTCGAACTACGATGCTCTAAGAGCGTTATTAATATGTTTGGTAGTGTTGACCTTCTAGTTTGACACAACTCAAAAATAAAACTGTACAAAATAGAAAAAGGTAAAACTACAAAATGGAGAAACAATAAAGGAAAAACTACAAAATGGAGAAACAATAAAGGAAAAACTACAAAATGGAAAAAACAATAAAGGGAAAACAACTTATTGTTCATGAGTCAAAGAAAAGGAAAAATACGAAATGTTTGTGACCAATATTTTGAAAATACAAAAGAAAAAAGGCAAGATACAATATATTTGAAAATAGAACTTACCTTCTTACCTACGGCCAACAAATGGAAATGGCTGCCTTGCCTATTGTCCATACGTTTTGCCCTTACTCTAAAGCTTGAAGTAGATTAACATAGCGTTGGACCTTGACGTTCTTTGCGACTAAAGCCCATGTTTCTGGTGAATTTTGTTGAGGTATTAGGCCATTGGCTTGCTTGGTGAACTTCTGACCTATGACCAATTCGCTTTGGCCCCTTGATTTAGTAGCTCTTCCATGAGCATGTTGAACTTCTGATAGAGTTCGTGGGTCCTACTTCTCGTCATTACTCATTTTGGCACCATTGGAGCTGTAATCTCTTGTAGGTTCATGCCTTGTAGTTGGCTGGTCAGTTGGGCGGAGTCTTCAAGTGTGTTGCTTCTACTGGCCATGTCGCCCCTTTATCAGGCCATATCGCCACTCGGGCCAGCCATGTGGCCATTAGCATCGGCCCTGTCGTGGAAGTCCTCTAGTTGGCCATTCTCTGGATCAGGTCCTTCTGCATGGCCATCTGATCTGGCGAGGCTTCAAACTCCCCCTTTTACGCGTTGTACCTGAAAACACTCGAGAGAAACATACAAATATGCAAAATGCATACCCTAAGCTATAGAATGCAATGCTATCTGTGAATGGATGCAAAAAGGTTGGCTAAATAGCCTAAACTTCTAATGAAAACAAGGAAAATAGTGGTAAAATGCAAGGTGAAACAATGCAAAAATTGTGAATATCAACTTCTTCGAGGACTTGCCTTTTACTCGTCCTCGAGGAAAATAATCAAAGACAAACCAAAGAAGAGCTCTGAAGAATGGACCTCTGATGAGGACATCAGGTCGTATGTCCAGCGAGGAGACCAGACTGGCCGACCAGGAAGCTTGCCCGAGACAGCCAGGCCATTTGGCACATCTGCCGGCCCAAGCGGTACCGCCGGACCCTCGACCAATAGGACCGGACCGATCAGCATTGCCGGCGGAGAGGCCCAAGCTTCCGGCACAATTGGTGGCGACTTGGATGACACCGCTGGTCCCCTTGGTGACGCCGCCGACTCTGGGATCAACTTGGCCGGTCCTGAAGGCATCCCGGCCAGTACCTCGCACAGTCCAGCCGGTACAGCCGATCCAGCCGAGTACACGAGCATTTCAACTTCTACACAAGGAAACTCGGACCAGATAAGCTACCAGCTTCAGGAAATGCATCTAGAGGAAGTCTCCACACCAGTAGTGCTCCCAGGAGCAATGACAAGGAGCAGATCAAGAGCACTCTTCCACAAGTTCAGCTTATGGGTCAACAAGCTCCTAGAGGAAGATCGACTAAGGACAATGGGGAGAAGTGCAAAGAAGAGTCCAAAGGTTTCTCAACAATGCAAGGGACTTCAGAGACTTGGGCTTTAGTGGCAAGAGAGGTCAGGGCCCAAATATTCCTAACCCTACTCCAAGTCGAAGACTAGGAGCAAGGCGCGTGCATGCCACAAGGACGGCCACCTTCCATTTCTTGGCCGTGAGGTAAGTAAGGTAAGTTTTCAATACGAATATTTGCCTCTTTCTGTTTTGCAGAGTAGGATCTAGAATATTTACATTTCTTTGAGTCAAAGACATTTTAGGAATAGGTCCTTTTTCGGTTATGCACTTTTGTACATTTTCCATTTGTGCACTTTTGTAATCTTTCCTTTTCTTTCTTGAGTCGACCCTAGAAGGTCAAGCTGTCGAGCATATTAATAAGGGTCCTTCCAGCATTGTAGTTCGACAACCTTTTTGATGTTAATAAAGATAGAACTTTCTTCCAACAAGTTTTGTCTTTAAGAATCTTGTTCGCTTAGAACCTAGTTGAGACCAGCCCTCCTAGCTCTAAGTTTGTGATTTATCACGAGGTTCATCACCCCTCGTGCGGTTCACTTCACCTTTCCATCGAATACCAACACAAAAACCTCTATCCAAGAAGTCTAAGGTCGAGTTTCTCACCTAACCTTCTCCAAACAGCCCACGCGCATCCAAGCCTTGAATCGAGGCTTGTATCAACCTCCTACCAAAATCATGCACAAAGACCTAATCCCAAAATCTTTAACCAAGAGTATTATAATGCCTGAATCAAGCCTATTTCTCAGTAACTCTTACACATGCCACAATGTTAATCTCAGGTTACACTATGCAAAATCAAATCCCCTAACTCATTAACATTCAATTACAGACATAAGTGAATCTTACAATGCATCAATCAAGACAAGTTCATTTGGCTATAGAATAATGGTTTCAAAAGTGAGGTTAGGTGGTTCAAATAAGCATCTCTTAAAGGGAATGGAACTTTCACAAAATACTAAAATTTAAGAACAATGATGCATACAAAGAAAGACTTCCATCTACCCATGCTCCAGTCTTAGAACTCTTTGTCTTAGACTCAAGTAAATCTCATCTTAAGTGACTTCTACCCTTTCAAGACTTTTTTGGCCTATACTTTCTCTTTTCTCACTTTGAACTTATCCTTCAGGCACTCAGGGGAAAACAATCAACTAGCTTATGAGAATCACTTCTTCATTTCTAGCTCTTTTTATTCTTTTCTCCTCTACTCTTTGACAGATGAGCTAGGTTTTTGCCTTCCATAAACTCTTCGAGGAATTTATAACTTTAAAACTTAGGGCTAACTTTTTGCAATTACCGATCGATTCTCATGCTCTTTTCTTATGCCAAGTCCCACAAATCTCTTTTTGGGTTCCTCTCATTCTTTTTTTCTTCTTTTTCTTTTCATCTCATAACCTGAACACCCTAGAGTAGCCAACCCAAATCCTATCCTATGTTGAGCATGTGCGGTGAAGCTAGCATCTACAGGAAAGTCCTAGCCTTGTCATTCTCAAAACTCAACATGTTTTGCAAAGTACGCATTCAAGAAAAAGGCCTTACACAATGTTCACACATAAGAGTAATATTGTCTTGAAGGAAAGGATTGTTTCGGGGAGTGGTATAACCATCCCAAAGAGGGGGATCCGGCCATACGAGTTAGCAGAGAGTTGTAAAATAATGAAAGAAAACTTGAATGTATATATCGGTATCCATGAACAAGTCTTAGGAAAGATGCAAGCAAGACAATTTCAATTCCAGTTCAAGTTCAAATTCCAGTTCAAGTTCGAATTCCAGTTCAAGTTCAAATTCATGGAGTTAGGATCAAATCAACACATATTTCCATACCAGAGAATGATCTACCAAGTAGGTTGTGACACAATGCAAAGTTTCATAAGTTTTGAAATGGTGCAAGCATCATAGTACTCTTAAAAAGGATTCCAATCCTATACCTAAGTGCAACAAGGTTCAAGTTCAAGTTCGAATTCCAGTTCAAGTTAAAATTCATGGAGTTAGGATCAAATCAACACATATTTCAATACCAGAGAATGATCTACCAAGTAGGTTGTGACACAATGCAAAGTTTCCTAAGTTTTGAAATGGTGCAAGCATCATAGTACTCTTAAAAAGGATTCCAATCCTATACCTAAGTGCAACAAGGTAGTCTGATCATTGGTCCATATACATAAGCAAGTGAAAATCCTATATGCTTCTAAACTCAATCCTAACATATGAAATGCAAATGACATGAAATTTTTTTGTGTTTTCAAAATTTTCAAAATTTTGTGTTTTTCTAATTCATAGGTATATGTTCAATGCAAATGATGCAAATGCGACTGTTAGTGTCCTTTCCCCCAGACTTATCTCTCACCGTCTCGGTGAGAAAATAACTATGAGAGAGATATGAAAATAAAAGAAAGGAAAAGATGAAATGAGATGCAAGTTTGAGTGACATGTACCTCTTTATTGGGGAGAATGGATCGAGGGAAGTGGAGTGCACATTTTTGGCTGTGCGGTCATGTTGGTTGACTGGCCAGGGCGATCGGCCAATCGGATTGGCCAACGGGATCGGCCAACCGGCCGATTGCACAACGTCTAGGAGATTGGCCATTCTGCCTCCTGTGCAATCGACAATAGAGATCGGCCAAAGGGCCGATCGCACAAGTTCAGCGGCCTGCCCATTTTGACCCTACAAGATCGGCCAACCGGCCGATCGCGGATTGGGCAGTGATATTCGCTTTGCCTCAAGTCCTTCTTTTTCCTCCTGTTTGTACCTTGACTTTTTAGGCCTATTCTATAGATAACTTGGTTGCAACCTGATACAAGCCTTGATTCAAGGATGTATGCGCGTGGGCTGTTTGGAGAAGTTTAGGTGAGAAACTCGACTTTAGACTTCTTGGATAGGGCTTTTTGGGTTGGTATTCGATGGAAGGTGAAGTGAACCACACGAGGGGTGATGAACCTCGTGACAAATCACAAACTTAGAGCTAGGAGGGCTGGTCTCAACTAGATTCTAAGCGCACAAGATTCTTGAGAGAAAACTTGTTGGGGAAAAAGTTCTATCTTTATTAATATCAAAAAGGTTGTCGAACTACAATGCTGGAAGAAGTCTTATTAATATGCTTGACAGCTTGACCTTCTAGGGTCGACTCAAATAAGAAAAGGAACACTTACAAAAGTGCACAAAAGGAAAAGGACCGTCCTAAAGTGTATAATCGAAAAAAGGACCTATTCCTAAAATGTCTTTGACTCAATAAAAGTAAATATTCTAGATCCTACCCTGCAAAACAGAAAGAGGCATATATTCAAATTGAAACTTACCTTAACTTACCTCATGGCCAAGAAATGGAAGGTGGCCGTTCTTGTGGCATGCACGCGCCTTGCTCCTAGTCTTCGACTTGGAGTAGGGTTAAGAATCTTTGGGCCCTGACCTCTCTTGCCACAAAAGCCCAAGTCTCTGATGTCCCTTGTGTTGTTGAGAAGCCATTGGACTCTTCCTTGCACTTTTGGCCCATTGTCCTTAGTCGATCTTCCTCTAGGAGCTTGTCGACCCATAAGCTGAATTTGTGGAAGAGTGCCCTTGATCTGCTTCTTGTCATTGCTCCTTGAGGCACCATTGGTGTAGAGACTTCTTCTATGTGCATGTCCTTGAGCTGGTAGCTCATTTGGTCCGAGTCTTCTTATGTAGAAGTGGAAATGCGCGTGTACTCGGCTGGATCGGCTAGATTGTGCGAGTACCTGGGCAGGTGTAAGAGGAGCCAAGCTGACCTTTCTTTTGTCATGCACAAAAGTGTAGAGATTGGTTCGGCCATCATGCCTGGTCTCTTTGTCAAACTTCCATGGTCTTCCTAGCAGAAGATGGCCAGCTTGCATGGGCACCACGTCGCACACGACTTGGTCTTGGTACTTGCCCACACTGAATGGCACAGTGACTTGCTCATGGATCTTGAGCTCCACTTTGTCATCCAGCCATCTTAGTCTATATGGTCGAGGATGCGTTGTCTTCTCTAGACCTAGCTTATCAACCATATATGTACTAGCAACGTTAGTGCAAGAACCACCATCTATGATGAGATTACATACCTTGCCTTTGATGGTGCAACAGCTGTGGAAGATGTTCTCCCTTTGGATGGTCTCTGAAGGATCCACCATTGCACTGAGAATGCGTCTAGTGACCAGCACTTCCCCCACATCAGGGTACTCAATGTCACCATACTCCTCTTCTGGTTCATAGTCCTCTTCATCTCGGGACTCATATTCTCCAGCCTCCGTAATCAACATGACCCGGTTGTTTGGGCACTCCCTTGAGATGTGTCCACGATCCCTACACTTGAAACAAGTGATGTCACGAGATCTTTGAGGGTTAGAAGACTTACCATGCTCTCTCTGGTCACGGGTGGGTTCAGGAGGCTTGCTCTTGAACCTTGACTCGATATCTATGCTCTTGCCTTTGTCTACGGGCTTGGGCATGTTGCTTGGTGCCCAAGGTGTCTTAGGCTTGCTGCGGATGTCTTGGCTTTTACGTTTGATGTGCTGCTCAGCCTGGACAGATAGGTGGAACAAGTCTTTGAAGTCATTGTAGATTTGCCTTTCCACCTTGCGGCTGATTCTTTCTTGGAGTCCATCCAAGAATTGGGCCATCAATGCTTCTTCATCATCATTGAGCTCCAATCTGTTCCTTAGCTTCTCGAACTCTTCATAGTACTCCTCTACTGATCTAGTACCCTGCTTATGAGTACGAAAACGACGTTGCAAGTCTCTATGAAAGTAAGGTGGATCAAACCTTTGTCGCATGAGGTCTTTCATGTTGACCCATGAGTCTATGGGCCTCATTCTCTTCCTCCTTCTGTCAGATGCCTCAAGATCCCACCAGATGAGGGCATTGTCCGTGAGTTGTGCTACTGCCATTGAGACTCTCCTAGGCCCTGGTTGGTTGTAATGATCAAAGATATGATCCATTCTTCTTTCCCAATCTAGGTAAGCCTCGGGGTCTACTTTTCCTGCAAAACTAGGAGCAGTTAGCTTAACATCAGGATGAGTTACCCGGCTGTAGGCGTGTTCATCTCCATCCTCATGATGTCTAGGAGGCATCCTTGGTCTCTGGTGAAGACCATATGGCTCGAAGCCATCATCTTCTGCCTCTGGTTGCCGTGGAGGTCCTCTCGGCCTATGGTGATAGTTATGAGGTTGTGTGTCCTCATCTCCATCTGGCTGGGGTTCCTCCTGTTCGTGCCGTGTCCTAAGGTGCTCAGGACCCTCAGGACGGTCTTTCTCAGCTCTCACTTGCCTTATGGCCTGGAATCTCACAGGCCTCTCCACGCGCTCCAATCTCTCGCCTATGGATTCGAGTTGTGTTTGGAGTGTGGTGAACATGGCCATCATGGCCTCAGCTGCATCTCTATTTTCTTCTCCCATTGCATACTACAAGGAAGAAAACAAGTTATGCTACTCATAAACTGTTAGGAGGGTTCTCTTTTAATAAGGGATTCGAAAAAATACAAAAAGGAAAATCCTAAGGAATGGAAAATTTGAATAAAAGGAAAAAGGAAACTTTCTTGACAACTATTGCTAGCTGTCATATTCGAAATCTTTTGGTATTTTTCCTATTTTCTTTTCTTTTCTTTTTCTTTTCTTTTTAATTTAACTTAAAAATAATGGAAATATGAATTGAACAAAAAGGAAAACGTGAATTGTAATGCAAAAGTGAATCTAAACCCTAGTGATACACGTAGAAGGCTAGATGCACTCGGTTTGGAGTTTGAAGTTATTTTTTTTATTTTTCTTGAATGCGACTTAAACTAATGCAAGAAATAAAAACAAGACAAGCTAAAGGATAGAAACAACCTGGTTTAGGAGCTTTAAGCTCTGATACCAAAATGATACAAGCCTTGATTCAAGGATGTATGCGCGTGGGCTGTTTGGACAAGTTTAGGTGAGAAAATCGACCTTAGACTTCTTGGATAGAGGTTTTTGGGTTGGTATTCGATGGAAGGTGAAGTGAACCAGATGTGGGGTGATGAACCTCGTGATAAATCACAAACTTAAAGCTAGGAGGGCTGGTCTCAACTAGATTCTAAGCGCACAAGATTCTTGAGAGAAAACTTGTTGGGGGAAAAGTTCTATCTTTATTAATATCAAAAAGGTTGTTGAACTACAATGCTGGAAGGAGCCTTATTAATATGCTCGACAGCTTGACCTTCTAGGGTCGACTCAAATAAAAAAAAGGAAAACTTACAAAAGTGCACAAAAGGAAAAGTTACAAAAGTGTATAATCGAAAAAAGGACCTATTCCTAAAATGTCATTGACTCAATAAAAGTAAATATTCTAGATCCTACCCTGCAAAACAGAAAGAGGCATATATTCGAATTGAAACTTACCTTAACTTACCTCATTGCCAAGAAATGGAAGGTGGTCGTCCTTGTGGCATGCACGCGCCTTGCTCCTAGTCTTCGACTTGCAGTAGGGTTAAGAATCTTTGGGCCTTGACCTCTCTTGCCACTAAAGCCCAAGTCTCTGATGTCCCTTGTGTTGTTGAGAAGCCATTGGACGCTTCCTTACACTTTTGGCCCATTGTCCTTAGTCGATCTTCCTCTAGGAGCTTGTCGACCCATAAGCTGAATTTGTGGAAGAGTGCCCTTGATCTGCTTCTTATCATGGCTCCTTGAGGCACCACTGGTGTAGAGACTTCCTCTAGGTGCATGTCCTGGAGCTGGTAGCTCATTTGGTCCGATTCTTCTTGTGTAGAAGTGGAAATGCGCGTGTACTCAGCTGGATCGGCTGTACCGGCTGGATCGGCTGTACCGGCTGGATCGGTTGTACTGGCTGGATTGTGCGAGGTACTGGCCGGAATGCCTTCAGGACCGGCCAAGTTGATCCCGGAGTTGGCGGCATCACCAGAGGGACCGGCGGTGTCATCCACGTTTCCACCAAGTGTGCCGGAAGCTTGGGATTTTCCGCCGGCAATGCTGGTTGCTCTGGTCCTTGTGGTCAAGGGTCCGGCTGTCTCGGGCAAGCTTCCTGGTCGGCCAGTCTGTTCTCCTGGCTGGATGTACAACCTGATGTCCTCATCACAACCTTTGCTCCGATTTTTCTGCCTTCTGCCCACCCAACTTGTCATTCTCACTAGACTTACCATTGCTAGCATGTTCCTTCCCCATGATACCTTCATCTTTTGTCAACACTAATGTATTTCTGTTCATATCCTCCAAACCTCCAAAGGTCTCTACAGAGAATACCTTGCCTTCAAAAGTGGGGTTCTTGTTTGACTCTATTATGCTGAATTTGAGAGTAGAGGTTCTCAAGTTGAGGTCAGTCATACCTTCTGCACGTCGACTATAGGTCTTGTGGTGGCTAAGAATGGTATTCTCAATATTATTGGGTTGATTGGCTCTTCATACATCTTGTTCACAAAAAAAACTGTGGGGATTATTGCATCGCTAACTTTCACTAGTAGATTTCCAGTACCCCAATAGGAACCCTCTTGTACCTATCTACCAAGATCAAAGATGAGAGCATTCTTGAAGTTCGATAGACCTAGTTTTTTGGAGACTGTCAATGCCATTATACTCACACTAGCTGCATGATCCACCAAGCATTTACCAAAGGAGAAAGATCCTAAGGTACAATGAATGGTGAAACTACTTGGATCTTGAAGTTTCTCTTGGGTAGAGCCTTGTAGTATTGCACTTCACTCATGATTGACCATTGACATTCCTTCCTCGACAACCTTTTCTTTCCATCTCATCTTAATTGAACTTTTTAATCATTGGATGATCATTCAGCATGTATGGTAGTGACCCTGTGATTGAGCTTAGCAGGCTCCTGAGCTTCTTGTAGTGCTGTTAGAGGATTTACTCCTTAAACCTCTTGGAAACGGAAGTTTCTTATATGACTCTAGATGATAGGGCTCTTTGTCCTCCTCAATCATTTCCTGAACCTTTGGATAGACCTTTTCAACTTGTACTAGGATAGGGTCAACCATCTTACAATTTTTCATTCTAAAGCTCATCTCCACCTGATGTGTTGCTTTGGGAGTGGCCCTGTGATACACTTGATTTTTTTGCGCTGCCTGAACATATAGGTGGAAGAAGTTCTTGAAATCATTGTAGATTTTTCTCTCCACCTTAGGGCTAATCCTTTCTTGTAATCCATCCAGAAATTACGCCATTATAGTGTCTCCCCATCATCATTGAGTTTCAGTCGGTTTCTTAGCTTTTTAAACTCCTCATAGTACTCCTCCACTGACATTGTTCCATGTTTAAGAGTTCTAAAATGACGTTGTAAGTCTTTGTGGAAACATAGTGGTACAAACCTTTGCCTCATGAGTTCTTTCATGTCAACCGATGAGTATACGGTCCTTAGTCTCTTCCTCCTACGGTCGGAGACCTCTCGATCCCACCATGTTAGGGCATTATCCATGAGCTGAGCCACGGCCATGGAGATCTTCTTTGGCCCTGGCTGGTTGTAGTGATCAATGATATGATCCATCCTACACTCCCAATCTAAGTAAGCCTCGGGGTCAAATTTTCCTACCAATCTAGGAAACGTTAGTTTGACATCATAGTGAGGTGGCCGGTTGTTCATTAACTCTTCATTATCTTCAATATCTCGTGGGGGTGCTCTCGGCCTAGAGATTGTGGTCGTGTGGCCGGTAGGCATCATCTTCCCCCGGGTAGTGACCTTCTTAGTCCGGTTGTGGCCTAGGGTGGTTAAAGACCTTGGCGTGCCCTTGGTCATTGCTAGCCCTCAACATGTATGTTCCATAATTTTTGGAACCTCGCCGGTTGTTCCACTCATTCAAGCCTCTCTCCGATAGTGGTGAGTATGGTTTAGAGTGTGGTTAACATGGCCATCATGGCATCGGTCGCATCTTGGTTGTTGGTTTCAACCATCGTGTTCTACAAAAAAAAAATAATAGGTCAATTTCTCCAAAAATATATTCTAGGAGTATTAACTCTATATAAAAAGGAAATAGGTGATATGAAAAAGATAAAAGGAAAATTGACTAATGTTATGCCAATTTCTTTTAGTAGTTTTCTTAAGGTCAAAATTATAATGGAAAAGGATTTCAAACTAATGGAAAGATTAAACTTAAAAGGAAACATTACGAATGCAAGGAATTCTTTTCTTTTCTTTTTGTCTTTTTGTTCCTAAGGTTTAATGAAGATGCGTCAGTGATGACGTGATGTAGAGTTATATTATTTTATTTTAAAGCTAAAAATTGGATCTAATGCACGAATTAAAAAGCTTAAGATAAGAAAGATACAATCGTTTTTAGAAGCTTAAGATTTGATACCAGAAATGATGCAAGCTTGGGGTCGTGGTCATCATGCTCTCGACCGTTACAAGGAATTCTTGGCGAGAAACTCGGTCTTGGGCTTCGCTGATATTGTTTGGACCTGCATTTAGGGATGGTAGAACGAGGTAAACCACACGAGTTATGAAAAACCTTGTGATAAATCACAATTTTAGATCTATGAGGTTCGGGTCTTGACAAGGCTAAGATTCGGGAAAGAGGTGGGTTTGCGCAAAGACTCTTGAGGAAGAAATTTGATCTTTATTGATATGTGGAAAACGTTATCGAACTACAATGCTGAAGGATGTTTTGTTGTAAACAAGTACTTTTTTGTTGGCGGTTGCATAACTGAGTTAAGTGATTTACAATTTAAAAAAGAGTCAAACCATGTAAAACGTCAATACTAAAGTTTCTCTCTAATCGTCCCGAATTCTTTTGGGTGAAAATGCCGAACTACATTGTCATGTGAGAGGGATTGTGCCAGTGATGAAAGTGGAGATTGGTTTGCGTTCCAGCATGCTCATATGCTAAAAATATCAGACGTAGTTTAACTACATTATATGAAGGTTTTGATCAGTCCCTTAATATTTCAATCCACAAGAAATAAGTCAAAGACCTACGTCCTTAAGGGTGAATAGTTTCCCTAGTAAGTCAATGATGCGTTGGACGTGTATTGTTGTGTTCTCCGTTGTAAGAACCAAATATTAGGAATTACTCAGTCCTCACTTAAAATATAAAGAAATGTTTTATCTGAATATTTTTGAATGAATTTACAAATGGATTGCTAGTCTTTTTATACTATTTTTGATGAGGACATCAGGTCATACATCCAGCCAGGAGACCAGACTGGCCGACCAGGAAGCTTGCCCGAGACAGCCGGACCATCTGGCACGCCTGCCGGTCCAAGCAGTACCGCCGGACCCTCGACCACAAGGACCAGAGCAACCAGCACTGCCAGCGGAGAGGCCCAAGCTTCTGGCACACTTGGTGGCGACGTGGATGACACCGCCGGTCCCTCTGGCGATGCCGCCAACTCCGTGATCAACTTGGCCGGTCCTGAAGGCATCCCAGCCAGTACCGCATACAATCCAGCTGGTACAGCCGATCCAGCCGAGTACACGCGCATTTCCACTTCTACACAAGAAGAATCGGACCAAATGAGCTACCAGCTCCAGGACATGCACCTAGAGGAAGTCTCTACACCAGTGGTACCTCAAGGAGCAATGACAAGAAGCAGATCAAGGGCACTCTTCCACAAATTCAGCCTATGGGTTGACAAGCTCCTAGAGGAAGATCAACTAAGGACAATGGGCCAGAAGTGAAAAGTAGAGTCCAATGGCTTCTCAATAACACAAGGGACATCAGAGACTTGGGCTTTAGTGGCAAGAGAGGTCAGGGCCCAAAGATTCTTAACCCTACTCCAAGTCGAAGACTAGGAGCAAGGCGCGTGCATGCCACAAGGACGGCCACCTTCCATTTCTTGGCCATGAGGTAAGTTAAGGTAAGTTTCAATTCAAATATATGTCTCTTTCTGTTTTGCAGGGTAGGATCTAGATGCTTTACATTTTTGAGTCAAGAACATTTTAGGAACAGGTCCTTTTTCGGTTATACACTTTTGTATCTTTTCCATTTGTGCACTTTTGTAAACTTTCCTTTTCTTTATTTTAGTCGACCCTAGAAGGTCAAGCTGTCGAGCATATTAATAAGGCTCCTTCCAGCACTGTAGTTCGACAACCTTTTTGCTAATTAATAAAGATCGAATTTTCTTTACAAGTTATTCTCTCAAAGAAGCTTGTGCGCTTAGAACCTAGTTGAGACCAGCCCTCCTAGCTCTAAGTTTGTGATTTATCACGAGGTTCATCACCCCTCGTGTGGTTCACTTCACCCTTCCATCAAATACCAACCCAAAAACCTCTATCCAAGAAGTCTAAGGTCGAGTTTCTCACCTAACCTTCTCCAAACAGCCCACGCACATATAAGCCTTGAATTGAGGCTTGTATCAGCACGTCTGCCGGCCGAAGCGGTACCGCCGGACCCTGGACCAATAGGACCAGACCGATCAGCATTGTCGGCGGAGAGACCCAAGCTTCCGGCACACTTGGTGGTGACGTGGATGACACCGCCGATCCTCTTGGTGATGCCGCTGACTCCGGGATCAACTTAGCCGGTCCTGAAGGCATTCTGGCCAGTACCTCACACAGTCCAGCCGGTCCAGCCGATCCAGCCGAGTACACGAGCATTTCAACTTCTACACAAGGAAACTCGGACCAGATAAGCTACCAGCTTCAGGACATGCATCTAGAGGTAGTCTCCACACTAGTAGTGCCACCAGGAGCAATGACAAGGAGCAGATCAAGAGCACTCTTCCACAAGTTCAGCTTATGGGTCGACAAGCTCCTAGAGAAATATCGACTAAGGACAATGGGCCAGAAGTGCAAAGAAGAGTCCAAAGACTTCTCAACAATGCAAGGGACTTCAGAGACTTGGGCTTTAGTGGCAAGAGAGGTCAGGACCCAAAGATTCCTAACCCTACTCCAAGTCGAAGTCTAGGAGCAAGGCGCGTGCATGCCACAAGGACGGCCACCTTCCATTTCTTGACCGTGAGGTAAGTAAGGTAAGTTTTCAATAAGAATATTTGCCTCTTTCTGTTTTGCAGGGTTGGATCTAGAATATTTACATTTCTTGAGTCAAAGGCATTTTAGGAATAGGTCCTTTTTCTGTTATGCACTTTTGTACATTTTCTATTTGTGCACTTTTGTAATCTTTCCTTTTCTTTCTTTGAGTCGACCCTAGAAGGTCAAGCTGTCGAGCATATTAATAAGGCTCTTTCCAGCATTGTAGTTCGACAACCTTTTTGATATTAATAAAGTAGAACTTTCTTCCTTCAAGCTTTCTCTCTAAGAATATTGTGCGCTTAGAACCTAGTTGAGACCAGCCCTCCTAGCTCTAAGTTTGTGATTTATCACGAGGTTCATCACCCCTCGTGTGGTTCACTTCACCCTTCCATCGAATACCAACCCAAAAACCCCTATCTAAGAAGTCTAAGGTCGAGTTTCTCACCTAACCTTCTCCAAACAGCCCACGCGCATATAACCCTTGAATCGAGGCTTGTATCATTTTGGTAGCTTAAAGCTCCTAAACCAGGTTGTTTCTATCCTTTAACTTGTTTTGTTTTTTGTTCTTGCATTAGTTTAAGTTTCATTC
This sequence comes from Pugionium cornutum, assembly GCA_018901935.1. NCBI lineage: Eukaryota > Viridiplantae > Streptophyta > Magnoliopsida > Brassicales > Brassicaceae > Pugionium > Pugionium cornutum. The sequence continues at coordinate 17,077,586 of JAENJI010000012.1, read as the reverse complement.
AAGAAAATTTAAAAAAATAACATCTAAGTTCATACCGAGTGCATCTAGTTCCTACGTGCATCACTAGGTTCTAGAATCATTCTTGCATTCCTATTTTCGACTTTCCTTTTGTTAGAATCATATTTCTATTATTTTTAAAGTTAAATTAAAAGAAAAGAAAAAGAAAATAGGAAAAATACCTGAAGGATTCGAATTGGACAGCTAGCAATAGTTGTCAAGAAAGTTTTCTTTTATTTCAAATCTTCATATTTTTGAATTTCCAATTCTCAGATTTTTTCCTTTTTGCATTCTTTCGAATCCCCCTTATAAAAGAAAACCCTTCTAATAATTTAGGAGCAGCATAACTTGTCTTCTATCTTTGTAGTACGCAATGGCAGAAGAAAATAGAGAATCAACCAAAGCCGTGATGGCCATGTTCACCACCCTCCAAACGTAACTCGCATCCATAGGTGATAGATTGGAGCGCGTGGAGAGGCATGTGAGATTCCAGGCCATAAGGCACGTGAGAGCTGAGCAAGACCGTGCTGAGGGTCCTGAGCACCTTAGGACACGGCACGAACAGGAGGAGCCCCAGCCAGATAGAGATGAGGACACAAGACCTCATAACTATCACCATAGGCCGAGAGGACCTCCACGGCAACCAGAGGCAAAAGATGATGGCTTCGAGCCATATGGTCTTCACCAGAGACCAAGGATGCCTCCTAGACATCATGAGGATGGAGATGAACACGCCTACAACTGGGTAACTCATCCTGATGTTAAGCTAACTCCTCTAAGTTTTGCAGGAAAAGTAGACCCAGAGGCTTACCTAGATTGGGAGAGAAGAATGGATCATATCTTTGATCATTACAACCAACCAGGGCCTAGGACAGTCTCAATGGCAGTAGCAAAACTCACGTACAATGCCCTCATCTGGTGGGATTGTGAGGTATCTGACAGAAGGAGGAAAAGAATGAGGCCCATAGACTCATGGGTCGACATGAAAGATGTCATGCGACAAAGGTTTGTTCCACCTTACTTTCATAGGGACTTGCAACGTCGTTTTCGTACTCTTAAGCAGGGTACCAGATCAGTAGAGGAGTACTATGAAGAGTTCGAGAATCTAAGGAACAGGCTGGAGCTCAATGATGATGAAGAAGCGTTGATGGCACAATTCTTGGATGGACTCCAAGAAAGAGTCAGCCGCAAGGTGGAAAGGCAAATCTACAATGACTTCAAAGACTTGTTCCACCTATCTGTCCAGGCTGAGCAGCACATCAAACGTAAGAGCCAAGACATCCGCAGCAAGCCTAAGATGCCTTGGGCACCAAGCAACATTCCCAAGTTCGTAGACAAAGGCAAGAGCATAGAGATCGAGTCAAGGTTCAAGAGCAAGCCTCCTGAACCCACCTGTGACCAGAGAGAGCCTAGTAAGTCTTCTAACCCTCAAAGATCATGTGACATCACTTGTTTCAAGTGTAGGGGTCGTGGACACATCTCAAGGGAGTGCCCAAACAACCCGGTCATGCTGATTACGGAGGCTGGAGAATATGAGTCCCAAGATGAAGAGGACTATGAACCAGAAGAAGAATATGGTGACATTGAGTACCCTGATGTGGGGGAAGTGCTAGTCACTAGACACATCCTCAGTGCAATGGTGGATCCTTCAGAGACCATCCAGAGGGAGAACATCTTCCACAGCCGTTGCACCATCAAGGGCAAGGTATGTAACCTCATCATAGATGGTGGTTCTTGCACTAACATTGCTAGTGCATATATGGTTGATAAGCTAGGTCTAGAGAAGACAAGGCATCCTCGACCATATAGACTGAGATGGCTTGATGACAAAGTGGAGCTCAAGATCCATGAGCAAGTCACTGTGCCATTCAGTGTGGGCAAGTACCAAGACCAAGTCGTATGCGACGTGGTGCCCATGCAAGCTGCCCATCTTCTGCTAGGAAGGCCATGGCAGTTTGACAAGGAGACAAGTCATGATGGCCGAAACAATCTCTACACTTTCATGCATGACAAGAGAAAGGTCAGCCTAGCTCCTCTCACACCTGCCCAGGTACATGAGCTTCAACAGCAAATGAGTAAGGAAAAGAAGCTCATTAAATCTAACTTTCTTATTCAACCGAGTCATGTCCGGAGAGCTTTAGCCTCAAAGGATCTAATGCTACTAATGGTTTTCAAAGAAGTGATGAATGTAGAAAAAGAACATGTAGAGCTACTGATACAAGCCT
>JAENJI010000012.1:17030546-17074864 GCA_018901935.1 Pugionium cornutum | reverse complement strand
GGGAGAGGAGAATGGATCATATCTTTGATCACTACAACCAACCAGGACCTAGGAGAGTCTCAATGGCAGTAGCACAACTCACGGACAATGCCCTCATCTGGTGGGATCGTGAGGTATCTGACAGAAGGAGGAATAGAATGAGGCCCGTAGACTCATGGGTCGACATGAAAGACCTCATGCGACAAAGGTTTGTTCCACCTTACTTTCAAAGAGATTTGCAATGTCGTTTTCGTACTCTTAAGCAGGGTACCAGATCAGTAGAAGAATACAATGAAGAGTTCGAGAAGCTAAGGAACAGATTGGAGCTCAATGATGATGAAGAAGCATTGATGGCACAATTCTTGGATGGACTCCAAGAAAGGATCAGCCGCAAGGTGGAAAGGCAAATCTACAATGACTTCAAAGACTTGTTCCACCTATCTGTGCAAGCTGAGCAGCACATCAAGCGTAAGAGCCAAGACATCCGCAGCAAGCCTAAGACACCTTGGGCACCAAGCAACATGCCCAAGCCTGTAGACAAAGGCAAAAGCATAGAGATCGATTCAAGGTTCAAGAGCAAGCCTCCTGAACCCACCCGTGACCAGAGAGAGCCTGGTAAGTCTTCTAACCCTCAAAGATCACGTGGCATAACTTGTTTCAAGTGCAGGGGACGTGGACACATCTCAAGAGAGTCCCCAAACAACCGAGTCATGCTGATTACAGAGGCAGGAGAGTATGAGTCCCAAGATGAAGAGGACTAGGAGCCAGAAGGAGAGTATGGTGACATTGAGTACCCTGATGTGGGGGAAGTGCTGGTCACTAGACGTATCCTCAGTGCAATGGTGGATCCTTCAGAGACCATCCAATGGGAGAACATCTTCCACAGCCGTTGCACCATCAAGGGCAAGGTATGTAACCTCATCATAGATGGTGGTTCTTGCACTAACGTTGCTAGTGCATATATGGTTGATAAGCTAGGTCTGGAGAAGACAAAGCATCCTCGACCATATAGACTGAGATGGCTCGATGACAAAGTGGAGCTAAAGATCCATGAACAAGTCATTGTACCATTCAGTGTGGGCAAGTACCAGGATCAAGTCGTGTGTGACGTGGTGCCCATGCAAGCTGGCCATCTTCTACTAGGAAGACCATGGCAGTTTGACAAAGAGACCAGGCATGATGGCCGAACCAATCTCTACACCTTCGTGCATGACAAGAGAAAGGTCAGCCTAGCTCCTCTTACACCTGCTCAGGTACACGAGCTACAACTCCAAATGAGTAAGGAAAAGAAACTGATCAAGTCTAATTTTTTTATTCAACCAAGCCATGTCCGGAGAGCTTTAGCCTCGAAGGATTTAATGTTACTAATGGTTTTCAAAGAAGTTTTGAGTGTAGAACAGGGACAGGTAGAGCTACCTCATGAAGTAGCAACACTCTTCAACAAATTCCAGGATGTATTTCCAGAGGAGATACCAGCAGGCTTGCCTCCTTTACGTGGCATAGAACACCAGATTGATCTAGTGCCCGGAGCAGCCCTGCCCAACCGGCCAGCCTACGGGATGAGTCCAGAGGAGTCCAAGGAGCTTGAGAAGCAAGTCAAGGAACTCCTGGAGAAAGGATATGTTCGAGAGAGCCTCAGTCCATGTGCCGTACCAGTGCTACTAGTGCCCAAGAAGGATGGGACTTGGCGCATGTGCGTGGACTGCCGAGCCATCAACAACATCACAGTCAAGTACAGGCATCCAATACCACGACTGGATGACATGCTAGATGACCTGAGTGGAGCCACGGTCTTCTCCAAGATAGACCTCAAAAGTGGATACCACCAGGTAAGAATGAAGGAAGGTGATGAGTGGAAGACTGCTTTCAAGACAAAGCAAGGGCTCTACGAGTGGACAGTCATGCCATTCGGCTTGACTAATGCCCCAAGCACCTTCATCCGCCTTATGAACCAAGTTCTTAGGGCGTACATCAGTAAGTTTGTGGTAGTTTACTTTGATGATATACTAGTTTATAGTAAGTGCCTACGGGAACACCTCACACATCTTGAGATGGTACTTAAAACCCTTCGACAAGAAGAGCTTTATGCCAATCTCAAGAAGTGCACCTTTTGTACTGATAAACTTATCTTTTTAGGTTTTGTTGTAAGTTCACAGGGCCTACAGGCTGATGAGGAAAAGATTCGAGCCATACAAGAATGGCCAACACCAGGCAACATCAGCCAAGTGAGGAGCTTCCCCGGACTGGCCAGCTTCTATAGGAGATTCGTGCCCAACTTCAGCAGTGTTGCCTCACCATTGACGGCAGTAGTGAAGAAGAACGTGGGATTCAGCTGGGGAGAAGCTCAGGAGAAGGCATTCAAGGCCTTGAAGGACAGCCTTACACATGCACCAGTGCTAGTCCTGCCCGAATTCAACAAGACGTTTGAAGTGGAGTGTGATGCCTCTGGAATAGGCATAGGAGCAGTGCTAACCCAAGGAGGGAGACCAGTGTCATACTTCAGTGAGAAGCTAGGTGGTGCCTCACTGAACTACCCCACTTATGACAAGGAGCTTTATTCCCTTGTTCGAGCATTGGAGACTTGGCAGCATTACTTGCTGTCCAAGGAGTTTGTGATCCACACTGATCATGAGACTCTCAAACACCTCAGAGGGCAAACCAATCTTAAGAGGAGACATGCCAGGTGGATGGAGTTCATAGAGACCTTCCCGTACATGATCAAGTACAAGAAGGGCAAAGACAATGTGGTAGCCGATGCACTATCAAGGAGGTTTGCCTTGATATCAACCATGGAGGCAAAGGTCCTAGGGTTCGAGCACATCAAGGACCTATACAAGGATGATCCTGACTTTGCTGAGAGCTACAAGGAGTGTGTCACAGGGAGTCATGGCAAGTTCTACATCCATGAGGGGTTCTTGTTCCGAGAAAGAAGGCTGTGCATACCACAAGGATCATTAAGGGAGCTTATCATCCGAGAAGCTCATGGAGGAGGACTCATGGGCCACTTTGGTGTCGACAAGACTCTAGCAGTGGTCAAGGAGCACTTCTACTGGCCACAAATCAAGAGGACAGTAGAAGCTCATTGTGCAAGATGCATCACTTGCAAGAAGGCAAAGTCCCGAGTGCAACCTCACGGGTTGTATCTCCCACTGCCCATACCCACACATCCATGGGTGGACATCTCAATGGACTTTGTTCTAGGTCTGTCCAAGATCAACCACAAGGATGCAATCTTTGTAGTGGTGGACAGATTCTCCAAGATGGCACACTTCATTCCATGTGCCAATGTCAATGATGCCACACAAACAGCTAAGCTGTTCTTCAGGGAGATAGTACAGCTTCATGGAGTGCCAAGGACAATCGTATCAGACAGGGACACCAAGTTCCTCAGCCATTTCTGGAGGACCCTTTGGAGAAAGCTGGGCACGAAGCTACTCTTCTCTACCACCTGCCATCCTCAAACCGATGGCCAAACTGAAGTTGTCAACAGGACACTATCAACTCTTCTCAGAACTACACTAGGGAAGAACCTAAAGAATTGGGTGGAATGCCTGCCATTCATATAGTTCGCTTACAACCGAGCCGTGCACTCAGCAACCAAGAAGACACCATTTGAAGTGGTATACGGCTTCAACCCTCTCACCCCATTGGAGCAAACACCACTACCACCAGCTGAGATGACCAACCTCAACGGAGCATCCAAGGCAGATTTCATAAGGAGATTACACCAGAAGGTAGCAGAAAACTTGGAGAAGAGGACCGGACAGTACGTGACTCATGCCAACAAGGGAAGAAAGGAGTTGATCTTTCAACCAGGCGATTGGGTGTGGCTACACCTACGGCAGGAGAGGTTCCCAAACCTAAGGAGTTCCAAGCTAGCACCAAGAGGAGATGGACCATTCAGAGTGCTCGAGAGGATCAATAACAACGCCTACCGGATCGAGCTGCCAGGTGAGTTTAATGTGTCCAATACGTTCAATGTTATTGACTTAGCCCCTTTCCATGCAGATGAACCAGTTTTGAGGACAAAACCTACTGAAGAGGGAGGGAATGATGAGGACATCAGGTCGTACATCCAGCCAGGAGACCAGACTGGCCGACCAGGAAGCTTGCCCGAGACAGCAGGACCATCTGGCACGTCTGCCGGACCAGACAGTACCGCCGGACCCTCGACCTATAGGACCAGACCGGTCAGCATCGCCGGCGGAGAGGCCCAAGCTTCCGGCACACTTGGTGGGGCGTGGATGACACCGCCGGTCCCTCTGGTGATGCCGCCGACTCCGGGATCAACTTGGCCGGTCCTGAAGGCATCCCGGCCAGTACCGCGCACAATCCAGCCGGTACAGCCGATCCAGCCGAGTACACGCGCATTTCCACTTCCACACAAGAGGACTCGGACCAAATGAGCTACCAGCTCCAGGAAATGCACCTAGAAGAAGTATCTACACCAGTGGTACCTCAAGGAGCAATGACAAGAAGCAGATCAAGGGCACTCTTCCACAAATTCAGCTTATGGGTCGACAAGCTCCTAGAGGAAGATCAGCTAAGGACAATGGGCCAGAAGAGCAAAGTAGAGTCCAAAGGCTTCTCAACAACACAAGGAACATCAAAGACTTGGGCTTTAGTGGTAAGAGAGGTCAGGGCCCAAAGATTTTTAACCCTACTCCAAGTCGAAGACTAGGAGCAAGGCGCGTGCATGCCACAAGGACGGCCACCTTCCATTTCTTGGCCATGAGGTAAGTTAAGGTAAGTTTCAATTCGAATATATGCCTCTTTCTGTTTTGCAGGGTAGGATCTAGATGCTTTACATTTTTGAGTCAAGAACATTTTAGGAATAGGTCCTTTTTGGTTATACACTTTTGTATCTTTTCCTTTTGTGCACTTTTGTAAACTTTCCTTTTCTTTGTTTGAGTCGACCCTAGAAGGTCAAGCTGTCGAGCATATTAATAAGGCTCCTTCCAGCATTGTAGTTCGACAACCTTTTTGATATTAATAAAGATCAAATTTTCTTTCAACAAGTTATTCTCTCAAGAGACTTGTGCGCTTAGAACCTAGTTGAGACCAGCCCTCCTAGCTCTAAGTTTGTGATTTATCACGAGGTTCATCACCCCTCGTGTGGTTCACTTCACCCTTCCATCTTTTACCAACCAGAAAACCCCCATCCAGAAGCCTAAGGTTGAGTTTCTCACCTAATCTTCTACAAACAGCCCACGCGCATACATCCTTGAATCAAAGCTTGTATCATTTTGGTATCAGAGCTTAAAGCTCCTAAACCAGGTTGTTTCTATCCTTTTACTTGTTTTGTTTTTTGTTCTTGCATTAGTTTAAGTCGCATTCAAGAAAAATCAAAAAAATAACCTCAAACTCCAAACCGAGTGCATCTAGCCTTCTACGTGTATCACTAGGGTTTAGATTCACTTTTGCATTGCCATTCACGTTTTCCTTTTTGTTTAATTCATATTTCCATTAATTTTAAGTTAAATTAAAAAGAAAACAAAAAGAAAAGAAAAGAAAATAGGAAAATACCCAAAAGATTTCGAATTGGACAGCTAGCACAAGTTGTCTAGGAAGTTTCCTTTTTCCTTTTATTTGAATTTCCTTTCCTTAGGATTTTTCCTTTTTGCATTTTTTCGAACCCCTTATAAAAAGAAAACCCTCCTAACAATTTAGGAGCATCCTAACTTGTCTTCTTCCTTTGTAGCACACCATGGGAGAAGAAAACAGAGAAGCGACTGAAGCCATGATGGCCATGTTCACCACACTCCAAACACAACTCGCATCCATAGACGAGAGGTTGGAGCGCGTGGAAAGACCAGTGAGATTCCAGGCCATAAGGCACGTGAGAGCTGAGCAAGACCGTCCTTAGGGTCCTGAGCACCTTAGGACACGGCACGAACAGGAGGAACCCCAACCAGATGGAGATGAGGACACACAATCTCATAACTATCACCATAGACCGAGAGGACCTCCACGGCAACCAGAGGCAGAAGATGATGGCTTTGAGCCATATGGTCTTCACCAGAGACCAAGAATGCCTCCTAGACATCATGAGGATGGAGCTGAACACGCCTACAACCGGGTAATTCATCCTGATGTTAAACTAACTCCTCCAAGTTTTGCAGGAAAAGTAGACCCCGAGGCTTACCTAGATTGGGAGAGGAGAATGGATCATATCTTTGATCACTACAACCAACCAGGACCTAGGAGAGTCTCAATGGCAGTAGCACAACTCACGGACAATGCCCTCATCTGGTGGGATCGTGAGGTATGTGGCAGAAGCAGGAAGAGAATGAGGCCCGTAGACTCATGGGTCGACATGAAAGACCTCATGTGACAAAGGTTTGTTCCACCTTACTTTCATAGAGATTTGCAACGTCGTTTTCGTACTCTTAAGCAGGGTACCAGATCAGTAGAAGAATACTATGAAGAGTTCGAGAAGCTAAGGAACAGATTGGAGCTCAATGATGATGAAGAAGCATTGATGGCATAATTCTTGGATGGACTCCAAGAAAGGATCAGCCGCAAGGTGGAAAGGCAAATCTACAATGACTTCAAAGACTTGTTCCACCTATCTGTGCAAGCTGAGCAGCACATCAAGCGTAAGAGCCAAGACATCCGCAGGAAGCCTAAGACATCTTGGGCACCAAGCAACATGCCCAAGCCTGTAGACAAAGGCAAAAGCATAGAGATCGAGTCAAGGTTCAAGAGCAAGCCTCCTGAACCCACCCGTGACCAGAGAGAGCCTGGTAAGTCTTCTAACCCTCAAAGATCACGTGACATAACTTGTTTCAAGTGCAGGGGACGTGGACACATCTCAAGGGAGTGCCCAAACAACCGAGTCATGCTGATTACAGAGGCAGGAGAGTATGAGTCCCAAGATGAAGAGGACTATGAGCCAGAAGGAGAGTCTGGTGACATTGAGTACCCTGATATGCGGGAAGTGCTGGTCACTAGACGTATCCTCAGTGCAATGGTGGATCCTTCAGAGACCATCCAAAGGGAGAACATCTTCCATAGCCGTTGCACCATCAAGGGCAAGATATGTAACCTCATCATAGATGGTGGTTCTTGCACTAACGTTGCTAGTGCATATATGGTTGATAAGCTAGGTCTGGAGAAGACAAAGCATCCTTGACCATATAGACTGAGATGGCTCGATGACAAAGTGGAGCTAAAGATCCATGAACAAGTCATTGTACCATTCAGTGTGGGCAAGTACCAGGAGCAAGTCGTGTGCGACGTGGTGCCCATGCAAGCTGGCCATCTTCTACTAGGAAGACCATGGCAGTTTGACAAAGAGACCAGGCATGATGGCCGAACCAATCTCTACACCTTCGTGCATGACAAGAGACTTGTGCGCTTAGAACCTAGTTGAGACCAGCCCTCCTAGCTCTAAGTTTGTGATTTATCACGAGGTTCATCACCCCTCGTGTGGTTCACTTCACCCTTCCATCTTTTACCAACCAGAAAACCCCCATCCAGAAGCCTAAGGTTGAGTTTCTCACCTAATCTTCTACAAACAGCCCACGCGCATACATCCTTGAATCAAGGCTTGTATCATTTTAGGTCTTTGAAGTCATTGTAGATTTGCCTTTCCACCTTGCAGCTGATTCTTTCTTGGAGTCCATCCAAGAATTGTGCCATCAAAGCTTCCTCATCGTCATTGAGTTCCAGCCTGTTCCTTAGTCTCTCAAACTCTTCATAGTACTCCTCTACTGATCTGATACCCTGCTTAAGAGTACGAAAACGTCGTTGCAAATCTCTATGAAAATAAGGTGGAACAAACCTTTGTCTCATGAGGTCTTTCATGTCGACCCATGAGTCCACGGGCCTCAATCTTTTCCTCCTTCGGTCTGACACCTCACGATCCCACCAGATGAGGGCATTTTCCGTGAGTTGTGCTACTGCCATGGAGACTCTCCTAGGGCCTGGTTGGTTGTAGTGATCGAAGATGTGATCCATACTTCTCTCCCAATCTAGGTAGGCCTCGGAGTCTACTTTTCCTGCAAAAATTGGAGGTGTTAGCTTAATATCAGGATGAGTTACCCGGTTGTAGGCGTGTTCATCTCCATCCTCATGATGTCTAGGAGGCGTCCTTAGTCTCTGGTGATGTCCATATGGCTCGAAGCCATCACCTTCTGCCACTGGTTGCCGTGGAGGTCCTCTCGGCCTATGGTCATAGTTATGAGGTTGTGCATCCTCATCTTCATCTGGCTGGGGCTCCTCCTGTTCGTGCCGTGTCCTAGCATGCTCAGGACCCTTAGCATGGTTTTGCTCAGCTCTCACATGCCTTATGGCTTGGAATCTCACATGCCTCTCCACGCGCTCCAACCTCCCGCCTATTGATGCGAGTTACGTTTGGAGGGTGGTGAACTTGGCCATCATGGCCTCGGCTGCATCTCTATTCTCTTCTGCCATTGTGCTACAAAAAAGAAACACAAGTTATTTTGCTCCTAAGTGGATTAGGAGGGGTTTTTTTATAGGGGAATTCGAATTTGCAAAAAGGAAAAAGTTGAGAAAAAAGAAAAACCTGAAAAAGGAAAGTTTAGAAAAATGGAAACTTTCTATAACTTGTGCTAGCTGTCCAATTCGAATTCTTTTGGTATTTTTCCTATTTTTTTCTTTTCTTTTTAATTTAATTTAAAAATAATGGAAATATGATTTGAACAAAAAGGAAAACGTGAATGGCAATGCAAAAGTGAATCTAAGCCCTAATGATACACGTAGAAGCTAGATGCACTCGGTTTGGAGTTTAGTTTTATTTTTTTTCTTGAATGCGACTTAAACTAATGCAAGAACAAGAAACAAAACTAACTAAAGGATAGAAACAACCTGGTTTAGAAGCTTTAAGCTCTGATACCAAAATGATACAAGCCTCGATTCAAGACTTGGATACATGTGGGCTGTTTGGAGAAGGTTATGTGAGAAACTCGATCTTAGACTTCTTGGATAGGGGTTTTTGGTTTGGTATTGGATGGAAGGGTGAGGTGAACCACACGAGGGTTGATGAACCTCATGATAAATCACAAACTTAGAGCTAGGAGGGCTGGTCTCAACTAGGTTCTAAGCGCACAAGTCTCTTTTGAGAGAAAGCTTGTAGGAAGAAAGTTCTACTTTATTAATATCAAAAAGGTTGTCGAACTACAATGCTGGAAGGAGCCTTATTAATATGCTCGACAGCTTGACCTTCTAGGGTCAACTCAAAGAAAGAAAACGAAAGTTTACAAAAGTGCACAAATGGAAAATGTACAAAAGTACATAACCGAAAAAGGACTCAAATGTCTAAAATGTCTTTGACTCAAAAATGTAAACAATCTAGATCCTACCCTGCAAAACAGAAAGAGGCATATATTCGAATTGAAAACTTACCTTTCTTACCTCACGGCCAAAAAATGGAAGGTGGCCGTCCTTGTGGCATGCACGCGCCTTGCTCCTAGTTTTCGACTTGGAGTAGGGTTAGGAATCTTTGGGCCCTGACCTCTCTTGCCAATAAAGCCCAAGTCTCTGAAGTCTCTTGCATTGTTGAGAAGCGTTTGGACTCTTCTTTGCACTTCTGGCCCACTGTCCTTAGTCGATCTTTCTCTAGGAGCTTGTCGACCCATAAGCTGAACTTGTGGAAGAGTGCTCTTGATCTGCTCCTTGTCACTGCTCCTGGTGGCACCACTGGTGTAGAGACTTCCTCTAGATGCATGTACTGAAGCTGGTAGCTTATCTGGTCCGAGTCTCCTTGTGTAGATGCTGAAATGTCCGTGTCCTCGGCTGGATCGGTTGTACCGGCTGGACTGTGTGAGGTGCTGGCCGGAATGCCTTCTAGACCGGCCAAGTTGATCCCTGAGTCGGCGGCATCACCAAGGGGACCGGCGGTGTCATCCACATCGCCACCAATTGTGCCGGAGGTTTGGGCCTCTCTGCCGGCAATGCTGATCGCTCCGGTCCTGTTGGTCGAGGGTCCGGCGGTACCGCTTGGGCCGGCAGACGTACCAAATGGCCCGGCTGTCTCGGACAAGCTCCCTGGTCGGACAGTCTGGTCTCTTGGCCGGCCATACGACCTGATGTCCCCATCACTTATGCACCGCGAGGAATTGTACGACGAACAATACCATTTTGGTAAGCTTTCTCAAAGGCTTGTGAGGTGCCATCGGTTCAAAGACCAGTTGGTTACCACAAAGTTTTAACGTTTAGCCACTCTTTCAGATCTTTTTCTCAAATGAAAAAAATCACGACTTCAAACCATATTCTATGTCGTCTTTACCGCATCTCAATGTAGACCCCAAATTTTTAACCATCTATGGGGGAACCTCATATTAAGTGGATCCTTCCTATCGAGGTAGCCTCATGGCGAATAATTGCTACATAGCGGCACATGAGCATATATGTGATTAATTGACATGTACTAACGGGTACGATCATACTTGTAGTAAGGCACTGGATCTCTTCAGAAATTTGTAGTTAATTTGCGGTAACCTACTCGGAATTCCTCGTCTTATAGCCCTCTCTTTTTATTAACTCCTTTTTAGTGTCAATAAAAAGGTTATATTTGCGAAACGCCATACATATTCTGCACCATGGGGAACTACACAGCCGATAATACAATTTTGGAAAGCTCTCCCGTAATTCTCTAATGTGCCAATTGTAAGAATACCCATTAATGATGTTTTCGACCCCTTATATTTTGATGTTAGACGCTCTTTCGGGTCTTTTTCTCGGACAGAAGCAATCACGACTTCAAATTTGTATTGTATGCTATCTTATTGCATCTCAACGCAGACCCCAAGCTTCCAACCATCTAGGCAGGACCCACACATCAATTGGTTCATTCCATACCGCGTGGTACTCATGAAGAATCATTGTTAGAAAACGCCAACAGAACATATATACGATTGCATTACATGTACTAACGTGTACGATCATACCAGCTCTTATGCGCTGAATCCCATTAGAACTCCGTAGTTATGCGTGAAGAAGAGTATAGTATTGTGATGGGTGATCTATTAGGAAGTTTTCGTTTTGCATCCTCTCTTTTTATAAACTCATTTTTCTAGTGTCAATTAAATAACGTTATATTTTTGAAACGTCGTAACTTATACACCGCAAAAAATTATACGGTCGACAATATTGTTTCAAAAAGTTTTTGAGACCTCAAATGTGATGTGCAAGTGGTACAAAAACTCATTGGTGATATGTTTTTATAAAAATATATATTTTGCATGATTTTAAATCTTGATTTCCTTTTTTTTCGTTCCTATCGTGCACTATTTTGTTTTGTTCCCATCGTGCACTACATTGTTTTATTTCAAGATTTTATTTTATTTCATGTATTCCAGTCTTACTTTGTTTTGTTTTCTATTTTAAGATTTTTATTTTGTTTTGTTTTCTATTTACGATTTCTAAGTTATCTTTGTGTCATTTTGTTGGTTTCTCGTCTATTTTAAGTACTTAAATACAAGTGAAGAGTTATGAAAGAAACTGTGAACCGTTGGTTCCCTGGAGATTCGATTTTAAAAATATAATATTTTGTTAAATATTGACAAGTATGAATAATTGGTAAAGTTAAATCATGCATCAAATACATTGTAAAATATATCGTTACTCTTTGATATCTTATTTTTTATCCGTTCTAACAATATATTTAAGTTTGATTCAATATATGCAAGAAAGAATTATATCAAATATATGAATGAAATATTAATGTTCTGTTTTTTGAATATTCAAAGTTTTAAGTTGGACGCAAAAATAGAGTTGTTCTTCATGATGAGACACAAACATCGAATGTTGCTCCGAACTTTATTTTTAAATTGTCAAATAAAGTATATACCAATACCATCTTGATTTTTTTCAATTATATATTATATAACCAATTAAACGAATAATTCAATACAGTGAAGTTTTTTTTCTTCAAATTTGTGTTATCCAACGAAATTAATATATATATATATATATATATATATATATATATATATATTAATATATGCTTCTCGTACTATACCCAACGTGAATAATTTTGTTTTGTTTTCTAAATGTAACGCTTTCCACCACTTATCTGACATGGCATGTATTTTCCATACAATGTGTTACATTTATTTAAAGTAAGCAAAGACGTAATTGTAAACTTGATATTAGACAACTCAAAACATTATGAAACACATCCATTAATCACAACTTGATGTATGGAGAAAAATCTCAATGGTCCTTCATTTGCCACCAAAATATTAGAATTAATATAATACTAGATTTATACTCACGTCATCTATGGGGAAAAATAGTCGCAAATTATATAATATTATTTATTATTAAATATAAATTAAATATTTCTATAATTTTAATTTTTATTCAAAATTATTTTTAATATTAATTTTTTTATATATAAATTATGAAAATAAAAACAACTGTTTTTTACGAATTTAATAGTATTTTGGGTTAGTTTAATAAAATATATTGATTCTTTAATTAAATTAATAACAATGACATATATTATAATTATTTTAATAATTTAATCTTATTTATATATTTATTTGACTAACTGTGATAATTACACGTCATCATGGTTCTTCTGATAGAAAAAAAGGATTTGTTTTATTTGACCGAGAGGGCCAAGAAACTAAAAAACGATTAATTGTAAAAATGTTTGTAAAATAATATATTTTCGATATGTAAGATACAATTTTAGTCATAATTTATTCAAAATACGTTCATAAGAATACATATATATAAATGTACCGTATGTTTTGACATTATTCAAGCATGGTGAATTGTAAAGATTTATTCAATATACTTCAACCACTAACCAGCGGCGGCTTTTACACCAGTCCAGTCACATTCACCACAAATAGAACGAGTCCAGCTCGGAGACTTTTCAAGAACAGTATAATGCTCTTTGTTAATTATATTGTACGTTCTCATGTTTTTTTAGTATAAATATGCATAGAGACGTCCATAGATTCTCACACTTGTCATCAAACATCCAAGTAATAACAAAGAAAAAAAAGAAAGATAGAGAGAGTGATCGATCATGTCAACTGCTCCAGCTTGGATTATGATTGGTGGAGAAGGTCCTGAGAGTTATAACCAACATTCCTCGTATCAGGTTTGGTTTTGAGTTCTTAGTTTAGAATCTGAATTCCTAAGCTTTTATTGTAACATTTTCCTCTTAATTATTTACAGAGAGAGCCTTGCTTGAAACTGCAAAGGAAAAGATGAATGAAGCAATCTCAGCTAATCTCAGTCTCAACTTGATTTCCTCTCGCTTTAGTATAGCGGATTTCGGTTGTGCAAGTGGACCTAACACTTTTGTAGCAGTCCAAACCATAATTGAAGCTGTAGAAGACAAGTATCGTAGAGAAACCGGACAGAACCCTGCAAACCACATCGAGTTCCAAGTCCTCTTTAACGATTTTGCCAACAATGATTTCAACACGCTCTTATAAGCACTTCCTCAAGAGAGAAAAATACTATAGTGCAGGAGTTCCTGGTTTCTTTTTCGAGCGTGTTCTTCCTAAAGAGAGTTTCCATATTGGAGTTATCAACTATGCATTCCATTTTACTTGTAAGATTCCCAAAGGAATCACGGACCGCGACTCTCCCCTTTGGAACCAAGACATGAATTGCACTGGATTCAACCAAGTTGTAACACCCGTCTCCAAAATACATGACACGTGTCATCGCTTCGTATTTAACTTATAATTTATTTGAAATCTCGTATAAAGTATAAGTGATAATTTTTTTATTAAAAGAATTCTCGTTAAACCCAAGTATAAAATTATTAAAAAAACATAAGAAAATAACTTTTAAAAGAATCTAATGATACTCAAGATTCAAAATAAAAATATATAAATAATTTTTAAAAATTCCCAAAACGTAGCACCACTCCGAGTCACTGTATCGCTACTGCTCGAACTCATCTGCATCCAAAAGGAGGCATGAGTAACATAATTACTCAGTGAAACAATCACGCCTATCCACATATTTCCATTATACAAGTATATATATAATTTGATAATTACTTTATTTAGGAATGAAACTAGCACGATTGATTCCACAAAAGTCGACACAAATACTACCAAGATATATGTATTTAAACCGTGCTTGTCTAAGTCACAACCACTCCTCCTCATCCCTTACCACATCGGTTTAAGGATTCGGAACCCCCAAAGCCATGTCGGCTTAACACCACGGCCACGTCGACCTATTCGCTCACGTCGAGCTCCCATCACGTCGATGGTTGTTTCTGGCCGGCCAACCGTTAATGAACTACGACTCAACACCGCTGTTGTCGTAGTCCAACACCCATCAACGCAGTTAAACCAACTAACGTTACTCGATTCTACCATATCCGCGTTACGTGAATATCACATTCACCTGAAATTTATTTTCACATTAATGAATCAACCATTATACTTGCTTAGACTAATGTTTAATATTTATCTAATAATTATATTAGTTTATTTCAGTTAATTAATTGATTATGGTTCATATTACTATACCATAATCCACCATAAATAATTTAGTATCCTTAACCAATAAATCAACACATAATAATTTATCTTTTTTAATAATTAAGTCAACATAATAATTTCCATTAAAATAATAACATAATATTTCTACTATTTTCTCCCACCACACCAGACAAGTAGATCACCACATTCCTATTCATCTTTTTAATATTTATTTATTTATTATCTAATAAATCCCTAATAGGTTTAACTCAATTTTCCTAATAAAAATGCCCTTAATTCTTGCAACAATTAATTAAAATCCTAACACCACACATGATTTCAACCTCTAATTTTCTCCCTAAATGAAGCACTCATCAAAATACATATACATAATTGTATAATGAAAATCATAGGTCATGTCTTACCTCACTACGAAACCTGGGTTAATGGAATGTTGGAATCGTCGTTCATGCGTAGATTTCTCTTCCTCCGACGATGGTACACACGAACACCGTGGCTCTCCAACACTGAACTTTCTACCCCTCGGCTCTGTCGAAATCTCTTTCTTTCTTCTTGCTTTTGATTCTGATGCGCGGCTGCCTCTAATCCCCTTTGACGACGTCTTATATAGCCATTAGGGTTAATTAGAGTTTTAGAAGAATTGTCCGTTATACCCTCACTTCTATTAATGTGGACTTCATTGTTTAAATTTAGGCCGGGGATGTTACAATTCTCCCCCACCACAGAAGAATTCGTCCCCGAATTCGATGGTTCCACCTCCCTCTCGTCGTGGTCCTTAAAAAGATCAGGGTAATTAATTCTCATAGGATGTTTAGACTCCCACGTCTCTTCTTCAATTCTGTCTCTTTCCCAACGAACACGTACTGATTTAACATTCCTCCCTTGCATATCAATGATTCGTTGTCCAGTGATTTTTATCGGTTTACTAAGAATTGTCAAATTTTCTTCCAATTCCTCTGGGGGTTGCTGCATAATGAGTTGGGGTTCTTTGACAACTTTTCGGAGGACTGATACATGAAACACATCATGAAACGCTGCTAACTCCTTTGGTAATCTCAATCTATATGCAACTGTAAAATCCTCTCAGTAATTGGATAAGGCCCCATACAACGTGGTTTAAGTTTTCCCAACTTCTTATTCTTATGTGCTCCTCTGAATACCCTCATTTTCAAATACACCTCGTCTCCCACTCTAAATTCCAATTCCCTTCTCCCTTTATCAGCGTAACTCTTCTGACGATCGTGAGCCTCCTTTAGTCTAGCACGAAGAGTTTCCTCTTGATCCACTATCTCTTGAACCAACTCAGGTTCCAAATCTCTACGCTCTCCCACTTCTGTCCAGCAAAGTGGTGTTCGACAAGGTCGCCCATACAAGCCTCATATGGTGACATTTTTATGCTCCTATGATAGCTATTGTTGTACGCAAACTCTGCTAACGGTAAATATTTCTCCCAACGACCTCCCCAATGCAACATACACGCTCGCAACATATCCGCAAGGGTTTGAATTATTCTTTCCGACTGTCCATCTGCTTGTGGATGATACGCGGTACTCAGATGCACTTTCGTCCCAAGTGCCTTTTGGAATGCCTGCCAAAATATTGAGGTAAATTTTGGTTCTCGGTCCGAAACAATGCTCACATGAACCCCATGCAACCTAACAATCATCTCCACATATACTCTTGCTAAGTGGTCCACATTGTCTGTCTTCTTAACTGCCAAAAATGAGCTGACTTCGTACGTCGATCAACAATTACCCAAACCGTATCCAATTCACTAATTGTCTTTGGGAGCACTGTAACGAAATCCATAGTGATCATATCCTATTTCCATTCAGGCAACGGTAGACTTTGCAATAACCCACCAGGTACTCTATGTTCTGCCTTTACTAGTTGGCACTTCGCTACCCATTATGCGCTATCCCGTTTTATACCGTTCCATGATAATAACATTTTAGATCTCGATATAGCTTTGTCGCCCGCGGATGGATTGCAAAACGAGAGTGGTGTGCCTGTGATACGATCTCATCCTTGAATTCCTTAACATTGGCAACACATACCCCATTCCTGTACAAGTAGGTTTCATTGTCTGCGGTATGGTATCCTTTCACATTATTATCCACAGCTTTTCTGAGTGCATCGTCTACCGTTTGAGCCTCACATATTTTCCAAAGTAAGTATGCCCGGTTTATGGCTCCCAATCCTATGGCATCTTTGGTAACCATAGTAGCACACAAACTTAATTTTCCCAAGGAAGCCACTAACTCATCTGCTTCTCGTTCTTTTGATATATCATTTCTCCTTTTACTTAATGCATCTGCTACCATGTTAGCCTTTCCTGGGTGGTATGCGATTGCTAAGTCATAATCTGCTAGTAGCTCCATCCATCTTCTCTATCTTAGATTAAGATCTAGTTGCGTAAATATATATTTTAAACTCTTGTGATTAGTAAAAACTTGGACTTTTTCCCCATATAAATACACACGCCAAGTTTTTAAAGCAAAAACAATTGCTGCCAATTATAAATCATGGATGGGATAATTTATCTAATGTTTCCTCAACTTTTTAGACGCATAGGCAATTACTCGTTCTTGCTGCATCAGCACACAACCCAATCCTGACCCTGATGCGTCAGTGTATACTAAATATGTTACCCCAGTCCTAGATAAACCAATATTGGAGTCTTAGTAAAATGCCCTTTCAACATTCGAAAGCTCTCCTCACACTCTTTGGTCCAATTAAATTTCACATCCTTTCCCGTAAGTTGAATCATAGGCTTGGCTATACTCGCAAATCCTTCAACAAATTTTTGATAGTAACCTGCTAGGCCCAGAAAACTACGGACCTCTGTTGCGTTTCTGGGTGTCGGCCATCCCATAATCATTGCAATTTTTTTTTCCGGATCCACTGATACTCCAGCTTCAGACACAACGTGACCTAGAAAGCCAATCTTCCTCTGCCAGAAACTACATTTGCTCAACTTAGCATATAACTTGTATTCTCGTAACTTTTCTAGTACTACCCTTAAGTGATCCATATGAACAATGCATCTGGATGTGTCCATTCTAACCACACTTAAAACAAGTGAGCACCCTTCTAATCTCTACAAGCCGATATTCTAATTATCCATTGTATATTTCTACAGCTCAACTAATTTTCCTATCCTTGCTTGGGCCACTTTTTCCTGTTTGATTTCCGCCTCAATGCCTTGTTCCACTAAGAAAGCTGTTTCCACTAAATTGACCATGTTATTGTACTTTTGCACTATGCAGCGATTTTTTTCACCTCTAGCGTCAAACATCTTTGAAACTTGAGTATTATATCATATTCGTTTGTTCCACTCCCTCCGAAGCTCATAAATAGACAAAAAATTCTAGATCATACTCCCGTATTGACTTAGACCCCTGTCAAAGATCGACAAACAACATAACCATTTGGTCTACAGCCTCTTGAGGAAAATACACCCGTGCAAATTCGTCCTTAAAGTCGTGCCAACTAAGCATGTGGTTTGCATGAGTACTAATGACAACACTATCCACCAACTTGTGTTTCGTCCTTTAAATATTAAATCGCCAATTGCTTCCAATAACTCAATCGAACACATGATGGTCTCGTAGTTCTTATCTAACATATTCACCCAGTTGTGTGTTGTAATCGGATCCATCCCTCCACTAAATTATTCAAATTCCTTAACATCTTCAAAGTATTCCAATATGTGGGCCTTGATCCCGTACTGGCATCTTTGGCACTAGAGTAGATGGTGGTTAGTATTGAGGTGCCCCAAACTCTTGAACAAGAGGCTCGAGTGCAGCGAACTCAAGAGCTGCATGCTCGGGCACTACAACTCTTGGTATTCGATTTGTTACAGGAACTTGCTGCAACTAAAACGCTAACGCCTCACGCATTTCTCACATCACAGCTGCATTTAGCACTACATAATCCACCACTATAGCAACAATGGCTGGTTGTTGAGTTGGAGGAACACCTTCCTGCTCAAGCGGCCAATCATTATAGTCTCGCTGACGATCTCCAATATGCAAATAAGTCCTACAAATAACACTCCTCGACGGCATATTTTCCACATAAACACTCGATTCACACATTACACTACAATAGTATTATAAATCAACGAAATTTAAATGACTTCACGCAAGTTACTCTGAGTGGTGCTCTCCCATTGAAAATACCTTTTTTAACTACTAAAACTTTAAAACAAAGCTCTCCGGATCAGAACCGGAGTAGCAACCTCGCTCTGATACCAAAATTGTAACACCCGTCTCCAAAATATATGACACGTGTCATCGCCTCGTACTTGACTTATAATTTATTTGAAATCTCATATAAAGTATAAGTGATAATTCTTTTTATTAAAAGAATTCTCGTCAAACCCAAGTATAAAATTATTAAAAAAAATATAAGAAAATAACTTTTAAAAAAATCTAACGATATTGAAGATTCAAAATAAAAATATATAAATAATGTTTAAAAATTCCCAAAATGTAGCACCACCCCGAGTCACTGCATCACTACTGCTCGAACTCATCTGCATCCAAAAGGAGGCATGAGTAACATAATTACTCAGTGAAACAATCACGCCTATCCACATATTTCCATTATACAAGAATATATAAAATCTTGATAATTACTTTATTTAGGAATGAAACTAGCACGATTGATTCCACAAAAGTCGACACAAATACTACCAAGATATATGTATTTAAACCATGCTTGTTTAAGGATTTGGAACTCCCAAAGCCATGTCAGCTTAACACCACGGCCACGTCGGCCTATTCGCTCACATCGAGCTCTCGTCACATCGACGGTTGTTTCCGGCCTGCCTGCCATTAATGAACTACGACTCAACACCGCTATTGTCGTAGCCCAACATCCATCAACGCAATTAAACCAACTAACGTTACTCGATTCCACCATATCCGCGTTATGTGAATATCACATTCACCAGAAATTTATTCCCACATTAATGAATTAACCATTATACTTGTTTAGACTAATGTTTAATGTTTATCTAATAATTATATTAGTTTATTTTAGTTAATTAATTGATTATGGTTCATTTTACTATACCATAATCCACCATAAATAATTTAGTATCTTTAACCAATAAACCAACACATAATAATTTATCTTTTTTAATAATTAAGTCAACATAATAATCTCCATTAAAATAAGAAATTAACATAATATTTCTACTCTTTTCTCCCATCACACCACACAAGTAGATCACCACATTCCTATTCATCTTTTTAATATTTATTTATTTATTATCTAATAAATCTCTAATAGGTTTAACTCCTTTTTCCTGATAAAAACACCCTTAATTTTTGCAACAATGAATTAAAACCCTAACACCACACATGATTTCAACCTCTAATTTTCTCCTTAAACGAAGCACTCATCAAAATACATATACATAATTGTATAATGAAAATCATAGGTCATGTCTTACCTCACTGCGAAACCTGGGTTAATGGAATGTTGGAATCGTCGGTCGTGCGTAGATTTCTTTTCCTCCAACGATGGTACACACGAACACCGTGGCTCTCCAACGTTGAACTTTCTACCCCTCGGCTCTGTCGAAATCTCTCTCTTTCTTCTTGCTTTTGTTTCTGATGCGCGGCTGCCTCTAATCCCCTTTGACGACGTCTTATATAGCCATTAGGGTTAATTAAGATTTCAGAAAAATTGTCCGTTATACCCTCACTTCTATTTATGTGGACTTCATGGTTTAAATTTAGGTCTGGGATGTTACATAAGCGGTCAAAAAAGCAGTACTCGATAGACACAAAGATTCTGTTGGATGCTAGAGCTGAAAAACTCGTGTATGGGGGTTTGATGTTGCTTTTTGGATCGGCTCTAAAAGACGGAGTTAAGATGTCCGAGACAGCTAAAGGAATAGTGATGGATTTCATTGGAGCTTCTCTTAAGGATCTTGCTCAACAAGTACACTATGCATTGATATATTTTTTTTTAACTAAATACCTACGGTTAAATAACTAAATAACATTATCGTCAAAATCTTTTTATGTTTTTTTTTTGAAAAAAGATGTAATCGAACAAGAAAAGGTGGACACTTTTAGCACCCCACTCTACATTGCAGAAGAAGGAGAACTGAGACAAATCATAGAGGAGAATGGGAAGTTTACAATAGAGGTTTTTGAGAATATTATTCATCCAAAAGGAGAGTTTCCACTAGACCCAAAGATATTGGCTGTTTCCTTCAGGGCCACATATAGAGTATTCATATCTGCACATTTTAGAGTTGAAGCTATGAGGAAAGCTTTTGAACTCGTGGAACTCAAATTACGCCAAGACTTTTCTCGCATCAAGAATGCTAAACCCGGAATGCAATACTTCATCATGCTTCGCAAGAACTGATGTTCCATAATGTATCTCTACCCTCTATGTTTACAGTGTTGCTTCTCTTATTTCGTCGTTGTACTGCTTCTTTGTTTTCTTGTTCAACTTTCTTATTTTCCTTGCTGCCTTAATTGGCGTCATTGTATTCTCTCCGATTCTATATATTAATGAATAAATGCTTGTTTTAGTTTTCTGAGTTTTCACCATATAGATTTAGAAGTGTTGTTGATGAATGATATTGGATCGGTAAAAGTTATTTTTTTTTTAATTTCATTTGAGAATATCTTTGCTAGACCTTTAGTGGGATCACTAAAATAAGCCACCAATAGACCATCTCCTTTGACACCATCTTTGTTGTTCAGACATGATTATTCCTTATATACTTTAGATTTCTCATATATACAGAATTTCAGATTGAACCTTTCACTTATAGTATTCGACAATATAAATAAATTTCATTGTGTAGAATATACTCGATAGATACAGTCCTACTTGTACTCTATATATTCATATATATTCAATAAACTGTTCACGGAAATTACGTCGTACTAACTTTAACTACTTGATACAAGCCTCGATTCAAGGTTTGGATGCGCGTGGGCTGTTTGTAGAAGATTAGGTGAGAAACTCAACTTTAGGCTTCTGGATGGGGGTTTTCTGGTTGGTAAAAGATGGAAGGGTGAAGTGAACCACACGAGGGGTGATAAACTTCGTGATAAATCACAAACTTAGAGCTAGGAGGGCTGGTCTCAACTAGGTTCTAAGCGCACAAGTCTCTTGAGAGAATAACTTGTTGAAAGAAAATTCGATCTTTATTAATATCAAAAAGGTTGTCGAACTACAATGCTGGAAGGAGCCTTATTAATATGCTCGACAGCTTGACCTTCTAGGGTCGACTCAAACAAAGAAAAGGAAAGTTTACAAAAGTGCACAAAAGGAAAAGATACAAAAGTGCATAACCGAAAAAGGACCTATTCCTAAAATGTTCTTGACTCAAAAATGTAAAGCATCTAGATCCTACCCTGCAAAACAGAAAGAGGCATATATTCGAATTGAAACTTACCTTAACTTACCTCACGGCCAAGAAATGGAAGGTGGCTGTCCTTGTGGCATGCACGCGCCTTGCTCCTAGTCTTCGACTTGGAGTAGGGTTAAAAATCTTTGGGCCCTGACCTCTCTTACCACTAAAGCCCAAGTCTTTGATGTTCCTTGTGTTGTTGAGAAGCCTTTGGACTCTACTTTGCTCTTCTGGCCCATTGTCCTTAGCTGATCTTCCTCTAGGAGCTTGTCGACCCATAAGCTGAATTTGTGGAAGAGTGCCCTTGATCTGCTTCTTGTCATTGCTCCTTGAGGTACCACTGGTGTTGAGACTTCCTCTAAGTGCATGTCCTGGAGCTGGTAGCTCATTTGGTCCGAGTCCTCTTGTGTAGAAGTGGAAGTGCGCGTGTACTCGGCTGGATGGCCTGTACCGGCTGGATTGTGGGCGGTACTGGCCGGAATGACTTCAGGACCGGCCAAGTTGATCCCGGAGTCGGCGGTGTCATCAGGGGGACCAGTGGTGTCATTCACGTCCCCACCAAGTGTGCCGGAAGCTTGGGCCTCTCCGCCGGCGATGTTGACCGGTCTGGTCCTATAGGTCGAGGGTCCGGCGGTACTGTCTGGTCCGGCAGACGTGCCAGATGGTCCTGCTGTCTCGGGCAAGCTTCCTGGTCGGCCAGTCTGGTCTCCTGGCTGGATGTACGACCTGATGTCCTCATCATTCCCTCCCTCTTCAGTAGGTTTTGTCCTCAAAACTAGTTCATCTGCATGGAAAGGGGCCAAGTCAGTAACATTGAATGTATTGGACACATTAAACTCACCTGGAAGCTCGATCCGGTAGGCGTTGTGGTTGATCCTCTCGAGCACTCTGAATGGTCCATCTCCTCTTGGTGCTAGCTTGGAACTCCTTAGGTTTGGGAACCTCTCCTGTCGTAGGTGTAGCCACACCCAATCGCCTGGTTGAAAGATCACCTCCTTTCTTCCCTTGTTGGCATGAGTCACGTACTGTCCGGTCCTCTTCTCCAAGTTTTCTGCTACCTTCTGGTGTAATCTCCTTATGAACTCTGCCTTGGATGCTCCGTTGAGGTTGGTCATCTCAGCTGGTGGTAGTGGTGTTTGCTCCAATGGGGTGAGAGGGTTGTAGCCGTATACCACTTCAAATAGTGTCTTCTTGGTTGCTGAGTGCACGGCTCGGTTGTAAGCGAACTCTATGAATGGCAGGCACTCCACCCAAGTCTTTAGGTTCTTCCCTAGTGTAGTTCTAAGAAGAGTTGATAGTGTCCTGTTGACAACTTCAGTTTGGCCATCGGTTTGAGGATGGCAGGTGGTAGAGAAGAGTAGCTTCGTGCCTAGCTTTCTCCAAAGGGTCCTCCAGAAATGGCTGAGAAACTTGGTGTCCCTGTCTGATACGATTGTCCTTGGCACTCCATGAAGCCGTACTATCTCCCAGAAGAACAGCTTAGCTGTTTGGGTGGCATCATTGACATTGGCACATGGGATGAAGTGTGCCATCTTGGAGAATCTGTCCACCACTACAAAGATTGCATCTTTGTGGTTGATCTTGGGCAGACCTAGAACAAAGTCCATGGAGATGTCCACCCATGGATGTGTGGGTATGGGCAGTGGGAGATACAACCCGTGAGGTTGCACTCGGGACTTTGCCTTCTTGCAAGTGATGCATCTTGCACAATGAGCTTCTACTGTCCTCTTGATTTGTGGCCAGTAGAAGTGCTCCTTGACCACTGCTAGAGTCTTGTCGACACCAAAGTGGCCCATGAGTCCTCCTCCATGAGCTTCTCGGATGATAAGCTCCCTTAATGATCCTTGTGGTATGCACAGCCTTCTTTCTCGGAACAAGAACCCCTCATGGATGTAGAACTTGCCATGACTCCCTGTGACACACTCCTTGTAGCTCTTAGCAAAGTCAGGATCATCCTTGTATAGGTCCTTGATGTGCTCGAACCCTAGGACCTTTGCCTCCATGGTTGATATCAAGGCAAACCTCCTTGATAGTGCATCGGCTACCACATTGTCTTTGCCCTTCTTGTACTTGATCATGTACGGGAAGGTCTCTATGAACTCCATCCACCTGGCATGTCTCCTCTTAAGATTGGTTTGCCCTCTGAGGTGTTTGAGAGTCTCATGATCAGTGTGGATCACAAACTCCTTGGACAGCAAGTAATGCTGCCAAGTCTCCAATGCTCGAACAAGGGAATAAAGCTCCTTGTCATAAGTGGGGTAGTTCAGTGAGGCACCACCTAGCTTCTCACTGAAGTATGACACTGGTCTCCCTCCTTGGGTTAGCACTGCTCCTATGCCTATTCCAGAGGCATCACACTCCACTTCAAACGTCTTGTTGAATTCGGGCAGGACTAGCACTGGTGCATGTGTAAGGCTGTCCTTCAAGGCCTTGAATGCCTTCTCCTGAGCTTCTCCCCAGCTGAATCCCACGTTCTTCTTCACTACTGCCGTCCGTGGTGAGGCAATACTGCTGAAGTTGGGCACGAATCTCCTATAGAAGCTGGCCAGTCCGTGGAAGCTCCTTACTTGGCTGATGTTTCCTGGTGTTGGCCATTCTTGTATGGCTCGAACCTTCTCTTCATCAACCTGTAGGCCCTGTGAACTTACAACAAAACCTAAAAAG
Organism: Pugionium cornutum; assembly: GCA_018901935.1. Lineage (NCBI taxonomy): Eukaryota > Viridiplantae > Streptophyta > Magnoliopsida > Brassicales > Brassicaceae > Pugionium > Pugionium cornutum. Next base: position 17,050,375 of record JAENJI010000012.1, on the reverse strand, counting down.
ACAAGTTTATCAGTACAAAAGGTGCACTTCTTGAGATTGGCATAAAGCTCTTCTTGTCGAAGGGTTTTAAGTACCATCTCAAGATGTGTGAGGTGTTCCCGTAGGCACTTACTATAAACTAGTATATCATCAAAGTAAACTACCACAAACTTACTGATGTATGCCCTAAGAACTTGGTTCATAAGGCGCATGAAGGTGCTTGGGGCATTAGTCAAGCCGAATGGCATGACTGTCCACACGTAGAGCCCTTGCTTTGTCTTAAAAGCAGTCTTCCACTCATCACCATCCTTCATTCTTACCTGGTGGTATCCACTTTTGACGTCTATCTTGGAGAAGACCGTGGCTCCACTCAGCTCATCAAGCATGTCATCCAGTCGTGGTATTGGATGCCTGTACTTGACTGTGATGTTGTTGATTGCTCGGCAGTCCACGCACATGCGCCAAGTCCCATCCTTCTTGGGAACTAGTAGCACTGGTACAGCACATGGACTGAGGCTCTCTCGAACATATCCCTTCTCTAGGAGCTCCTTGACTTGCTTCTCAAGCTCCTTGGACTCCTCTGGACTCATCCGGTAGGCTGGCCGGTTGGGCAGGGCTGCTCCGGGCACTAGATCAATCTGGTGTTCTATGCCATGTAAAGGAGGCAAGCCTGCTGGTATCTCCTCTGGAAATACATCCTGGAATTTGTTGAGGAGAGTTGCTACTTCAGGAGGTAGCTCTACCTGTCCCTGTTCTACACTCAAAACTTCTTTGAAGACCATTAGTAACATTAAATCCTTCGAGGCTAAAGCTCTCCGGACATGGCTTGGTTCAATAAGAAAATTAGACTTTATAAGTTTCTTTTCCTTACTCATTTGGAGTTGTAGCTCATGTACTTGAGCAGGTGTAAGAGGAGCTAGGCTGACCTTTCTCTTGTCATGCACGAAGGTGTAGAGATTGGTTCGGCCATCATGCCTGGTCTCTTTGTCAAACTGCCATGGTCTTCCTAGTAGAAGATGGCCAGCTTGCATGGGCACCACGTCGCACACGACTTGCTCCTGGTACTTGCCCACACTGAATGGTACAATGACTTGTTCATGGATCTTTAGCTCCACTTTGTCATCGAGCCATCTCAGTCTATATGGTCAAGGATGCTTTGTCTTCTCCAGACCTAGCTTATCAACCATATATGCACTAGCAACGTTAGTGCAAGAACCACCATCTATGATGAGGTTACATACCTTGCCCTTGATGGTGCAACGGCTGTGGAATGTGTTCTCCCATTGGATGGTCTCTGAAGGATCCACCATTGCACTGAGGATACGTCTAGTGACCAGCACTTCCCGCATATCAGGGTACTCAATGTCACCAGACTCTCCTTCTGGCTCATAGTCCTCTTCATCTTGGGACTCATACTCTCCTGCCTCTGTAATCAGCATGACTCGGTTGTTTGGGCACTCCCTTGAGATGTGTCCACGTCCCCTGCACTTGAAACAAGTTATGTCACGTGATCTTTGAGGGTTAGAAGACTTACCAGGCTCTCTCTGGTCACGGGGGGGTTCAGGAGGCTTGCTCTTGAACCTTGACTCGATCTCTATGCTTTTGCCTTTGTCTACGGTCTTGGGCATGTTGCTTGGTGCCCAAGGTGTCTTAGGCTTGCTGCGGATGTCTTGGCTCTTACGTTTGATGTGCTGCTCAGCTTGCATAGATAGGTGAAACAAGTTTTTGAAGTCATTGTAGATTTGCCTTTCCACCTTGCGGCTGATCCTTTCTTGGAGTCCATCCAAGAACTGTGCCATCAATGCTTCTTCATCATCATTGAGCTCCAATCTGTTCCTTAGCTTCTCGAACTCTTCATAGTACTCCTCTAGTGATCTGGTACCCTGCTTAAGAGTACGAAAACGACGTTGCAAATCTCTATGAAAGTAAGGTGGAACAAATCTTTGTCGCATGAGGTCTTTCATGTCGACCCATGAGTCTACGGGTCTCTTTCTCTTCCTCCTTCTGTCAGATACCTCACGATCCCACCAGATGAGGGCATTGTCCATGAGTTGTGCTACTGCCATTGAGACTCTCCTAGGTCCTGGTTGGTTGTAGTGATCAAAGATATGATCCATTCTCCTTTCCCAATCTAGGTAAGCCTCGGGGTCTACTTTTCCTGCAAAATTTGGAGGAGTTAGTTTAACAGCAGGATGAATTACCCGGTTGTAGGTGCGTTCATCTCCATCCTCATGATGTCTTGGAGGCATTCTTGGTCTCTGGTGAAGACCATATGGCTCAAAGCCATCATCTTCTGCCTCTGGTTGCCGTGGAGGTCCTCTTGGCCTATGGTGATAGTTATGAGGTTGCGTGTCCTCATCTCCATCTGGCTGGGGTTCCTCCTGTTCGTGCCGTGTCCTAAGGTACTCAGGACCCTCAGGACGGTCTTGCTCAGCTCTCACGTGCCTTATGGCCTGGAATCTTACTGGTCTCTCCACGCGCTCCAACCTCTCACCTATGGATGCGAGTTGTGTTTGGAGTGTGGTGAACATGGCCATCATGGCTTCAGCTGCGTCTCTATTCTCTTCTCCCATGTGTGCTACAAAGAAAGAAGACAATTAGGGTGCTCCTAAATTATTAGGAGAGTTTTCTTTTTATATGTGGTTTGAAAAAATGCAAAAAGGAAAAATTCTAAAGAAAGGAAATTCGACTACAAGAGAAAAAGGAAACTTCCTAGACAACTTGTGCTAGCTGTCCAATTCGAATTCTTTTAGTATCTTTTCTATTTTCTTTTTCTTTTCTTTTTAATTAAACTTAAAAATAAAGGAAATATGACTTAAACAAAAAGGAAAACGTGAATGATAATGCAAAAGTGAACCTAAACCCTAGTGATACACGTAGGAGGCTAGATGCACTCGGTTTGGAGTTTGATGTTGTTTTTTTGATTTTTCTTGAATACGACTTAAACTAATGCAAGAACTAGAAATAAGACAAGCAAAAGGATAGAAACAACCTGGTTTTAGGAGCTTTAAGCTATGATACCAAAATGATACAAGCCTTGATTCAAGGATGTATGCGCGTGGGCTGTTTGTAGAAGATTAGGTGAGAAACTCAACCTTAGGCTTCTGGATGGGGGTTTTCTGGTTGGTAAAAGATGGAAGGGTGAAGTGAACCACACGAGGGGTGATGAACCTCGTGATAAATCACAAACTTAGAGCTAGGAGGGCTGGTCTCAACTAGGTTCTAAGCGCACAAGTCTCTTGTCATGCACGAAGGTGTAGAGATTGGTTCGGCCATCATGCCTGGTCTCTTTGTCAAACTGCCATGGTCTTCCTAGTAGAAGATGGCCAGCTTGCATGGGCACCACGTCGCACACGACTTGCTCCTGGTACTTGCCCACACTGAATGGTACAATGACTTGTTCATGGATCTTTAGCTCCACTTTGTCATCGAGCCATCTCAGTCTATATGGTCAAGGATGCTTTGTCTTCTCCAGACCTAGCTTATCAACCATATATGCACTAGCAACGTTAGTGCAAGAACCACCATCTATGATGAGGTTACATATCTTGCCCTTGATGGTGCAACGGCTATGGAAGATGTTCTCCCTTTGGATGGTCTCTGAAGGATCCACCATTGCACTGAGGATACGTCTAGTGACCAGCACTTCCCGCATATCAGGGTACTCAATGTCACCAGACTCTCCTTCTGGCTCATAGTCCTCTTCATCTTGGGACTCATACTCTCCTGCCTCTGTAATCAGCATGACTCGGTTGTTTGGGCACTCCCTTGAGATGTGTCCACGTCCCCTGCACTTGAAACAAGTTATGTCACGTGATCTTTGAGGGTTAGAAGACTTACCAGGCTCTCTCTGGTCACGGGTGGGTTCAGGAGGCTTGCTCTTGAACCTTGACTCGATCTCTATGCTTTTGCCTTTGTCTACGGTCTTGGGCATGTTGCTTGGTGCCCAAGGTGTCTTAGGCTTGCTGCGGATGTCTTGGCTCTTACGTTTGATGTGCTGTTCAGCTTGCACAGATAGGTGGAACAAGTCCTTGAAGTCGTTGTAGATTTGTCTTTCCACCTTGCAGCTGATCCTTTCTTGGAGTCCATCCAAGAATTGCGCCATCAATGCTTCTTCATCATCATTGAGCTCCAATCTGTTCCTCAACCTCTCGAACTCTTCATAGTACTCCTCTACTGATCTGGTACCCTGCTTAAGAGTACGAAAACGTCGCTGCAAATCTCTATGAAAATAAGGTGGAACATACCTTTGTCGCATGAGGTCTTTCATGTACCCATGAGTCACGGGCCTCATTCTCTTCCTCCTCTGTCAGATACCTCACGATCCCACCAGATGAGGGCATTGTCCGTGAGTTGTGCTTGCCATTGAGACTCTCCTAGGTCCTGGTTTTGTAGTGATCAAAGATATGATCCATTCTCTTCTCCCAATCTAGGTAAGCCTGGGGTCTACTTTTCCTGCAAAACTTGAGGAGTTAGTTAACTTCAGGATGAATTACCTGGTAGGTGTGTTCAGCTCCATCCTCATGATGTCAGGAGGCATTCTGGTCTCTGGTGAAGACCATATGGCTCAAAGCCATCATCTTCTGCCTCTGGTTGCCGTGGAGGTCCTCGCCTATGGTGATAGTTATGAGGTTGCGTGTCCTCATCTCCATCTGGCTGGGGTTCCTCCTGTTTGTGCCGTGTCCTAAGGTACTCAGGACCCTCAGGACGATCTGGCTCAGCTCTCAGGTGCCTTATGGCCTGGAATCTTACTGGTCTCTCCACGCGCTCCAACCTCTCGCCTATGGATGCGAGTTGTGTTTGGAGTGTGGTGAACATGGCCATCATGGCTTCAGCTGCGTCTCTATTCTCTTCTCCCATGGTGCTACAAAGAAAGAAGATAATTAGGGTGCTCCTAAATTATTAGGAGAGTTTCTTTTTATATGGGATTCGAAAATAATGCAAAAAGGAAAATCCTAAGGAAAGGAAATTTGAAAAAAAAGGAAACTTCCTAGACAACTTGTGCTAGCTGTCCAATTCGAAATATCTTGGGTATTTTCCTATTCTCTTTTCTTTCCTTTCTCTTTTCTTTTCTTTTTCTTTTTAATTTAACTTAAAATTAATGGAAATATGAATTAAACAAAAGGAAAACGTGAATGCAATGCAAAAGTGAACCTAAACCCTAGTGATACACGTAGGAGGCTAGATGCACTCGGTTTGGAGTTTGATGTTGTGTTTTTGAATTTTCTTGAATGCGACTTAAACTAATGCAAGAACACAAACAAACAAGCAAAAGGATAGAAACAACCTGGTTTAGGAGCTTTAAGCTCTGATACCAAAATGATACAAGCCTTGATTCAAGGATGTATGCGCTGTTTGTAGAAGATTAGGTGAGAAACTCAACCTTAGGCTTCTGGGGGGTTTTCTGTTGGTAGATGAAGGGTGAAGTGAACCACACGAGGGTGATGAACCTCGTGATAAATCACAAACTTAGAGCTAGGAGGGCTGGTCTCAACTAGGTTCTAAGCGCACGTGAGAGAAAAAACTTGAAGAAAATTCTCTTTATTAATTAGCAAAAGGTTGAACTACAATGCTGGAAGGAGCCTTATTAATATGCTCGACAGCTTGACCTTCTAGGGTCGACTCAACAAAGAAAAGGAAAGTTAAAAAGTGCAAAAGGAAAAGATACAAAGTGTATAACCGAAAAAGGACCTATTCCTAAAATGTTCTTGACTCAAAAATGTAAAGCATCTAGATCCTACCCTGCAAAACAGAAAGAGGCATATATTCTAATTGAAACTTACCTTAACTTACCTCACGGCCAAGAAATGGAAGGTGGCCGTCCTTGTGGCATGCACGCGCCTTGCTCCTAGTCTTCGACTTGGAGTAGGGTTAAAAATCTTTGGGCCCTGACCTCTCTTGCAACCAAAGCCCAAGTCTCTGATGTTCCTTGTGTTGTTGAGAAGCCTTTGGACTCTACTTTGCTCTTCTGGCCCATTTTCCTTAGCTGATCTTCCTCTAGGAGCTTGTCGACCCATAAGCTGAATTTGTGGAAGAGTGCCCTTGATCTGCTTCTTGTCATTGCTCCTTGAGGCACCACTGGTGTAGAGACTTCCTCTAGGTGCATGTCCTGAGCTGGTAGCTCATTTGGTCTGAGTCTTCTTGTGTAGAAGTGGAAATGTGCGTGTACTCGGCTGGATCGGCTGTACCGGCTGGATTGTGCTACTGGGAATGACTTCAGGACCGCTGTTGATCCCGAGTCGGTGTCATCAGGGGACCGGGTGTCACGTCCCCACCAAGTGTGCCGAAGCTTGGGCCTCATGTTGACCGGTCTGGTCCTATAAGGTCCGGACTTTGTCCGCAGGCGCCAGATGGTCCTGTCTCGGCAAGCTTCCTGGCCAGTCTGGTCTCCTGGCTGGATGTACGACCTGATGTCCTCATCATTCCCTCCCTCTTCAGTAGGTTTTGTCCTCAAACTGGATCATCTGCATGGAAAGGGGCCAAGTCAGTGACATTAAACGTATTGGACACATTAAACTCACCTGGAAGCTCGATCCGGTAGGCGTTGTTGTTGATCCTCTCGAGCACTCTGAATGGTCCATCTCCTCTTGGTGCTAGCTTGGAACTCCTTAGGTTTGGGAACCTCTCCTGCCGAGGTGTAGCCACACCCAATCGCCTGGTTGAAAGATCACCTCCTTTCTTCCCTTGTTGGCATGAGTCACGTACTGTCCGGTCCTCTTCTCCAAGTTTTGTGCTACCCTCTGGTGTAATCTCCTTATGAACTCTGCCTTGGATGCTCTGAGGTTGGTCATCTCAGCTGGTGGCAGTGTTTGCTCCAATGGGGTGAGAGGTTGAAACCGTACCACTTCAAATGGTGTCTTCTTGGTTGCTGAGTGCACTCTTGGTAACTCAATGAATGGCAGGCACTCCACCCAAGTCTTTAGGTTCTTCCCTAGTGTTGTTCTGAGAAGAGTTGATAGGGTCCTGTTGACAACTTCAGTTTGGCCATCGGTTTGAGGATGGCAAGTGGTTGAGAAGAGTAGCTTCGTGCCTAGTTTTCTCCAAAGGGTCCTCCAGAAATGGCTGAGGAACTTGGTGTCCCTATCTGATACGATGGTCCTTGGCACTCCATGAAGCCGTACTATCTCCCTGAAGAACACCTCAGCTGTTTGTGTGGCATCATTGACATTGGCACATGGGATGAAATGTGCCATCTTGGAGAATCTGTCCACCACTACAAAGATTGCATCTTTGTGGTTGATCTTGGGCAGACCTAGAACAAAATCCATCAATATGTCCACCCATGGATGTGTTGGTATGGGCAGTGGGAGATACAACCCGTGAGGTTGCACTCGGGACTTTGCCTTCTTGCAAGTAATGCATCTTGCACAATGTCCTTCTACTGTCCTCTTGATGTGTGGCCAGTAGAAGTGCTCCTTGACCACTGCTAGAGTCTTGTCGACACCAAAGTGGCCCATGAGTCCTCCTCCATGAGCTTCTCGGATGATAAGCTCCCTTAATGATCCTTGTGGTATGCACAGCCTCCTTTCTCGGAACAAGAATCCCTCATGGATGTAGAATTTGCCATGACCCCCTGTGCTACACTCCTTGTAGCTCTCAGCAAAGTCAGGATCATCCTTGTATAGGTCCTTGATGTGCTCGAACCCTAGGACCTTTGCCTCCATGGTGGATATCAAGGCAAACCTCCTTGATAGTGCATCGACTACCACATTATCTTTGCCCTTCTTGTACTTGATGACGTACGGGAAGGTCTCTATGAACTCCATCCACCTGGGATGTCTCCTCTTGAGATTGGTTTGCCCTCTGAGGTGTTTGAGAGTCTGATCAGTGTGGATCAAACTCCTTGGACAGCAAGTAATGCTGCCAAGTCTCCAATGCTCGGACAAGGGCATAGAGCTCCTTGTCATAAGTAGGGTAGTTCAGTGAGGCACCTCCTAGCTTCTCACTGAAGTATGCCACTGGTCTCCCTCCTTGAGTTAGCACTGCTCCTATGCCTATTCCAGAGGCATCACACTCCACTTCAAACGTCTTGTTGAAGTCGGGAAGGACTAGCACTGGTGCGCGTGTAAGGCTGTCCTTCAAGGCTTGGAATGCCTTCTCCTGAGCTTCTCCCCAGCTGAATCCCACGTTCTTCTTGACTACTGCCGTCAGTGGTGAGGCAATACTGCTGAAGTTGGGCACGAATCTCCTATAGAAGCTGGCCAGTCCGTGGAAGCTCCTTACTTGGCTGATGTTTGGTGTTGGCCATTCTTGTATGGCTCAATCTTTTCTTCATCAACCTGTAGGCCCTGTGAACTTACAACAAAACCTAAAAAGACAAGTTTATCAGTACAAAAAGTGCACTTCTTGAGATTGGCATAAAGCTCTTCTTGTCGAAGGGTTTTAAGTACCATCTCAAGATGTGTGAGGTGTTCCCGTAGGCACTTACTATAAACTAGTATGTCATCAAAGTAAACCACTACAACTTACTGATGTACGCCCTAAGAACTTGGTTCATAAGGCGCATGAAGGTGCTTGGGGCATTAGTCAAACCAAATGGCATGACTGTCCACTCGTAGAGCCCTTGCTTTGTCTTGAAAGCAGTTTTCCATTCATCACCTTCCTTCATTCTTACCTGGTGGTATCCACTTTGAGGTCTATCTTGAGAAGACCGTGGCTCCACTCAGCTCATCTAGCATGTCATCCAGTCGTGGTATTGGATGCCTATACTTGACTGTGATGTTGTTTGGCTCGGCAGTCCACACACATGCGCCAAGTCCCATCCTTCTTGGGCACTAGCAGCACTGGTACAACACATGGACTGAGGCTCTCTCGAACATATCCCTTCTCCAGGAGCTCCTTGACTTGCTTCTCAAGCTCCTTGGACTCCTCTGGACTCATCCGGTAGGCTGGCCGGTTGGGCAGGGCTGCTCCGGGCACTAGATCAATCTGGTGTTCTATGCCACGTAAAGGAGGCAAGCCTGCTGGTATCTCCTCTGGAAATACATCCTGAAATTTGTTGAGGAGAGTTGCCACTTCAGGAGGTAGCTCTACCTGTCCCTGTTCTATACTCAACACTTCCTTGAAAACCATTAGTAACATTAAATCCTTCGAGGCTAAAGCTCTCCGGACATGACTTGGTTGAATAAGAAAATTAGACTTGATCAGTTTCTTTTCCTTACTCATTTGGATTTGTAGCTCATGTACTTGGGCAGGTGTAAGAGGAGCTAGGCTGACCTTTCTCTTGTCATGCACGAAGGTGTAGAGATTGGTTCTGCCATCATGCCTGGTCTCTTTGTCAAACTGCCATGGTCTTCCTAGCAAAAGATGGCCAGCTTGCATGGGCACCACGTCGCACACGACTTGATCCTGGTACTTGCCCACACTGAATGGCACAGTGACTTGCTCATGAATCTTGAGCTCCACTTTGTCATCCAGCCATCTCAGTCTATATGGTCGAGGATGCCTTGTCTTCTCTAGACCTAGCTTATCAACCATGTATGCACTAGCAACGTTAGTGCAAGAACCACCATCTATGATGAGGTTACATACCTTGCCCTTGATGGTGCAACCGCTGTGGAAGATGTTCTCCCTTTTGATGGTCTCTGAAGGATCCACCATTGCACTGAGGATACGTCTAGTGACCAGCACTTCCCCCACATCAGGGTACTCAATGTCACCGTACTCTCCTTCTGGTTCATAGTCCTCTTCATCTTGGGACTCATATCTCCTGCCTCTGTAATCAGCATGAATCGGTTGTTTGGGCACTCTCTTGAGATGTGTCCACGTCCCCTGCACTTGAAACAAGTTATGTCACGTGATCTTTGAGGGTTAGAAGACTTACCAGGCTCTGGTCACGGGTGGGTTCAGGAGGCTTGCTCTTGAACCTTGACTGATCTCAATGCCTTTGTCACGGTAGGCATGTTGCTTGGTGCCCAAGGTGTCTTAGGCTTGCTGCGGATGTCTTGGCTCTTACGTTTGATGTGCTGTTCAGCTTGCACAGATAGGTGGAACAAGTCCTTGAAGTCGTTGTAGATTTGCCTTTCCACCTTGTAGCTGATCCTTTCTTGGAGTCCATCCAAGAATTGCGCCATCAATGCTTCTTCATCATCATTGAGCTCCAATCTGTTCCTTAACCTCTCAAACTCTTCATAGTACTCCTCTACTGATCTGGTACCCTGCTTAAGAGTACGAAACGTCGTTGCAAATCCCTATGGAAGTAAGGTGGAACATACCTTTGTCGCATGAGGTCTTTCATGTCGACCCATGAGTCTACGGGCCTCATTCTCTTCCTCCTTCTGTCAGATACCTCACGATCCCACCAGATGAGGGCAATGTCCCTGGGTTGTGCTACTGCCATTGAGACTCTCCTAGGTCCTGGTTGGTTGTAGTGATCAAAGATATGATCCATTCGCTTCTCCCAATCTAGGTAAGCCTCGGGTCTACTTTTCCTGCAAAAGTTGAGGAGTTAGTTTAACATCAGGATGAATTACCCTATAGGTGTGTTCATCTCCATCCTCATGACGTCTAGGAGGCATTCTTGGTCTCTGGTGAAGACCATATGGCTCAAAGCCATCATCTTCTGCCTCTGGTTGTGTGGAGGTCCTCTCGGCCTATGGTGATAGTTATGAGGTTGCGTGTCCTCATCTCCATCTGGCTGGGGTTCCTCCTGTTCGTGCCGTGTCCTAAGGTACTCAGGACCCTCAGGACGATCTGGCTCAACTCTCACGTGCCTTATGGCCTGGAATCTTACTGGTCTCTCCACGCGCTCCAACCTCTCGCCTATGGATGCGAGTTGTGTTTGGAGTGTGGTGAACATGGCCATCATGGCTTCAGCTGCGTCTCTATTCTCTTCTCCCATGTGTGCTACAAAGATAGAAGACAATTAGGGTGCTCCTAAATTATTAGGAGAGTTTTCTTTTTATATGTGTTTTGAAAATATGCAAAAAGGAAAAATTCTAAAGAAAGGAAATTCGAGAAAAAGGAAACTTCCTAGACAACTTGTGCTAGCTGTCCAATTCGAATTCTTTTAGTATCTTTTCTATTTTCTTTTTCTTTTCTTTTTAATTAAACTTAAAAATAAAGGAAATATGACTTAAACAAAAAGGAAAACGTGAATGATAATGCAAAAGTGAACCTAAACCCTAGTGATACACGTAGGAGGCTAGATGCACTCGGTTTGGAGTTTGATGTTGTTTTTATTATTGTTCTTGAATACGACTTAAGCTAATGCAAGAACTAGAAATAAGACAAGCAAAAGGATAGAAACAACCTGGTTTATGAGCTTTAAGCTCTGATACCAAAATAATACAAGCCTTGATTCAAGGATGTATGCGCGTGGGCTGTTTGTAGAAGATTAGGTGAGAAACTCAACCTTAGGCTTCTGGATGGGGGTTTTCTGGTTGGTAAAAGATGGAAGGGTGAAGTGAACCACACGAGGGTGATGAACCTCGTGATAAATCACAAACTTAGAGCTAGGAGGGCTGGTCTCAACTAGGTTCTAAGCGCACAAGCTTCTTTGAGAGAATAACTTGTAAAGAAAATTCGATCTTTATTAATTAGCAAAAAGGTTGTCGAACTACAATGCTGGAAGGAGCCTTATTAATATGCTTGACAGCTTGACCTTCTAGGGTCGACTCAAATAAGAAAAAGGAAAGTTTACAAAAGTGCACAAAAGGAAAAATACAAAAGTGCATAACCGAAAAAGGACCTATTCCTAAAATGTTCTTGACTCAAAATGTAAAGCAACTAGATCCTACCCTGCAAAACAGAAAGAGGCATATATTCGAATGTAAACTTACCTTAACTCACCTCACGGCCAAGAAATGGAAGGTGGCTGTCCTTGTGGCATGCACGCGCCTTGCTCCTAGTCTTCGACTTGGAGTAGGGTTAAATATCTTTGGGCCCTGACCTCTCTTGCCACTAAAGCCCAAGTCTCTGATGTTCCTTGTGTTGTTGAGAAGCCTTTGGACTCTAATTTGCTCTTCTGGCCCATTGTCCTTAGCTGCTCTTCCTCTAGAAGCTTGTCGACCCATAAGCTGAATTTGTGGAAGAGTGCTCTTGATCTGCTTCTTGTCATTGCTTCTGGGGGTACCACTGGTGTTGATACTTCCTCTAAGTGCATGTCCTGGAGCTGGTAGCTCATTTGGTCCGAGTCCTCTTGTGTAGAAGTGGAAGTGTGCGTGTACTCGGCTGGATGGCCTGTACCGGCTGGATTGTGCGCGGTACTGGCCGGAATGACTTCAGGACCGGCCAAGTTGATCCCGGAGTCGGCGGTGTCATCAGGGGGACCCGGTGATCACACCAAGTGTGCGGAAGCTGGTCTCCGCTGGCGATGTTGATCTGAGAAACTGTAGGAAGAAAGTTCTATCTTTATTAATATCAAAAGGTTGTCGAACTACAATGCTGAAGGAGCCTTATTAATATTCTCGACAGCTTGACCTACTAGGGTCGACACAAATAAGAAAAGGAAAATTTACAAAAGTGCACAAAAGGAAAAGATAAAAAAGTGTATAATCGAAAAAAGGACCTATTCCTAAAATGTCTTTGACTCAATAAATATAAATATTCTAGATCCTACCCAGCAAAACAGAAAGAGGCAAATATTCTTATTGAAAACTTACCTTACTTACCTCACGGCCAAGAAATGGAAGGTGGCCGTCCTTGTGGCATGCACGCTCCTTGCTCCTAGTCTTCGACTTGGAGTAGGGTTAGGAATCTTTGGGCCCTGACCTCTCTTGCCACTAAAACCCAAGTCTCTGATGTCCTTGTGTTGTTGAGAAGCCTTCGGACTCTTCTTTGCACTTCTGGCCCATTGTCCTTAGTCGATCTTCCACTAGGAGCTTGTCCACCCATAAGTTGAACTTGTGGAAGAGTGCTCTTGGTTCTGCTCCTTGTCATTGCTGCTGGTGGCACCACTGGTGTAGAGACTTCATCCATGTTCATGCCTTGAAGCTGGTAGCTTAGCTGATCCGAGTCCCCTTGTGTTGATGTGGAATTGGTGGTGCAATCGGCTGAACTATGTGAGGAGCTGGCCGAATTGTCATCGGAGCCGGCCAGGTTGATTCCGGAGCCGGTGGTGTCACCAATTGGGCCGGCGGTGTCATCCACATCGCCGCCAGTTGGGCTGGATATTGATCGGTCCGGCCCGGCTGGTCGTAGGGCCGGCGGTACCGCTTGGGCCGGCAGACGCGCCAAATGGCCCGGCTGTCTCGGGCAAGCATTCTGATCGGCCATTCTGGTCTCCAGGCCGGCCAAACGATCTGATGCCCTCATCATCCCCTCCCCCTTCAGTAGGTTTTGACCTCAAAACTGGCTCATCTGCAAGGAAATGAACTAAATCAGTCACATTGAATGTGTTAGACACATTGAACTCACCTGGAAGCTCGATCCAGTAGGTGTTGTTGTTGATCCTCTCCAGTACTCTGAATGGTCCATCTCCTCTTGGGGCCAGCTTGGAACTCCTTAGGTTGGGGAACCTCTCTTGCCGTAGGTGCAACCACACCCAATCGCCTGGTTGGAAAATCATCTCTCTTCTCCCCTTGTTGGCGTGAGTCACGTACTGCCTGGTCCTCTTCTCCAAGTTCTCTGCTACCTTCTGGTGTATCTTCTTTATGAACTCTCCTTTGGATGCTCCGTTGAGGTTGGTCATCTCTGCTGGTGGCAGTGGTGTTTGCTCCAAAGGTGTTTGAGAGTTGAAGCCGTAGACCACTTCAAAAGGGGTCTTCTTTGTGGCTGAATGCACTGCTCGGTTGTACGCAAACTCTATGAATGGTAGGCACTCCACCCATGTCTTGAGGTTCTTTCCTAGTGTAGTCTTGAGAAGAGTCGACAATGTTCGGTTGACTACTTTAGTTTGGCCATCGGTTTGAGGATGGGAGGTGGTAGAGAGGAGCAACTTCATGTCTAGCTTCCTCCAGAGGGTCCTCTAGAAGTGGATGAGAAATTTGGTGTCTCTGTCTGACACGATGGTCCTTGGCACTCCATGAAGCCGTTCTATCTCCCTGAAGAACAGCTCAGCTGTTTGCGTGGCATCATTAACGTTGGCACATAGAATGAAATGTGCCATCTTGGAGAATCGGTATACCACTACAAAGATAACATCTTTGTGGTTGATCTTGGGCAGATCTAGAACGAATTCCATGGAGGTGTCCACCCATGGATGTGTAGGTATGGGCAGAGGGAGATACAACCCGTGAGAGTGCACTCGGGACTTCGCGTTCTTGCAAATGATGCAACTTGCACAATGGGCTTATACTGACCTCTTGATGTGTGGCCAGTGAAGTGCTCCTTGACCACTGCTAGTGTTTTGTCAACACCAAAGTGGTACATAAGACCTCCTCCATGAGCTTCTCGGGTAATAAGCTCTCGTAGAGATCTTGTGGTATACACAATCTGTTTTTTCAGAACAAGAACCCATCATGGATGTAGAACTTGTCATGACTCCCTGTGCCACACTCCTTGTAGCTCTTACAAAATTCTGGATCATCCTTATACATGTCCTTAATGTGCTCGAATCCTAAGACCTTTGCTTCCATTGTAGATATCAAGGCAAACCTCCTTGATAGTGCATTGGCTACCAAATTATCCTTGCCCTTCTTGTACTTAATGACGTAAGTGAAGGTTTCTATAAACTCCATCCACTTGGTATGTCTTCTCTTGAGATTGGTTTGACTTTTGAGGTGTTTGAAAGTCTCATGATCAGTGTGGATCACAAACTCCTTGGACAACAAGTAATGTTGTCAAGTCTCTAAGGCTCGGACTTGGGCATAGAGCTCCTTGTCGTAGGTGGGGTAATTCAGTGAGGCCCCACCTAACTTCTCACTGAAGTATGCCACTGGCGTTCCTCCTTGGATTAGCACTGCTCCTATGCCTATTCCAGAGGCATCACACTCCACTTCAAGGCCTGGAACGCCTTGTTGAAGTCGGGCAGGACTAGCACTGGTGCATGCGTGAGGCTGTCCTTCAAGGCCTGGAACGCCTTATCTTGAGCTTCTCCCCAGCTGAATCCCACATTCTTCTTCACTACTGCCGTCAATGGTGAGGCAATGCTGTTGAAGTTGGGCATGAATCTTCTGTAGAAGCTGGCCAGACTGTGGAAGCTCCTTACTTGGCTGATGTTGCTCGGTATTGGCCACTCTTGTATGGCTCGAATCTTTTCTTCATCAACCTGTAAGTTCTGTGAACTTACAACAAAGCCTAAAAGAACAAGCTTGTCAGTACAAAAGGTGCACTTCTTGAGATTGGCATAAAGTTCTTCTTGTCGAAGGGTTTTAAGCACCATCTCAAGATGTGTAAGGTGTTCCCGTAGGCACTAACTGTAAACAAGTATGTCATCAAAATAGACTACTACAAACTTACTGATGTATGCCCTAAGAACTTGGTTCATAAGGCGCATGAAGGTGCTTGGGGCATTAGTCAAGCCAAATGGCATGACTATCCACTCGTAGAGCCATTGCTTTGTCTTGAAAGTAGTCTTCCATTCATCACCTTCTTTCATTCTGACCTGGTGGTATCCACTCTTGAGGTCTATCTTGGAAAAGACCGTGGCTTCACTCAGCTCATCTAGCATGTCATCCAGCCGTGGTATAGGATACCGGTACTTGACTGTGATGTTGTTGATTGCTCGGTAGTCCACGCACATTCGTCAAGTCCCATCCTTTTTGGGTACTAGCAGCACTGATACGGCACATGGACTGAGGCTCGTTCGAACATAGCCTTTCTCCAGGAGCTCCTTGACTTGCTTCTCAAGCTCCTTGGACTCCTCTGGACTCATCCGGTAGGCTTGTCGATTAGGTAAGGCTGCTCCGGGCACGAGGTCGATCTGGTGCTCTATGCCGCGTAGGGGAGGCAAGCCTGCTAGTATCTCTTCGGGGAATACATCCTGGAATTTGTTGAGGAGGGCTGCTACTTCAGAAGGTAGCTCTACCTGTTCTTTCTCTACATTCAAGACCTTTTTGAAAACCATTAGTAGCATTAAATCATTTGATGCTAAAGCTCTCCGGACATGACTAGGTTGAATGAGAAAGTTAGATTTAATGAGTTTCTTTTCCTTACTCATTTGCTGTTGAAGCTCATGTACCTGGGCAGGTGTGAGAGGAGCTAGGCTGACCTTTCTCTTGTCGTGCACAAATGTGTAGAGATTATTTGGCCATCATGCCTGGTCTCCTTGTTAAACTGCCATGGCCTTCCTAGCAGAAGATGGCCAGCTTGCATAGGTACTACATCGCAGACTACCTGGTCCTGGTATCTGCCCACACTGAATGGCACAGTTACTTGCTCATGGATCTTGAGCTCCACCTTGTCATCGAGCCATCTCAGTCTATATGGTCGGGGGTGCCTTGTCTTCTCTAGACCTAGCTTATCAACCATATACGCACTAGCCACATTAGTGCAAGAACCACCATCTATGATGAGGTTACATACCTTGCCCTTGATGGTGCACCAGCTGTGGAAGATGTTCTCCCTTTGAATGGTCTCGGAGGGGTCTACCATTGCACTGAGGATGCGTCTAGTGACCAGCACTTCCCCCACATCAGGGTACTCAATGTCACCGTATTCTCCTTCTGGTTCAAAGTCCTCTTCATCTTGAGACTCATACTCTCCAGCTTCCGTGATCAGCATGACTCGGTTGTTTGGGCACTCCCTTGAGATGTGACCGCGACCCCTACACTTAAAACAAGTGATGTCACGTAATCTCTGAGGGTTAGAGGACTTACTAGGCTCTCTCTGGTCACGGGTTTGCTCAGGAGGCTTGCTCTTGAACCTTGATTCGATTTCCATACTCTTGCCCTTGTCTACAGGCTTGGTGCCAATGCTTGGTCCCCAAGGCGTCTTACGTTTGCTGCGTAGATCTTGGCCCTTACGCCTGATGTGCTGCTTAGCCTGGACAGAGAGGTGGAACAAATCCTTGAAATCGTTGTAGATTTGTCTCTCCACTTTCTGGTTGATCCTTTCTTGCAATCCATCCAAAAATTGAGCCATCAATGCCTCCTCGTCGTCATTGAGCTCCAGCCTGTTCCTTAGCATTTCAAACTCCTCATAGTACTCCTCTACTGATCTTGTGCCCTGTTTAAGAGTACGAAAACGTTGTTGCAAATCCCTATGAAAATAAGATGGGACAAACCTTTGCCTCATGAGGTCTTTCATGTCGACCCAAGAGTCTACGAGCCTCAATCTCCTTCTCCTGCGGTCAGAAGCCTCACGATCCCACCAGATGAGGGCATTATCCGTGAGTTGTGCTACTGCCATGGAGACTCTCTTAGGGCCTGGATGGTTGTAATGGTCGAAGATGTGATCCATCCTCCTTTCCCAATCTAGATAGGCATCGGGGTCTACTTTTCCTGCAAAACTAGGAGGTGTTAGCTTGACATCATGACTGTTTACCCGATTGTAGGTGTAGTCATCTCCATCCTCATGATGTCTAGGGGGTATCCTTGGTCTCTGATGATGACCATAGGGCTCGAAGCCATTGCCATATGCTTTTGGTTGCCGTGAAGGTCCTCTCGGCCTAAGGTGATAGCCGTGAGGCTGTGTGTCCTCATCTCCATCCGGATGGGGCTCCTCCTGTTCGTGCCATATCCTAGGGTGTTTAGGACCCTCAGCAGGGTCTTGGTCAGCCCTCATGTGCCTTATGGCCTGGAATCTCACCGGCCTCTCCACGCGCTCCAACCTCTCGCCGATTGATGCGAGTTGTGTTTGGAGGGTGGTGAACATGACCATCATGGCCTTGGTTGCATCTTGATTTCCTTCTGCCATTGTGTGCTACCAGAAGAAAAACAACTTAATTTACTCCTAAGAATCGATTAGGAGATTTTCTTTTATAGAAGAAGATGTAACTAGAAAAAAAAGAAAAACTTGAAAAAAGGAAAAAGTAGAAAAATAAAAACTTTTCTAACAATTAATGCGAAATATCCTAGTTGCTCTTGGTCGATTTTTTCTTTTGGTAGTTTTCTATTTTTTTGTTTGCTTTTTAATTTAACTTAATGAAGAATAGAAATATGATTTTAACAAAAAGGAAAAACGAAATTGCAATGCAAAAAATGTATCTAAACCCTAGTGATGCACGTAGGAGCTAAATGCACTCGGTTTGAATTTCGATGTATTTTTTATTTTCTTTGAATGAAACTTGAACTAATGCACGAATTCGAAATAAGACTAAGTAAAGGATAGAAAAAACCTGGTTTTAGGAGCTTGAGCTCTGACACCAAAATGATACAAGTCTTGAATCAAGGCCATAACATCCGTGGGCTGCTTGGAGAAGATTAGGTGAGAAATTCGACCTTAGGCTTCTAGATAAGAGTTTTCTGGTGGATATTGGATGGAGACGTGAAGTGAACTACACGAGGGGTGATGAACCTCGTGATAAAACTTAGAAGCTAGGAGGGCTGGTCTCGACTAGGGTTCTAAGCACATAAGGTTTTTGAGAAAACTCGTAAGAAAAAGTTTTATTTTTATTAATATCAAAAAGTTGTTGAAATACAATGTTGAAGAGCCTTATGAAATTGGTCGATATTTTGACCATAGCAATAACATGAAAGTCGCAATCAGTGCAAGACTGATTGTTATAACATAACTAAAAAGGTTGCATTGCAATATTCACTGATTCTGACAC
This sequence comes from Pugionium cornutum, assembly GCA_018901935.1. NCBI lineage: Eukaryota > Viridiplantae > Streptophyta > Magnoliopsida > Brassicales > Brassicaceae > Pugionium > Pugionium cornutum. Next base: position 17,031,804 of record JAENJI010000012.1, on the reverse strand, counting down.
AATTTTAGTAATGCAAAATTTCCACCTCAGTACAAATTGGTCACATATCCGTGGCAAATGTAATCGCAAATTTTGCGACCATGACTGTGGTCACAAAATACAATTGTATTTTGGCAATTTTCTTGTAGTGATTAGTGCCTGAAAGGTTGCTGGAGCGTTTATAAGACCGAATTCATAATGTTTGTCATGGGTGCAGAATGCTGTTTTCGGAATGTCCTCCTGTTTGACATCGATCTGGTGGTAACCTGAACGCAAGTCAAGTTTGTAAAAATACCTCACCGCATGCAATTCGTCCAGTAATTGATCAATCATCAGGATCGGGTATATGTCCGACACAATTACCTTGTTAAGAGCCCAACAATCGACGTAGAAACGCCAACTACTGTCTTTCTTCTTCACGAGCAGGACCGAGCTCGAGAAAGGACTCCAACTGGGCTGTATGATTCCAGCTGCCAGCATGTCCCGCACTTGCCTCTCTATCTCCTCCTTCTGAATGTGCGGATAACGAAATGGTCGCACTCGAACAGAATCTGTTCCAATCTGAAGAGTTATGGTGTGTTCATGATCGCGCGACGGGGGTAACCCATGTGGTTCCCGAAATACCGTCGCGAACTAATCCAGCAGCTTGACAAGTGCCCTTGGTTGCGTCGGCTCCTCCCCTTTACAGTCTGATTGTACCCCTGCCATTTCAATCCACATTCCATCCTCGTAACGCTGAATCTCTTTACCCATAGCTTTCAACGATATCTCAGCCCTGCACAATTCCGGTTCACCCCTGATTGTCACTTTCTCTTCCCCGTTCTTGAACCGCATCAGCTGCAACTTCCAATTAACCTCCATCAGACCCACTGTCTCTAACCACTGCATCCCTAAAATTAGGTCAGCATTTCCCAACTGGATCGGCAGGAAGTCGGCTTCAATCTCCACCGTGGGTAGCTGAAGTCGCACCTTCCTATAGACCCCATCCCCCTTGACAGCCATTCCAGTTGCCAAAATTACCCCATACCCGTGGGTATCATCAATGACCAGTCCGAGCTCTCGCACAAATGTCTGAGAGACAAAGTTGTGGGAAACCCCACTGTCAATCATCACGACCATTTTCCTCCCAGCCACTGACGACCCGTAGAGGTTCATGGCTCTAGGTGAGGACAACCCGGCGAGAGTGTTGAGAGATAACTTCGCCAACTCGGTTTCTTACTCTTCCGGCAGCTCCCCTTCTTCGTGGCTTTCCTCCAGCTCAAGTAATTGCGTTTCTGAG
>JAENJI010000012.1:17003647-17030086 GCA_018901935.1 Pugionium cornutum | reverse complement strand
GGCATGTTGCTTGGTGCCCAAGGTGTCTTAGGCTTGCTGCGGATGTCTTGGCTCTTACGTTTGATGTGCTGTTCAGCTTGCACAGATAGGTGGAACAAGTCCTTGAAGTCGTTGTAGATTTGCCTTTCCACCTTGCAGCTGATCCTTTCTTGGAGTCCATCCAAGAATTGCGCCATCAATGCTTCTTCATCATCATTGAGCTACAATCTGTTCCTTAACCTCTCGAACTCTTCATAGTACTCCTCTACTGATCTGGTACCCTGCTTAAGAGTACGAAAACGTCGTTGCAAATCTCTATGAAAGTAAGGTGGGACATACCTTTGTCGCATGAGGTCCTTCATGTCGACCCATGAGTCTACGGGTCTCATTCTCTTCCTCCTTCTGTCAGATACCTCACGATCCCACCAGATGAGGGCATTGTCCGTGAGTTGTGCTACTGCCATTGAGACTCTCCTAGGTCCTGGTTGGTTGTAGTGATCAAAGATATGATCCATTCGCTTCTCCTAATCTAGGTAAGCCTCGGGTCTACTTTTCCTGCAAAAGTTGGAGGAGTTAGTTTAACATCAGGATGAATTACCCGGTTGTAGGTGTGTTCATCTCCATCCTCATGACGTCTAGGAGGCATTCTTGGTCTCTGGTGAAGACCATATGGCTCAAAGCCATCATCTTCTGCCTCTGGTTGCCGTGGAGGTCCTCTCGGCCTATGGTGATAGTTATGAGGTTGCGTGTCCTCATCTCCATCTGGCTGGGGTGCCTCCTGTTCGTGCCGTGTCCTAAGGTACTCAGGACCCTCAGGACGGTCTTGCTCAGCTCTCACGTGCCTTATGGCCTGGAATCTTACTGGTCTCTCCACGCCCTCCAACCTCTCGCCTATGGATGCGAGTTGTGTTTGGAGTGTGGTGAACATGGCCATCATGGCTTCAGCTGCGTCTCTATTCTCTTCTCCCATGTGTGCTACAAAGAAAGAAGACAATTAGGGTGCTCCTAAATTATTAGGAGAGTTTTCTTTTTATATGTGGTTTGAAAAAATGCAAAAAGGAAAAATTCTAAAGAAAGGAAATTCGACTACAAGAGAAAAAGGAAACTTCCTAGACAACTTGTGCTAGCTGTCCAATTCGAATTCTTTTAGTATCTTTTCTATTTTCTTTTTCTTTTCTTTTTAATTAAACTTAAAAATAAAGTAAATATGACTTAAACAAAAAGGAAAACGTGAATGATAATGCAAAAGTGAACCTAAACCCTAGTGATACACGTAGGAGGCTAGATGCACTCGGTTTGGAGTTTGATGTTGTTTTTTTGATTTTTCTTGAATACGACTTAAACTAATGCAAGAACTAGAAATAAGACAAGCAAAAGGATAGAAACAACCTGGTTTTAGGAGCTTTAAGCTATGATACCAAAATGATACAAGCCTTGATTCAAGGATGTATGCGCGTGGGCTGTTTGTAGAAGATTAGGTGAGAAACTCAACCTTAGGCTTCTGGATAGGGGTTTTCTGGTTGGTAAACGATGGAAGGGTGAAGTGAACCACACGAGGGGTGATGAACCTCGTGATAAATCACAAACTTAGAGCTAGGAGGGCTGGTCTCAACTAGGTTCTAAGCGCACAAGTCTCTCTTGAGAGAAAGCTCGTAGGGAAAAGTTCTACTTTATTAATAATCAAAAGGTTGTCGAACTACAATGCTGGAAGGAGCCTTATTAATATGCTCGACAGCTTGACCTTCTAGGGTCGACACAAATAAAGAAAAAGGAAAGTTTACAAAAGTGCACAAAAGGAAAAGATACAAAAGTGCATAACCGAAAAAGGACCTATTCCTAAAATGTTTTTGACTCAAAAATGTAAAGCAACTAGATCCTACCCTGCAAAACAGAAAGAGGCATATATTCGATTGTAAACTTACCTTAACTCACCTCACGGCCAAGAAATGGAAGGTGGCCGTCCTTGTGGCATGCACGCGCCTTGCTCCTAGTCTTCAACTTGGAGTAGGGTTACAAATCTCTGGGCCTTGACCTCTCTTGCCACTAAAGCCCAAGTCTCTGATGTCCCTTGTGTTGTTGAGAAGCTATTGGACTGTTCCTTGTATTTTTGGCCCATTGTCCTTAGTCGATCTTCTTCTAGAAGCTTGTCGACCCATAAGCTGAATTTGAGGAAGAGCGCCCTTGATCTGCTTCTTGTCATTGCTCCTTGAGGTACCACTGGTGTTGAGACTTCCTCTAAGTGCATGTCCTGGAGCTGGTAGCTCATTTGGTCCGAGTCCTCTTGTGTAGAAGTGGAAGTGTGCGTGTACTCGGCTGGATGGCCTGTACCGGCTGGATTGTGCGCGGTACTGGCCGGAATGACTTCAGGACCGGCCAAGTTGATCCCGGAGTCGGCGGTGTCATCAGGGGGACCAGTGGTGTCATTCACGTCCCCACCAAGTGTGCCGGAAGCTTGGGCCTCTCCGCCGGCGATGTTGACCGGTCTGGTCCTATAGGTCGAAGGTCCGGCGGTACTGTCTGGTCCGGCAGGCGCGCCAGATGGTCCTGCTGTCTCGGGCAAGCTTCCTGGTCGGCCAGTCTGGTCTCCTGGCTGGATGTACGACCTGATGTCCTCATCACAATCTCTACACTTTCGTGCATGACAAAAGAAAGGTCGGCTTGGCTCCTCTTACACCTACCCAAGTACACGAGCTACAACTCCAAATGAGTAAGGAAAAGAAACTTATCATTTTCTTATTCAACAAAGCCATGTCCGGAGAGCTTTAGCCTCAAAGGATTTAATGTTACTAATGGTCTTCAAAGAAATTTTGAGTATAGAACAGGAACAGGTAGAGCTACCTCCTGAAGTAGCAACTCTCCTCAACAAATTCCAGGATGTATTTCCAGAGGAGATACCAGCAGGCTTGCCTCCTTTACGTGGCATAGAACACCAGATCGATCTAGTGCCCGGAGTAGCCCTGCCCAACCGGCCAGCCTACCGGATGAGTCCAGAGGAGTACAAGGAGATTGAGAAGCAAGTCAAGGAGCTCCTGGGGAAAGGCTATGTTCAAGAGAGCCTCAGTCCATGTGCCGTACCAGTGCTACTAGTGCCCAAGAAGGATGGGACTTGGCGAATGTGCGTGGACTGCCAAGCAATCAACAACATCACTGTCAAGTACCGACATCCAATACCACGGCTGGATGACATGCTAGATGAGCTGAGTGGAGCCACGGTCCTCTCCAAGATAGACCTCAAGAGTGGATACCACCAGGTCAGGATGAAGGAAGGTGATGAATGGAAGACTGCTTTCAAGACAAAGCAAAGGCTATACGAGTGGACAGTCATGCCATTCGGTGTGACTAATGCCCCAAGAACCTTCATGCGCCTTATGAACCAAGTTCTTAGGGCGTACATCAGTAAGTTTGTAGTGGTTTACTCTGATGACATATTGGTTTATAGTAAGTGCCTACGGGAACACCTCACACATCTTGAGATGTACTTAAAACCCTTCGACAAGAAGAGCTTTATGCCAATCTCAAAAAGTGCACCTTTTGTACTGATAAACTTGTCTTTTTAGGTTTTGTTGTAAGTTCACAGGGCCTACAGGTTGATGAAGAGAAGATTCGAGCCATACAAGAATGGCCAACACCAGGCAACATCAGCCAAGTAAGGAGCTTCGACGGACTGGCCAGCTTCTATAGGAGATTCGTGCCAAACTTCAGCAGTATTGCCTCACCATTGACGGCAGTACTCAAGAAGAACGTGGGATTCAGCTGGGGAGAATGATACAAGCCTTGTTTCAAGGATGTATGTGCATGGGCTGTTGTAGAAGATTAGGTGAGAAACTCAACCTTAGGCTTCTGGATGGGGGTTTTCTGGTTGGTAAAAGATGGAAGGGTGAAGTGAACCACACGAGGGGTGATGAACCACGTGATAAATCACAAACTTAGAGCTAGGAGGGCTGGTCTCAACTAGGTTCTAAGCGCACAAGCTTCTTTGAGAGAATAACTTGTAAAGAAAATTCGATCTTTATTAATTAGCAAAAAGGTTGTCGAGCTACAATGCTGGAAGGAGCCTTATTAATATGCTCGACAGCTTGACCTTCTAGGGTCCACTCAAACAAAGAAAGGAAAGTTTACAAAAGTGCACAAAAGGAAAAAGATACAAAAGTGTATAACGTACAATACATTAATCGATGGGCACTGTCAATCTGGTAATCTGGTAATCTGATTTGCCTCAAAATCTCATAAACATTTATCGGGCCAAAAATCCTACATTCAGGTTCAGCACGAAATGGTAAGTAAAAATTTTTTTTCTTCATATTATTATGTTTTCTCATAATTAATTAATATTTTAAAATCTGTGAAGGAACATAATTTGGGACGACCAGTCTCAATAGGTGAGGTCTTTATAAAGACTCACACAAGACCGGATGGTTCGTATGTAGATTTGAAAGCAAAACAAATCTGTGAAACATACGAACGAAACATCCAAGAAAAGATGGCGATCGTGGAGGTCGATCCAACAGAAACATCCGATGGAACCTCCCGTCCAATTGAGCTCACTCAAGCACAGAAGAATGAGATCTTCTTATAGGTAAAAAATTTTTTTCAAACTTTTTCCTTTTTACATATTTTCCTAATTACAAAATAATAATTTTTATTATATAATTTACGTTTTCGTAATTTTATAGTCATCTGTTCCTGATGAACGAGGCCGTCTTTATGGACTCGGTAGCCTCAACCGCGTACAGTCTACGGGTAGAAGTAGTGGGGTACAAACCCATTCACCCGAGTACGTTATTCTTCAAGAACAAAACGCGTTGATTAAAGCACAAAACGCGGAGATGAAGGAAAAATATGAGAAGATTAAAGAGCTGAACAGAGAAAACCAGAAGAAGATCTCGAGCTTGGAGATGCTCCTCGGATATATCCAACGGACGGATCCCGCATTCGCCTCCTTATTGCGGGATAACGATTGTACAGGGGAACCAACGACGGCTCCGCCAACCACTCCATTTTCGCCATCAGATTTCCAATTTCCGCCACCGGACAATTAGAATTTGTTTTTATGTATTTAAAAATTTTGTATAATAAATGTTAAATTTTAAATTTCTATATTTTTTAATTTAATATTTAGTTTACATATTTTTTTTCATTTATTATTATAAAATTTTTAATTTATTAATAAAAATTAATAAATATTCTAATAAATATTATAATAATATTTTAAACCGATTATATTAATAGTTAATCTAAATTATTTTATTAATATTTCAAATTTCAAATAATTATTTTTATTATTGAAATTAATTTTCTTCATTTTTATTGAAATTTTAATTTTTAAATATTATTTTAAAAATTTTTATATATATTTTTTTAAATTATTAATATATTATTTCAAATTTATTTTTAAATATTATTTTAGAAATTAATTTTCTAAATTTTTATATATATTTTTTTAAATTATTAATATATTATTTCAATAATAAAATTAAAAAATATATTTATATATTTTTTTTAAATCTAATTACAGTGTAGTCGCAAATTAGTCTTAAATCAGTCGCAATTTTTGCCACCGATTTGCGACTCCTTTGCAACTGCGGTTCACCTGTAGTCGCAAAACAGTCACAAATTTTTGTGACTGATTTGCGACTACGTTTCAACTGTAGTCGCAAATCAGTCACAAATATTTGTGACCGTTTTGCGACTGCTATTCTCCTGTAGTCACAAAACAGTCACAAATATTTGTGACTGATTTGCGACTGCTATTCTCCTGTAGTCGCAAAACAGTCACAAATATTTGTGACTGATTTGGGACTGCATTTCTCCTGTAGTCGCAAAACAGTCACTGTTTTTTTGTGACTGATTTGCGATTACGGTTCACCTGTAGTCGCAAAACAGTCACAAAAAACAGTGACTGTTTTGCAACTGCGGTTCTACCGTAGTCGCAAATCAGTCACAAAAATTTGCAACTGTTTTGCGACTACAAATTTAGCAACCACATCCGTAGTCGCAAAACAGTAGCAAAATTTGTTACGGAAATTCAGTGGCAAATTAGTCGCAAAACAGTGACCACGTTTGTGGTCGCAAATTAGTCGCAAAATACCCACTATGACCGTGGTCGCAAATCAGTCGCAAAATTGCGACTGATTTGCGACGAATTTTTTTTGCGACTATTATTTTGCGACCACTTCTGTGGTCGCAAAACGGCTGTTTTCTTGTAGTGTAGCTGTTAGTATCAGCCATATTTTTTCTCAGTTCCATCACTTTTTTCCCTGCCCTTTCAAGACTTTTTTTCAATCGGGCTTTCATGTCATAATCTTGAGTTGGATTAGGTGCAGGTGGAGCATGAAGTTGAAGGGACTGCTGATGTTGATTGTAGGTCATTTTATGTTGAAATCCCTGGGGCTGAAACTTAGGTTTTGCAGCAAACCCTTACAAAAACCTTGAGACTGAGGCTTTTAGGGATGGAAGCCTTGGTCTCTTGCGGTTTGTAAGGCTTGAAAGTTTGATTGTGTAGGTTCTCTACATTGGTGCTCCTGTAGGAGAAGTTGGGGCGGTTCTGGTAGTTCTGATTAAACTCTTTATGGTACCTAATGGCCCCCAATGTAGTTCATCTCCTCATGACCCTCTTGAATGTTACTTCCTTCCTCTTGATACCCATGGTACCCATCAAACTCCCTAAAGAAATTGACTGCGCATTGAGAAACTTGCAATACCCTGTCTAGGGAGCACTTCTTGGTATAGAATGCCCGAGACTGACTCATTCTAGAACCCAGGGTGGAGACACTGTGCTGTATAGCCCTTAGATCTCTCCCATGCCTCAAATAAGCTCTCATTACCGTGCTGCACAAAACTAGAGATCTCATTTCTCAACCTTGCTGTCCTTGAGGTTGAGAAGAACTTAGCTAGAAAGATCTTCTTGCATTAATCCCATGAAGTAGTAATGTCATCATGTGGCGGACTCTTTTCTGGCCTGTGAGCCTTATCTCCTAGAAAAATGGGAACAACCTCAGCTTGAAAGAATCCTCTGAGATCCCATTGATCTTAGAAGTCCCACAAGCCCTATCAAACTTATTCAAGTGGTCCAGCAGATCTTCCATTAGCAAACCATGGAATATTCACCCTTGCACCATATTAATCAAGCTTGCCTTGATTCCAAAATTGGTGTTCTCCATAGGGGGTGGGCGAATCCAAATCCGAGTTCCACAGAGATTTGGTTCTCCAAATGTACCAATAACTCTTTGAAGTATTTGCGGATACATTGGACCTCTTGCTCCTCACACATTCTGGTTCCGAATGTCTGCTCCTTGGGCTTCATTCTCAACATTTTGTGGCGGGTTCTGCTCATGGTGCTCTATCTATGAATGTTTTCTTAACCGATATATGCGCTCTATCTTAGTTCTTGCTGCTCCTCTTTCTAACTGTTGCATGTCGATTTCACTTGGTTGTAGGTCTATTTGTCCTTTGCTTTTCGTGTTCATGCATCTAAAAGACCCAAGAAATCACAGTTAGAAACAACAACAAAATTTAAAAAAAATTAAAATGTTGTCTCTCAGTGAATCAAAATCCTAGTGGTTGTTGTTTTCTTCCCCGAAAACAACGCACAAAACTTGATGGCGATTAAGTTTTATCCCTAACGATTCCATAGTAGTTATGTATCAAATCCACAAGGAAGATAGAATAGGGCATTAAGAATGAATGAAACACCTAAATCTAAGTAAATTCGAATTGGGGGTTGGTTTTGTTTTCCTAGTTATCTAGTTCCAAAGGAAGTAATATGATAAACAAATTCAATGAATGAAACATATGGACCATGGGTAAGGCATTCAAATCGGGGTAATTTTTCATTGACTAACGATTCTACATGTTCTATTAAATAAATTCCTAAGTCATAGAACACTTTCTTCAAGGCTAATCCATTCTCGTGGCAATAGCCCATTTACTAATCTATAGATTATTCAAGTCTCTTGAACCATAATTTATTGACTAGCAATCCTTAATTTCTAACCTATTATAGTCTACCAATCACCTTAAAAATCAGCTCTCGTTGGCTAAGATATGAGAGACACAATTAGGACTTACCTACACATTTTGTCAACACCTCTCGGGAGAAAAATATCATAAATCATAGGGATTGATCAACTATTTCAATCTTACCATTAAGCACATCCCAATCATTAGGAATTTGTTATCTAATCTACCTAAATAACATTAATCAATATCCAATTTGCCTAATCTAGCTTACCCGCAATCCATAAACTTAACTACTCAAACATAGTCATGGAAATAACATATATAATAAAATTAGAATAGCAAGGCATAAATAAAAGATAGAGTTAAGAAATTCTTCACTAGAATTGATGAAAAGTTTCAAGAGACAAAAATTCAAAGTTACAAGGAGAGTAAAAATCGGCCAAGAATAAATCTTAGGTTATTTGTGACCTGGGGAAGGGTTTATATAGTTTCCCTAAAATAGCTGGATACAACCCAGGAAAAACCGAATCAAACCAAAATAAATAAAAATATGAAGCTTCGGACAGGTACGAAAATGGCCGGCGTTGGCCAACGGGGCGGTCGTGTGACTCTAGTAGACAGGTGCGTAGGGTGGCCGGGCAATGGGGTTGAACGAATGGCCAACAGGCTGATCACGTGTCTCCTGCGGGCAATATCACCTCATGGGCGATAATCAGGCTGGGTGATCGGTCAATGGGCCGATCACGTGTACTCCAACGGGCGGCTACGCGGTTGGCCGGGCTTCACGTGGGATTGGCTTGGGTGGTCGGCCTGGGCGATCGGCCAACCGGCCAATCGCTTGAACTCCAGAGGTTTGTTCGTTTCAGTTTGCTTATCTCCCTTCTCCAATCGATGATCCACCTATGGTCAAGTTCCAATTTCTCCTTTTTGCTCGTTGTACCTAAAAACATTCGAGAAAATTTGCAAGGATGAAGAATGCATGTCCTAAACTATAGAATGCAATGCTATAAGAGAATGAATGTCAAAGGGTAGATAAATGACCCTAAATACTCATGAAGAAAAGAAAAATGATGGTAAAATGTAAGGTGAAACAATGCAAAAACTATAATTATCTAGTCCTGTGGACTTGCCTTTTACTGTTATCGAGAAAAAAGCAAAGACAAACCAAAGAAGAGGTATGAAAACTGGACCACCTAACCAAAAACATGCACAAAGATCTAATCCCAAACTCCTTAACCAAAAGTATTATGAGGCTTGAACTAAACATACTTCCCAGTAACTGCTCACACATGCCACAATGTCAAGCTCAAGTCAAGCCATGCATAATCAAATCCCCTAACTCCTTAACATTCAATTCAACACATAGGCGAACCTTACATTGTATCAATTAAGGAGGAAGAAATGATTTCAAAGTTGAGATAAGGCAGTTCAATTAATCACCAGGGTTCTCTCAAAAGGAATGGAACTTTCACAAAATACTAAGAGAAAAAAAATGATGCATACAAGGAAAGACTACCATTTACCCATGCTCTACCACTAGAACTCTTTATCTTAAACCCAACCACTCCATACTAAGTGATTTCTACTCTTTCAAGCATTTCTTTAGCTTATACTTTCTTTTTTCTCACTTTGAACCTCTCTTTTAGGCACTTGGGAGGGGGAAGGGGGGGGGGAGAATAATCAATTAGGCTAACGAGAATCGCTCTTCTTTTCTAGCTCTCTTTATTCTTTTCTATTCCATTATTTGATAAATGATCTACACTTTTGCCTTCCTTAAACACTTAGAGTAATTTTAACTTCAAAACTTAGAGCAAACTTTCACATTGTCAAAACTATTCTGTTGCCCTTTTCTTATCCACAATCCACACACATTCCCTTTTTCAGTTCCTCAAAACTCAATATGTTTTGAAAGTCCTACCCTTGTCATTCTCAAAAGTAAATATGTTTTGAAAGATGTTGTTCTCAAAACTCAATAAGTTTTGAAAGTAAGCATTCAAGAAAAAAGCCTTCAAAATGTTCACACACAAGATTAATTTTGGCTTCAAGGAAAGGATTGGTTTGGAGAGTGGTATAACCATCCCAATTAGGGGGATCCACCCATTCGGTTTAGAAAGGGTGGTAAAAATGATGATAGAAAACCCAAATGTGTATATTGGTATCTGATATAAGATCGAGATCAATCTATTGGCGGTACGACCGGATCATAGAAACTAGCTGAGGGGCACTTTTTCTAAGATGGAAAAGGAATATGTGGCATCAAAACTAGTTGAATGAAAGGATCTTTCTAGTCTTAAAAAGAGTATGAGGTGTTTGCCAATGGAATAAGGGTCATTTATGAGTAAAAGTCACAAAGGACCGAAGGGTGTTTCTCGGAGACAAGAGGGGTAACCGCCCACTTGCTTAGAGAGACAAGACTTAGAGAAGAAAATATGATACTTTCTTGTTAATTGGGCAAAAGGTGTCTTACAATGTTGCATAGGGAGCTTTATAAATAGCTCTTCGACCTTGACCTTCACGGGATGACTCAGTAACAAAAATGGAAAAGTTTACAACTTTAAGATTCTTTGAAATAAATGAACCTAGACTCAATTGAGACGCTAATTCGTACTTGTTAAAAGAGAAAGACAATAATATGAAATGGAATGTGTACCTTAGTGCATCTCTTTTTATGGGAAGTCCTTGATGCGCCTTGATGGCTAACGAGGAATAAAGTGGCACCTTTTTCAAATTGCAGCGACTTAATTGGTCTTGATTATGGGACTTTTTGGGCCTCTTGCTCCATAGGTTAGATTGCTTTATCTATGTGGTCATTACTTGGTTCTTCGGCCTTGTTTGATTGTTCTTCAAGCAGTGTGTCTCCTTGGCCGGTCACGGTATTTATCATGAGTTGGGGGTCTCACTGGGCCTTCAGGTTAGTCAGATTCTCCACGGCCGTGTTGATTTCTTGTGTTAACCTCCTTATACCGGATTCGGTCCTTTGTGGTGTTCTTGTGGTCGGCATTTGGTTGATGCTATGCCTGCAGGCCAGTCCTCTGTCACCTAGATCTATATCAAAGCCACACTCCTGAAGAGGTTCTGTCATCAGAATTTTTTTATCTACATGGAAAGGGGCCAAGTCAGCAACAGGAAAAGTGGGGGATATGTTTAACTCACCGGGTAGTTCCAAACGATTGTTGTTGTCATTGATGAACTTGAAAATTTGGAATGGTCCATCTCCTCATGGTGCTACTTGGATTTTCTTTTTGGTAATAACCTCTTGGTTCTCATGTATAAGCACACCTAATCTCCAGGCTGGAAGATGACTTCTTTCCTCCCTTTGTCCCATTTTCGTTTGTATTGCATGGTCCTCTTATCTATGTTTTCTTTTACCTTTAGTGTAGTTCGGTGATTGTCTCGGCCTTGGTGATGGAACATTGGTTTGAGTACTCCGAAGGTGGTAGTGGTGATAGATCTAGTGGCATGAGTGGCTTAAACCCGTAGACAATATCAAATGGGAAAGCTTAGTAGTAGAGTGTGTAGCACGATTATAAGCAAATTACACATAAGGCAAACAATCTAACCAAGTTGATAAGTTGTTACCGATGGTGGCCCTTAAAAGGGTGGATAAGGTGCAATTGAAAACCTCGGTTTGGCCATCGTTTGTGGGTGGCAGGTTGTGGAGAAAAGCAGTTTGGTGCCTATCTTTCTCGACAAGGTCCTCCAGAAGTGGCTGAGGAACTTGGTGTCTCTATCAGACACAGTGGACCGGGGCAGGCCATGTAAGCGGACTACTTCTTTGAAAAATAGATCGGCCATTTGTGGGGTGTCCTTGGTCTCAGTACATTGTATGAAGTAGGCCGTCCTAGAGAACCGGACCACCATACCAAGTATAGAGTGCATATGCCTCGTCTTATGTAAACCTAGAACAAAGTCCATGGATATATCTCCCATGGCATGTTTAGGAATGGGTAAAGGAATGTCATGACCGTAAGGATGTGACCTGGATTTTTCCTTAAGACAGTTGATGCATCTTGAATGGAAACGTTCCACATCGCTTTTGGGATGTGGCCAAAAGAAATGCTCAGTGAGAATGCTCAAGGTCTTGTAAACTCCGAAGTGACCAATTAGACCTCCACAGTGAGCTTCCCGGATGAGTAGCTCTCGCATTGACCCCTACTGTATGCACAGCCGGCGGTCTTGGAACAAGTATCCTTTGTGTTGGTATTGATGGACGGATGCTGCTTGGGCGCACTCTTGATATGTTCTGCAACAGTCCGGATCTTCCGTGTACTTCTCCTTAAGAAGTTTGAACCCCATTACCTTAGCCTACATGGTGGTGATAAGGGAGTAACGTCGAGACAAAGAATCGGCCACTATGTTGTCTTTCCTCTTTTTTTACTTGATGATGTAGGGGAACGTCTCAATGTAGTCTAGCCATCTTGCATGCCTCCTATTTAGCGTTATTTGGCCATGAAGATGCTTCAAGGTCTTTGTGGTCGGTGTGGATAACAAACTCTTTAGCCAGTAAGTAGTGCTGCCATTTTTGTAATGTCCGTACAATGGGGGGCGGGGAGGGGGGGGGGTTAGAGCTCTTTTTTATATGTCGGGTAGTTAAGAGTGGCACCATTTATTTTTACACTAAAATAGGCCACGGGTATTCCTTCTTTTGTGAGCACGGCTCCAATCCCTAAACCTGATGCATCACATTCAACTTCAAATATTTTGTCAAAATTAGGCAATACTATTACCGGGGCATATTAAACCGGTCCTTCAACTTCTGGAAGGCATATTTGGGCACTTCCCCATGCCAATGCAATGTCCTTTTTGATCATGGCCGTAAGTGGCATGGCTAGTATGCTGAAATCATTCATGAAACACTAGTAGAAGCTGGCCAGGTTGTGAAGACTCTTTACATGGCCGATGGTCTTGGGTGTTGGACGTTCTTGGATGGCCTTGATCTTCTCCTAGTCCACCTGTAATCCCTGTGAATTCATGACAAAGCCTAGAAAAACCAATTGATTAGCACAAAGCATGCACTTCTTGAGATTGGCATAAAGACTTTCTTGCCAATGAGTCTCAGTACTTGCTCATGTTGCGTTAGATGATCAGTAATACAAGTGCTATAGACCAAAATATCATCAAAATATAGGACACCAAACTTACTGATGAAGGCCCTTAAGACGTGGTTCATCAACCTCATGAACGTACTAGGGGTGTTCTTAAGGCCAAACGGCATGACCAACAACTCGTATAGATCTTATTTGATCTTGAAAGCGGTCTTCCATTCATATCCTTCGTTCATCCTTGCCTGGTGGTAGACACTGCGTAGATCTATCTTTGAGAAGATCATGACTATGAAACTTATCAAGAAGCCGGGGTATAGGATGAAGGTACTAGAGGGTTATGTTGTCGATTTCTTGACAATCAACACACATACACCATGTACCATCCTTCTTTGGTACTAGAATAACAGGAACAGCTCAAGGTCCTAGGTTTTCCTGAATGTAACCTTTGGCCATCAAGTCTTGAAAATGGCGTTAAAGCTCTTTGGTCTTGGTTGGATTCATCTGATAGTCGGGCCGATTGGGCAGGGCCACGCAGGGTACAAAGTCAATCTGGTGTTTTATACATCAAACAGGACATAATCCGTCTGGTATTCTTCCGGAACCTCATCTTGAAACATGTCTAATAGTGTAAGGACTTCACAAGGAAGGCCCTTCTTGAGAGCACCTTAAAACAACAATTCCTTGAAGATCATGAGTAGCACATGAGTGTTTTTACATAAATATGTATTGATAGAGCTAAGGTTGATGTAGAAGTTGTTTTTACTTATCTTGGCGTCATTAGAAATTTTGTTTTGCAGTTCATGGACCTCGGGCGGGGTTAGTGGGGCAAGTTGAAAGTTGCAGTTGTCGTGGCTTAACGAGTAATGGTTGGTACAGCCATTGTGGAGTGCCTCCTTGTCGAATTGCCAAGGCCTTCCTAATAACAAGTGACCAACTTGCATTTTCATTACGTTTCACAGTACCTGGTCACGGTACTTACTGATACTTAATGGTATGGTTACTTGCTCAGCAATCCTTAGTTAAGTTTCATCGTTGAGCCACCTGTGCCGGTGTTGCTTCTGGTGGTTGATCGTTCAGACCAAGCTTCTATACCATGGACCTTCTGGCCACGTTAGTACATGAACATCCATTTATAATGATGCTACATACCTTGTTGACGGTGCACCGGGTGTGGAAGATGGTTTTCTTTTGTATGGTCTCTGGATCAAGCAAGGCACTTAGGGCTCGCCAGATGGCCAGAAATTCTCCTACATGTGGATAAGCTATCTACATTTCTGGTTCCGCAAGATTGATATCTTCTTTTTTGTCTTGAGACTAATAGTCTCCAGCCGGTATAATCATCATGATCATGACACGTTGGTTGGGACATTCTCGAGTCATGTGTCCTCTTCCCCAACATTTGCAGCATATAATATCTCTAGATCTAGAAGTGCCAGGAGACTTACTTGGTTCTGGCCGTGTGCCCTTGTAGGGCTCTATCGCCAGTCGCTTGAAAACCGTGAATCCAGTTCTATGGCCTTATTCTTCTCATAAGACTTAGGGAGTAATGGTGGGTTTCAGCCTGGGTTGGACCTACTTCTACTGGTAGGAGATACCTTTTTTGATTTGTTGCTCTTCCTGGATAGACAGGTGCAAAAGCTTGGCCACGTAATGATATGGCTGTGTTTCTACCTTACAGGCAATACGATCTTGAAAGCCATCTTTGAACTTGACCATTAATTTCTCCTCTGAGTCCTTTAAGTCAAATCGGTTCCTGAGTTGTTCAAACACTTTGAAGTATTCTTCTACGGCCTGATTTCCCTGCACCAACTTACGAAATTTCTTTTATATGCCTCTATGGAAGAGAGGAGGGGCATACTTTTTTCGTAAGTTGAACTTCATGGCAGTCCATGTTGGGATCTGCCCATATCAATGACTCTTTGTTTCAGGCACATCTCCGTCCCACCAAGACAAGGCATGGTCAGTTTGTTGGGCGGTGGCCAGGGTGACCTTTTTGAGGTCGTTTTACCCATGCTACTCAAAGATTTACTCCATCCTTCTTTCCCACTCTAGGTATGCCTGGTGGTGAAACTTTCCCACAATGGTTGGGGCTGTGAGATTGACGTCCGGGCCACCTTACTGCATCTGCTCATTTTCTCGGATTCGGCCACGATGGACCAGATCTCCCATCTGAGGTTGTGGGTTGGCAGGTTTATGCCACCTACGGTCTTTCGGGTCTCCTTCCTCCTGGCCTTGCAAAAGCTCTAGTGGAGGCATGGGTCTGAACGGATTGGATCCTTCCGTGGAGGTCTCGAGCCGCCCAATTCACCCATTCATTCTACCAATCTAATCGGCCAACTCTTGCCGCATGGCGGCGATGGCTTGTAGGATCGTGTCTTGTGGCTTTTCTTGGCCATTTCTACCAAAAAAGAACACACAAGATCAATTGTAGATGAGAAATGACAAGAAGAGAAAAGTTTGTACCACTCGTCGCAAAGGAATAAGCCTTTTATGGCCGTTTCTTTTTTGGGCCTTAATGTCTCGGCGCGTAAAATGGAAAAATTCAAACTACTTGGCGGTAAAAGAAAGGTAATAAAAAGAAACAACGAGGACATATTCTTTGGTCACAAGATGGAAGTTGGCCAATTGACAGCTCTCCTTCTTCTGTCTTTGGCCTTAATACCAAACATGCGCAAACGGAAAATCTTCCTTATTGGGAGAAAACTTAAAGAGGGGAAATATTCTATAGGCAAACAAAAGAAGTTCAGCCGATTTGCAACTTTCCCTTTTTAATCCTTGTCCTTAATTCCAAATATGTTTGCAATTGTAAAAGTCTCCCTTTTATGATTTCTCTTTGTTTTTTTTTGTTATACAGTTTCAAAAAAAAATTGGAATAAAACTTTTCTAAATGAAGAATATTAATACTCAACTAGAAAAGAATGAGAAGCGATTGTTTTAGGTCTTTAGCTTTTATGAAACGAGCAAACTATTTTTTTTGTTTTTTGAAAAATGTAAAATTAAAAAAACGTGTACAAAACACGTAACCTAGATGCCACATGGATAAGTAGGAGCTTTTCAAGCTCTGATAGGATATAATATCGTGATCGATCTATTGGCGGTACAGCAGGATTTTAGCAATTTGCCGAGAGGCACTTTTTCTAAGATGGAAAAAGAGTGGTGGTGGCATCAAAACAAGCTGGCTAAAAAGCTTTTTCTAGTCTTAACAAGAGTATAAGGTGTTTGGCGATGGGATAAGAGTCGTTTATGAGTAAAACTCACAAAAGGCCAAAGAGTGTTTCTCGTTGACAAGAGGGGTAACCGTGCACGTTCTTAGAGAGAAAAGACTTAGAGAAGAAAATATAATTCCATCTTGTTAATTGGGCAAACGTTGTGCTACAATGTCATATATGTAGCTTTATATCTATTCGACCTTGACTTTCACGGTCCACTCAATAACAAAAACGAAAAAGTTTACAACTTAAATATTCTTTGAAAATATGCTTAAGAACTTAGACTCGATTGCGACTTTAATTCTTACCTGCAAAAAGATAAAGACAACAATATGAAATTGAATGTGTACCTTACCGCATCTCCATTTATGGGAAGTCCTTGATGCGCCTGGATGGCTACAACCCTCATGGTGTAATGTCGTTCTTAATGTGGAATAAAATGGCGCCTCTTTCAAATCGCAGCCATTTAATGGGTCCTGATTGTGGTAATTTTTGGGCCTCTTTCTCCATAGGTTGAATTGCTTTATGTGTGTGGCCATTATTTGGTTCTTCGGCCTTGTCTGGTTGCTCTTCAGGTCATGTGTCGTTTTGGCTGGTCACAGTCTCATGGTTGGAATTTTGGCTAATGCTAGGTCCACAGGCCAGCCCGCTGTGACCTAGGTTCATATCAGTATCCATGAAAAAGTTCTAAGAAATATACAAATCAAGATAATTTTAAGTGCAATTTAAGTTCAAGTTTATGAAGTTACGTTCAAATCAAACACATTTCAATACAAGAGAATGATCTACCAAGTTGGTTGTAGCACAATAAAAAATTTCCCATGTTTTATAATGGCACAAGTATCATAATACTTTTAGAGAGTGGGTTATGAACAAATAAAAATAAAATACTATATTTACAAAGAGAGAGTGTGGTACATTTTAGCTATGAGAGGAGCTTTCTTTCCCTGTATCTTCCTCTTGGTCTTGCTGAGGAACTATTTTATTGAAACGTTCTATTTGTTATCCTCATTTTCCGCATTTTATGGTCCGCCTGTTTCCTATTCCTCACGTGCTTCTCCCTATTCTCCTCCCTGGCTATGTTCCTCAGTTTCTTGCTCTAGTTCCTCCTCAGATGAGACATAACTTGGTGTTTTCCTCAGCTTCCTTTTCACCTTCTCAAATAGCTTTCCTGTCCGTTTGTTAATTCTTTATTGAGTCTTGTACGCTTGGTTCATACTTTTCTCCCTGTTGTCCTTGGCTTGAAAAAGAGGTCCAGTAGGTGAGATGTTGGGATAATCCTCTTTTCTTTGTAGTAGGCATCTCTTCCTGATCATCTTGTTGATCACCACCTTCCTAGATATGGAGCTGAAGAGTGGGAATGAGCGTTGACCACAATGCTGGAACAATATGTTTTCCAAGCTACCTATGTTTGCTCTCTCTGGTATTTCCTTTTGTTGTTTAGCTGTAACGGTGGTCTTCTCTTTTTCTGTTTTGCATTCATTGGCTTTTTGCCTTGCTTCTTGGACCTGGAAAGACCCCTTTTTGATGGAGCACATGGAGCCATTTTTCTACAAAATCAAAGTAGACAAGTGAGCTACAATCGTAATTACCGCAATGGATCAATTCTATCGTTATGCTCAATTTACAAAATCACAAAGGAGTTGAACATTGAAGAGAGTACAAGGCTAGTGATCCTTTTCCTCCAAATTACTAAATATATCACTTAATGCCCAAATATTAAATTTGACAACCATGTTAAACTTATAAGCAATCAAATTCCATAGCTCTGATATGCACTAATCCAATTAGACTTTTCAAACTAATACAACAAGGAAAGTCAAAATTCCCAATTCTCCAAATTTTCTCAGAATCCTAATTTCTCCAAATTTCAATTTGTTCTTTTAAATATGAAACTAGTGATAAAATTGATGAACCCAAGTATAAGAGAATAATCTTGACTCTACAACCACAAGTTTCCATTGACAATTGTTCCTTGAATGAAAAACTAAAGAAACTGAATAGTAGAGAGAATAAGGTGCATACCTTGGATTTGATATTGATATTAAATGAGTAGAAAAATTTAGGGATGAAGAATCCTACTTTAAGCTTAAGGAATGTGTATGAAAGTAGCGAGGGCAAATCTGCTCTCTCTCTCTCTCTCTCTCTCTCTCTCTCTCTCTCTCTCTCTCTCTCTCTCTCTCTCTCTCTCTCTCTCTCTCTCTCTCTCTCTCTCTCTCTCTCTCTCTCTCTCTCTCTCTCTCTCTCTCTCTCTCTCTCTCTCTCTCTCTCTCTCTCTCTCTCTCTCTCTCTCTCTCTCTCTCTCTCTTCTTTAGAGGTTGCAACAATGGGGAATGAAGAAGAAGATAAAAGTTCTTTTTAAAGGAGAGTAAGCGTATATGTGCCTGATCGGCCATGAGATCGGGGAACTGGCTGATTGCTAGTTGATCGCGTGTTTGCGTTGCGTGTTGGCTGTCTGTCCAATCTCTGGATTCCAGGAAAATCTCAAGCTCCATGCGATCGGCCGAGTGGCCGATCACTAGATTCCAGGAAACTCTCGAGTTCGTGCCTTGTGCAATTGGTCCACGCGATCTGTCGAGTGGCCGATTGCTGGATTCCAGGAATTAGCTGTGTTGTGCTACCTGTGCGCGATCGACCAACTTGGTGATTGTTCAGGCACACCCCTTCTGCGCATTCTTTACCTGAAAGAAATTAAAAAACTAAAACAAGTTTAAAACAACAAAGGAGAAATGAAAAGTCCTATATACAAGGATAACATGGGAACGCCTCGCAAGGGCGATTGTTTTACGTTTCTAACTTGATGGTGCCAATCTTCAGGGGGTTGGACATATAGAAGAGAAACCGCAACGCTCTCCATAAACAACACACTGGCCAAGTAGGACTTGCAGTGTTTCCCGTTCACTGTGAACTCTTTTCCTGAGTGGTTGATCAACAACATTTGCTCCATAGGACCGAACTTCTTTTATCTGGAAGGGTCCTGGGAAACATCATCAACCGGGAGATAAACAGCAGAATTTGATCCCCCGCACTGAAATCGTGCTTTATGACCTTCTTGTCGGGAAATGTCTTGGTCTTTTCCTTGTAGATCGTAAAATTTTCATATGCATCTTTTCTAATCTGTTCGAGTTCATCCAGCTGTGTCAGGCGTTTCTTGGTGGCTCTCTTGGGATCAAAGTTCAGGAATTTTGTTTCCCAAAGAGCCTGGTACTCGAGCTCTACCATAAGATGGCAAGATTTCCTATAGAAGAGGTTGAAAGGAGTTGTTTCAATAGGCATCTTATACGCTTTCCATTATGCCTTGCTCTGACGGTTCGAAACTCCACCTAACCTGATGTCGGAAGGTGATACGGCATAGCTACCTTGTGCTTAACCCCATGCTTCTTTAGAAGTTTCTCAAAGACCTTGTTTATGAACTGGGTGCCTCCATCACTTATCACTATCCTGGGAACTTCAATCTGTGGGAAAATTCTCGTCTTGAAACACTTAAGAATGACTTTTGCATCATTCGTTGTACTGAATACAACTTCAATCGATTTGGAGACATATTCGACTGCCACCACTATGTACTGGCTCCCATAAGAGGAAGGGAACGGTCCCATGAATTCAATTCCCCAGACGTCGAATAATTCAACCTCAATGAGTGGGCTCTGTGGCATCTCATTCTTCTTGCTGATACTCCCCTTTCTTTGGAAAGGATCACACATGGAGATGAATTTTTTGGTGTTCTTAAACATGGTTGGCTACCAAAAATCTAGTTGAAGAACCTTGGGAACACTTGTACATAGAGAAATGTCCCCTATAATTTGAACCATGAGAATGAAAAAAGGACCCTGGGTACTTCCTCCTCAGATAGACATCTGCTAAACAATTTCTACTTTCCTTTTATGTATAGAAACGGCTCATCCCAATAGTAATACTAGACATCCTTGTCGAACTTTTTTCTCGGATAACCTTTGAGATGTGGTTGCTGCATATCTCCAGCCAAGTAGTTCAAAAAATCTACCTACCATGGGAGACTCACTTCCATTGAATTTGACATTATTGCTTCATCAATAACTTCATCCATCTTGAAGAGCTTAACCTCATTGACTTGCAATTGTGGTAGGGAATCATTGATTGGTAACAACTCATCGACCCTCATCTTTGATAGGTGGTCTCCTACCCCATTTATAATTCCTTTCTTATCCTTAATCTCCAAGCTGAATTCCTGTAGAAGTTAAATCCATCGCAAAAGCCTTGGTTTGGAATCCTTTTTGGCATTGAAAATAGGTACCACACACTGCTGAAAATTAGTTGGTGCATTACACAACTAGGTTGGTATCCTTCGATACACAAAGGTACCATAAGAAATTTGCTGCAAATGCATAGGAAAACAGAGTAGTACTTAGGGATCAAATCCACAAGGACCAATCGGTACACTATAATTCTCAGTATAATAGTTTTTCTAAGAAGAAACAAATATAAGAGTTTTATAATTTTGATTAATGTAAACTTCTAATATGAAAAGCGGTAGTTTTAGGGAAATTCATAGGAATCAATATAATTAATTGGGTTTCTATTAGGGGTTTGACTAAGTGTCGTCTACAACATAGAACATGACTAAATAGCTAGCCAATTGTCATTACACAATACTACTATGTCTAATAATCTATTCGTCTAAACTATCCTTTGAATTCAAATTCTTAAACACGCATTATTGTTCAAGTTATAATATGTTCACAAATTGTCTTAACATCAGCTTTTGTTGGTTAAGGACTATTTGCTCATCAAGGTTTTTCTCAAGAAATCTAACAACACTTTTAAAGCGTTCGATTAATCCTTTTATTGTATTCTAGTTGATCATGTTAGACTAAGCAATAAGAACAACCTAAATGAAGATTCATGTGAAAATTCCTAATTCCAACACCCAAATCTAGTGATTCCTAAAATATTTTTTTTAAACTAAACCTAACTAGGGATCTACTCATACATGAATATAACGATGAACAAATCATAATCAAATAACATCTTCGCATAAATAAAGAGTAAAAAGGTTAAGAATCCTCCCAAGTGCTTACAAGTGCCAAAAGCAAACAAATCCTTTAGAAAATAAAGCCTAACCTTAAAAGTGGCTGAAAAGCGTTAAAATAGTTGCAATGTCGAATTAGGTCAAAATGTGGTTGGATTGGGCCAAATATGGGTCCAACCCATTTTTTCCACAGAACAGTACTCGACTAGTTTTATGAAAACAAGTATAACTTCTGATCGAACTGTTGGATTGACTTCAAACCACTTTCAAATAAAAGCTAAATCTTTTGCAAAAGTTTAAGCTTGATTAAAAAGTAGGATCTTTTTGCCAAACTCCAAATTCATCAACTTAGTTTTGCATTCCAATTTCTCCAAAAAATTTTGTTTTCATCCAATATGACCTGAAACCTGTAAAGACTCATAAGAGACTAAAAATATTCAATAAAGACTCAAAACACCTATAAAACAATGGTTAAAATATGTTAAAAATCAAAACACATTAACTCCCTCAAACTTAGATCTTTGTTTGTCCTCAAACAAGACATGAAGTCTAAGTACAAAAGGAATTTAGAAGTGCAAAACGCATAATCTTTAGAACGATGCATCAATTCCAACAATGTAATCCACATCAACCAACATCAGCTTTAGACAAACCCTTCCATGTAATTCTCCATAAGCTTAGCAACCAAACCAAATCAAATCCATAAGCACTCCGAGAAATCCAAAATCACCTTGCTAACCCCGGAAAATCGGTCAATTCATACTCATAGTTTTTACGATGTTTGATATATACATAAACTATATGGACGTGCAAAAACATACAATATTTATTGATAAATTCAAATTTCATTCATGAACTTCCATTAATGTCTCATTTCAGGCATATGCATTAACAGAGTTAGTGATACAAGCCTTGATTCAAGGATGTATGCGCGTCGGCTGTTTGTAGAAGATTAGGTGAGAAACTCAACCTTAGGCTTCTGGATAGGGGTTTTCTGGTTGGTAAACGATGGAAGGGTGAAGTGAACCACACGAGGGGTGATGAACCTCGTGATAAATCACAAACTTAGAGCTAGGAGGGCTGGTCTCAACTAGATTCTAAGCGCACAAGATTCTTGAGAGAAAACTTCTTGGGGAAAAAGTTCTATCTTTATTAATATCAAAAAGGTTGTCGAACTACAATGCTGGAAGGAGCCTTATTAATATGCTCGACAGCTTGACCTTCTAGGGTCGACTCAAAGAAAGAAAAGGAAAGATTACAAAAGTGCACAAATAGAGAATGTACAAAAGTGCATAACCGAAAAAGGACCTATTCCTAAAATGTCTTTGACTCAAGAAATGTAAATATTCTAGATCCTATCCTGCAAAACAGAAAGAGGCAAATATTCTTATTGAAAACTTACCTTACTTACCTCACGGCCAAGAAATGGAAGCTGGCCGTCCTTGTGGCATGCACGCGCCTTGCTCCTAATCTTCGACTTGGAGTAGGGTTAGGAATCTTGGGCCGGCAGACGTGCTAAATGGCCTGGCTGTCTCGGGCAAGCTTCCTGGTCGGCCAGTCTGGTCTCCTGGCTGGATGTACGACCTGATGTCCTCATCATTCCCTCCCTCTTCAGTAGGTTTTGTCCTCAAAACTGGATCATCTGCATGGAAAGGGGCCAAGTTAGTAACATTGAACGTATTGGACACATTAAACTCACCTGGCAGCTCGATCCGGTAGGCGTTGTTGTTGATCCTCTCGAGCACTCTGAATGGTCCATCTCCTCTTGGTGCTAGCTTGGAACTCCTTAGGTTTGGGAACCTCTCCTGCCGTAGGTGTAGCCACACCCAATCGCCTGGTTGAAAGATCACCTCCTTTCTTCCTTTGTTGGCATGAGTCACGTACTGTCCGGTCCTCTTCTCCAAGTTCTCTGCTACCTTCTGGTGTAACCTCCTTATGAACTCTGCTTTGGATGCTCCGTTGAGGTTGGTCATCTCAGCTGGTGGCAGTGGTGTTTGCTCCAATGGGGTGAGAGGGTTGAAACCGTATACCACTTCAAATGGTGTCTTCTTGGTTGCTGAGTGCACGGCTCGGTTGTAGGCGAACTCAATGAATGGCAGGCACTCCACCCAAGTCTTTAGGTTCTTCCCTAGTGTTGTTCTGAGAAGAGTTGATAGGGTCCTGTTGACAACTTCAGTTTGGCCATCGGTTTGAGGATGGCAAGTGGTTGAGAAGAGTAGCTTCGTGCCTAGTTTTCTCCAAAGGGTCCTCCAGAAATGGCTAAGGAACTTGGTGTCCCTGTCTGATACGATGGTCCTTGGCACTCCATGAAGCCGTACTATCTCCTTGAAGAACAGCTCAGTTGTTTGTGTGGCATCATTGACATTGGCACATGGGATGAAGTGTGCTATCTTGGAGAATCTGTCCACCACTACAAAGATTGAATCTTTGTGGTTGATCTTGGGCAGACCTAGAACAAAGTCCATCGAGATGTCCACCCATGGATGTGTTGGTATGGGCAGTGGGAGATACAACCCGTGAGGTTGCACTCGGGACTTTGCCTTCTTGCAAGTGATGCATCTTGCACAATGAGCTTCTACTGTCCTCTTGATGTGTTGCCAGTAGAAGTGCTCCTTGATCACTGCTAGAGTCTTGTCGACACCAAAGTGGCCCATGAGTCCTCCTCCATGAGCTTCTCGGATGATAAGCTCCCTTAATGATCCTTGTGGTATGCACAGCCTTCTTTCTCGGAACAAGAACCCCTCATGGATGTAGAACTTGCCATGACTCCCTGTGCCACACTCCTTGTAGCTCTCAGCAAAGTCAGAATCATCCTTGTATAGGTCCTTGATGTGCTCGAACCCTAGGACCTTTGCCTCCATGGTGGATATCAAGACAAACCTCTTTGATAGTGCATCGGCTACCACATTATCTTTGCCCTTCTTGTACTTGATGACGTACGGGAAGGTCTCTATGAACTCCATCCACCTGGCATGTCTCCTCTTGAGATTGGTTTGCCCTATGAGGTGTTTGAGAGTCTCATGATCAGTGTGGATCACAAACTCCTTGGACAGCAAGTAATGCTGCCATGTCTCCAATGCTCGGACAAGGGCATAAGGCTCCTTGTCATAAGTGGGGTAGTTCAGTGAGGCACCACCTAGCTTCTCACTGAAGTATGCCACTGGTTTCCCTCCTTGGGTTAGCACTGCTCCTATGCCTATTCCAGAGGCATCACACTCCACTTCAAACGTCTTGTTGAAGTCGGGCAGGACTAGCACTGGTGCATGTGTAAGGCTGTCCTTCAAGGCCTGGAATGCCTTCTCTTGAGCTTCTCCCCAGCTGAATCCCACGTTCTTCTTCACTACTGCCGTCAATGGTGAGGCAATACTGCTGAAGTTGGGCACGAATCTCCTATAGAAGCTGGCCATTCCGTGGAAGCTCCTCACTTGGCTGATGTTCCCTGGTGTTGGCCATTCTTGTATGGCTCGAATCTTTTCTTCATCAACCTGTAGGCCCTGTGAACTCACAACAAAACCTAAAAAGACAAGCTTATCAGTACAAAAGGTGCACTTCTTGAGATTGGCATAAAGCTCTTCTTGTCGAAGGGTTTTAAGGACCATCTCAAGATGTGTGAGGTGTTCCCATAGGCACCTACTATAAACAAGTATGTCATCAAAATAAACTACTACGAACTTACTGATGTACGCCCTAAGAACTTGGTTCATAAGGCGCATGAAGGTGCTTGGGGCATTAGTCAAGCCAAATGGCACGACTGTCCACTCGTAGAGTCCTTGCTTTGTCTTGAAAGCGGTTTTCCACTCATCACCTTCCTTCATTCTTACCTGGTGGTATCCACTTTTGAGGTCTATCTTGGAGAAGACTGTGGCTCCACTCAGCTCATCTAGCATGTCATCCAGTCGTGGTATTGGATGCCGGTACTTGACTGTGATGTTGTTGATTGCTCGGCAGTCCACGCACATGCGCCAAGTCTCATCCTTCTTGGGCACTAGTAGCACTGGTACAGCACATGGACTGAGGCTCTCTCGAACATATCCCTTCTCCAGGAGCTCTTTGACTTGCTTCTCAAGCTCCTTGGACTCCTCTGGACTCATCCGGTAGGCTGGCCGGTTGGGCAGGGCTGCTCCGGGCACTAGATCAATCTGGTGTTCTATGCCACGTAAAGGAGGCAAGCCTGCTGGTATCTCCTCTGGAAATACATCCTGGAATTTGTTGAGGAGTGTCGCTACTTCATGAGGTAGCTCTACCTGTCCCTGTTCTATACTCAACACTTCCTTGAAAACCATTAGTAATATTAAGTCCTTCGAGGCTAAAGCTCTCCGGACATGACTAGGTTGAATAAGAAAGTTAGACTTGACAAGTTTCTTTTCCTTACTCATTTGGAGTTGTAGCTCATGTACTTGGGCAGGTGTAAGAGGAGCTAGGCTGACCTTCCTCTTGTCATGCACGAAGGTGTATAGATTGGTTCGGCCCTCATGCCTGGTCTCTTTGTCAAATTGCCATGGTCTTCCTAGTAGAAGATGGCCAGCTTGCATGGGCACCACGTCGCACACGACCTGGTCTCGGTACTTGCCCACACTGAATGGCACAGTGACTTGCTCATGAATCTTGAGCTCCACTTTGTCATCGAGCCATCTCAGTCTATATGGTCGAGGATGCCGTGTCCTCTCTAGACCTAGCTTATCAACCATATACGCACTAGCAACGTTAGTGCAAGAACCACCATCTATGATGAGGTTACATACCTTTCCTTTGATGGTGCAACGGCTGTGGAAGATGTTCTCCCTTTGGATGGTCTCTGAAGGATCCACCATTGCACTGAGGATACGTCTAGTGACCAGCACTTCCCCCACATCAGGGTACTCAATGTCACTGTACTCTCCTTGTGGTTCATTGTCCTCTTCATCTTGGGACTCATATTCTCCTGCCTCCGTATTCAGCATGACTCGGTTGTTTGGGCACTCCCATGAGATGTGTCCACGTCCCCTACACTTGAAACAAGTTATGTCACGTGATCTTTGAGGGTTAGAAGACTTACCAGGCTCTCTCTGGTCACGGGTGGGTTCAGGAGGCTTGCTCTTGAACCTTGACTCGATCTCTACACTTTTGCCTTTGTCCACTGTCTTAGGCATGTTGCTTGGTGCCCAAGGTGTCTTAGGTTTGCTGAGGATGTTTTGGCTCTTACGTTTGATGTGCTGTTCAGCTTGCACAGATAGGTAGAACAAGTCCTTGAAGTCGTTGT
>JAENJI010000012.1:16793225-17003147 GCA_018901935.1 Pugionium cornutum | reverse complement strand
GTTTGCCTTGATATCCACCATGGAGGCAAAGGTCCTAGGATTCGAGCACATCAAGAACCTATACAAGGATGATCCTGACCTTGCTGAGAGCTACAAGGAGTGTGGCACAGGGAGTCATGGCAGGTTTTACATCCATGAGGGATTCTTGTTCCGAGAGAGAAGGATGTGCATACCACAAGGATCATTACGAGAGCTTATCATCCGAGAAGCTCATGTAGGAGGACTCATGGGCCACTTTGGTGTCGACAAAACTCTAGCAGTGGTCAATGAGCATTTCTGCTGGCCACACATCAAAAGGTCAGTAGAAGCCCATTGTGCAAGGTGCATCACTTGCAAAAAGGCGAAGTCCCGAGTGCACCCACACGGGTTGTATCTCCCACTGCCCATACCCACACATCCATGGGTGGACATCTCAATGGACTTCGTTATAGGTCTGCCCAAGATCAACCACAAAGATGCAATATTTGTAGTGGTGGACAGATTCTCCAAGATGGCACACTTCATTCCGTGTACCAATGTAAATGATGCCACGCAAACAGCCGAGCTGTTCTTCAGGGAGATAGTACGGCTTCATGGAGTGCCCAGGACCATCGTGTCAGACAGGGACACCAAGTTCCTCAACCATTTCTGTAGGACCCTTTGGAGAAAGCTAGGCACGAAGCTACTCTTCTCTACCACCTGCCACCCTCAAACTGATGGCCAAACTGAAGTAGTCAACCGGACATTGTCAACTCTTCTAAGGACTACACTAGGGAAGAACCTCAAGACTTGGGTGGAGTGCCTGTCATTCATAGAGTTTGCGGACAACTGAGCCGTGCACTCAGCAACCAAGAAGACCCCCTTTGAAATGGTCTACGGCTTCAACCCTCTCACACCATTGGAGCAAACGCCACTGCCACCAGCAGAGATGACCAACCTCAATGGAGCATCCAAGGCGGAGTTCATAAGGAAGTTACACCAGAGAACTTGGAGAAGAGGGCCGGGCAGTACGGGACTCATGCCAACAAGGGAAGAAAGGAGGTGATTTTTCAACCAGTCGATTGGGTGTGGCTACACCTACGGCAGGAGATGTTCCACAACCTAAGGAGTTCCAAGCTAGCACCAAGAGGAGATGGACCATTCAGAGTGCTGGAGAGGATCAACAACAACGCCTACCGGATCAAGCTCCCATGTGAGTTTAATGTGTCCAACACGTTCAACGTAATTGACTTAGCGCCTTCCCATGCAGGTGAACCAGTTTTGAGGTCAAAACCTACTGAAGAGGGAGGGGATGATGGGGACATCAGGTCGTATGGCCGGCCAGGAGACCATACTGGCCGACCAGGGAGCTTGCCCAAGACAGCCGGGCCATTTGACACGTCTGCCGGCCCAAGCTGATACAAGCCTCGATTCAAGGCTTATATGCGCATGGGCTGTTTGGAGAAGGTTAGGTGAGAAACTCGACCTTAGACTTCTTGGATAGGGGTTTTTGGGTTGGTATTCGATGGAAAGGTGAAGTGAACCACACGAGGGGTGACGAACCTCGTGATAAATCACAAACTTAGAGCTAGGAGGGCTTGTCTCAACTAGGTTCTAAGCGCACAAGCTTCCTTGAGAGAAAAACTTGTAAAGAGAAAATTCGCACTTTATTAATATCAAAAAGATTGTCGAACTATAATGCTGGAAGGAGCCTTATTAATATGCTCGACAGCTTGACCTTCTAGGGTCGACTCAAAGAAAGAAAAGGAAAGATTACAAAAGTGCACAAATAGAGAATGTACAAAAGTGCATAACCGAAAAAGGACCTATTCCTAAAATGTCTTTGACTCAAGAAATGTAAATATTCTAGATCCTATCCTGCAAAACAGAAAGAGGCAAATATTCTTATTGAAAACTTACCTTACTTACCTCACGGCCAAGAAATGGAAGCTGGCCGTCCTTGTGGCATGCACGCGCCTTGCTCCTAATCTTCGACTTGGAGTAGGGTTAGGAATCTTGGGCCGGCAGACGTGCTAAATGGCCTGGCTGTCTCGGGCAAGCTTCCTGGTCGGCCAGTCTGGTCTCCTGGCTGGAACTTGTTGAGGAGAGTAGCTACTTCAGGAGGTAGCTGATGAGGACATCAGGTTGTACATCCAGCCAGGAGACCAGACTGGCCGACCAGGAAGCTTGCCCGAGACAGCCGGACCATCTGGCACGCCTGCCGGCCCAAGCAGTACCGCCGGACCCTCGACCACAAGGACCAGAGCAACCAGCATTGCCGGCGGAGAGGCCCAAGCTTCCGGCACACTTGGTGGCGACATGGATGACACCGCCGGTCCCTCTGGTGATGCTGCCAACTCCGGGATCAACTTGGCCGGTCCTGAAGGCATTCCAGCCAGTACCTCGCACAATCCAGCCGGTACAGCCGATCCAGCCGAGTACACGCGCATTTCCACTTCTACACAAGAATACTCGTACCAAATGAGCTACCAGCTCCAGGACATGCACCTAGAGGAAGTATCTACACCAGTGGTACCTCAAGGAGCAAAGACAAGAAGCAGATCAAGGGCACTCTTCCACAAATTCAGCTTATGGGTCGACAAGCTCCTAGAGGAAGATCGACTAAGGACAACGGGCCAAAAATGCAAGGAAGAGTCCAATGGCTTCTCAACAACACAAAGGACATCAGAGACTTGGGATTTAGTGGCAAGAGAGGTCAGGGCCCAAAGAGTCTTAACCCTACTCCAAGTCGAAGACTAGGAGCAATGCGCGTGCATGCCACAAGGACGGCCACCTTCCATTTCTTGGCCATGAGGTAAGTTAAGGTAAGTTTCAATTTGAATATATGCCTCTTTCTGTTTTGCAGGGTAGGATCTAGAATATTTACTTTTATTGATTCAAAGATATTTTAGGAATAGGTCCTTTTTCGATTATACACTTTTGTATCTTTTCCTTTTGTGCACTTTTGTAAGTTTTCCTTTTCTTATTTGGGTCGACCCTAGAAGGTCAAGCTGTCGAGCATATTAATAAGGCTCCTTCCAGCATTGTAGTTCGACAACCTTTTGATATTAATAAAGTGCGAATTTTCTCTTTACAAGTTTTTCTCTCAAAGAAGCTTGTGTGCTTAGAACCTAGTTGAGACCAGCCCTCCTAGCTCTAAGTTTGTGATTTATCACGAGGTTCATCACCCCTCGTGTGGTTCACTTCACCCTTCCATCGAATACCAACCCAAAACCCCTATCCAAGAAGTCTAAGGTCGAGTTTCTCACCTAACCTTCTCCAAACAGCCCACGCGCATATAAGCCTTGAATCGAGGCTTGTATCATTTTGGTATCAGAGCTTAAAGCTCCTAAACCAGGTTTTTCTATCCTTTAGCTTGTTTTGTTTTTTAGTTCTTGCATTAGTTTAGGTCGCATTCAAGAAAAATCAAAAAATAACATCAAACTCCAAACCGAGTGCATCTAGCCTTCTACGTGTATCACTAGGGTTTAGATTCACTTTTGCATTACCATTCACGTTTTCCTTTTTGTTTAAATCATATTTCCTTTATTTTTAAGTTAAATTAAAAGAAAAGAAAAAGAAAATAGAAAGAATACTAAAGGAATTCGAATTGGACAGCTAGCACAAGTTGTCAAGAAAGTTTCCTTTTTCTCAAATCTTCATATCTTTGAATTTCCAATTCTCAGATTTTTTCCTTTTTGCAAAATTTTCGAATCCTTATAAAAAGAAAACCCTCCTAATAATTTAGGATCATCCTCACTTGTCTTCTTTCTTTGTAGCACACAATGGCAGAAGAAAATAGAGAAGCAACCGAAGCCATGATGGCCATGTTTACCACACTCCAAACACAACTCGCATCCATAGGCGAGAGGTTGGAGAGTGTGGAAATACTGGTGAGATTCCAGGCCATAAGGCACGTGAGAGCTGAGCAAGACCGTCCTGAGGGTCCTGAGCAGCTTAGGACACGGCACAAACAGGAGGAACCCCTACCAGATGGAGATGAGGACACACCACCTCATAACTATCACCATAGGCCGAGAGGACCTTCACGGCAACCAGAGGCAGGAGATGATGGCTTTGAGCCATATGGTCTTCACCAGAGACCAAGAATGCCTCCTAGACATCATGAGGATGGAGATGAACACACCTACAACCGGGTAAATCATCCTGATGTTAAGCTAACTCGTCCTAGTTTTTCAGGAAAAGTAGACCCCGAGGCTTACCTAGATTGGGAAAGAAGAATGGATCATATCTTTGATCATTACAACCAACCAGGACCTAGGAGAGTCTCAATGGCAGTAGCACAACTCACGGACAATGCCCTCATCTGGTGGGATCGTGAGGTATCTGACAGAAGGAGGAAGAGAATGAGGCCCATAGACTCATGGGTTGACATGAAGGACCTCATGCGACAAAGGTTTGTTCCACCTTACTTTCATAGAGACTTGCAACGTCGTTTTCGTACTCTTAAGCAGGGTACTAGATCAGTAGAGGAATACTATGAAGAGTTCGAGAAGCTAAGGAACAGATTGGAGCTCAATGATGATGAAGAAGCATTGATTGCACAACTATTGGATGGACTCCAAGAAAGAATCAGCCGCAAGGTGGAAAGGCAAATCTACAATGACTTCAAAGACTTGTTCCACCTATCTGTCCAGGCTGAGCAGCACATCAAACGTAAGAACCAAGACATCCGCAGCAAGCCTAAGACACCTTGGGCACCAAGAAACATGCTGATGAGGACATCAGGTCGTACATCCAGCCAGGAGACCAGACTGGCCGACCAGGAAGCTTGCCCGAGACAGCCGGACCATCTGGCACGTCTGCCGGACCAAGCA
Source organism: Pugionium cornutum (assembly GCA_018901935.1). Lineage (NCBI taxonomy): Eukaryota > Viridiplantae > Streptophyta > Magnoliopsida > Brassicales > Brassicaceae > Pugionium > Pugionium cornutum. The sequence goes on along the minus strand of JAENJI010000012.1, from coordinate 16,998,351 downwards.
ATACTGTCGGACCCTCAACCAATAGGACCAGACCGGTCAGCATTGCCGGCGGAGAGGCTCAAGCTTCCGGCACACTTGGTGGCAACGTGGATGACACCGCCGGTCCCCTTGGTGATCCCACCGACTCCGGGATCAACTTGGCCGGTCCTGAAGGCATTCCGGCCAGTACCTCGCACAATCCAGCTGGTACAGCCAATCCAGCGGAGTACACGCGCATTTCCACTTCTACACAAGAAGACTCGGACCAAATGAGCTACCAGCTCTAGGAAATGCACCTAGAGGAAGTCTCTACACCAGTGGTACCTCAAGGAGCAATGACAAGAAGCAGATCAAGGGCACTCTTCCACAAATTCAGATTATGGGTTGACAAGCTCCTAGAGGAAGATCAACTAAGGAAAATGGGCCAGAAGTGCAAGGAAGAGTCCAATGGCTTCTCAACAACACAAGGGACATCAGAGACTTGGGCTTTAGTGGCAAGAGAGGTCAGGGCCCAAAGATATTTAACCCTACTCCAAGTCGAAGACTAGGAGCAAGGCGCGTGCATGCCCCAAGGACGGCCACCTTCCATTTCTTGGCCGTGAGGTGAGTTAAGGTAAGTTTACATTCGAATATATGCCTCTTTCTGTTTTGCAGGGTAGGATCTAGTTGCTTTACATTTTGAGTCAAGAACATTTTAGGAATAGGTCCTTTTTCGGTTATGCACTTTTGTATCTTTTCCTTTTGTGCACTTTTGTAAACTTTCCTTTTCTTTATTTGTGTCAACCCTAGAAGGTCAAGCTGTCGAGCATATTAATAAGGCTCCTTCCAGCATTGTAGTTCGACAACCTTTTTGATATTAATAAAGATAGAACTTTTTCCCCAAGAAGTTTTCTCTCAAGAATCTTGTGCGCTTAGAATCTAGTTGAGACCAGCCCTCCTAGCTCTAAGTTTGTGATTTATCACGAGGTTCATCACCCCTCGTGTGGTTCACTTCACCCTTCCATCGTTTACCAACCAGAAAACCCCTATCCAGAAGCCTAAGGTTGAGTTTCTCACCTAATCTTCTACAAACAGCCCACGCGCATACATCCTTGAATCAAGGCTTGTATCACATGCCCAAGCCCGTAGACAAAGGCAAGAGCATAGAGATCAAGTCAAGGTTCAAGAGCAAGCCTCCTGAACCCACCCGTGACAAGAGAGAGCCTGGTATGTCTTCTAACCCTCAGAGATCACGTGACATCACTTGTTTCAAGTGTAGGGGTCGTGGAAACATCTCAACGGAGTGCCCAAACAACCGGGTCATGTTGATTACGGAGGCTAGAGAATATGAGTCCCAAGATGAAGAGGACTATGAACCAAAAGAGGATTATGGTGACATTGAGTACCCTGATGTGGGGGAAGTGCTGGTCACTAGACGCATCCTCAGTGCAATGGTGGATCCTTCAGAGACCATCCAAAGGGAGAACATCTTCCACAGCCGTTGCACCATCAAGGGCAAGGTATGTAACCTCATCATAGATGGTGGTTCTTGCACTAATGTTGCTAGTGCATATATGGTTGATAAGCTAGGTCTAGAGAAGACAAAGCATCCTCGACCATATAGACTGAGATGGCTAGATGACAAAGTAGAGCTCAAGATCCATGAGCAAGTCACTGTGCCATTCAGTGTGGGCAAGTACCAGGACCAAGTCGTGTGCGACGTGGTGCCCATGCAAGCTGGCCATCTTCTGCTAGGAAGACCATGGCAGTTTGACAAAGAGACCAGGCATGATGGCCGAACCAATCTCTACACTTTTGTGCATGACAAAAGAAAGGTCAGCTTGGCTCCTCTTACACCTCCCCAGGTACATGAGCTACAACTCCAAATGAGTAAGGAAAAGAAACTTATCAAGTCTAACTTTCTTATTCAACCAAGCCATGTCCGGAGAGCTTTAGCCTCGAAGGATTTAATGTTACTAATGGTTTACAAGGAAGTGTTGAATGTAGAAAAAGAACAGGTAGAGCTACCTCCTGAAGTAGCAACTCTCCTCAACAAGTTCCAGGATGTATTTCCAGAGGAGATACCAGCAGGCTTGCCTCCTTTACGTGGCATTGAACACCAGATTGATCTAGTGCCCGGAGCAGCCCTGCCAAACCGGCCAGCCTACAGAATGAGTCCAGAGGAGTCCAAGGAGCTTGAGAAGCAAGTCAAGGAGCTCCTGGAGAAAGGATATGTTCGAGAGAGCCTCAGTCCATGTGCCGTACCAGTGCTACTAGTGCCCAAGAAGGATGGGACTTGGCGCATGTGCGTGTACTGCCGAGCAATCAACAACATCACAGTTAAGTACCGACATCCACTACCACGGCTGGATGACATGCTAGATGAGCTGAGTGGAGCCACAGTTTTCTCCAAGATAGACCTCAAGAGTGGATACCACCAGGTCAGGATGAAAGAACGTGATGAATGGAAGACTGCTTTCAAGACAAAGCAAGGGCTCTACGAGTGGACAGTCATGCATTTGGCTTGACTAATGCCCCAAGCACCTTCATGCGCCTTATGAACCAAGTTCTTAGGGCGTACATCAGTAAGTTTGTAGTAGTTTACTTTGATGACATACTAGTTTATAGGGAACACCTCACACATCTTGAGATGGTACTTAAAACCCTTCGACAAGAAGAGCTTTATGCCAATCTCAAGAAGTGCATCTTTTGTACTGATAAACTTGTCTTTTTAGGTTTTGTTGTAAGTTCACAGGGCCTACAGGTTGATGAAGAGAAGATTCGAGCCATACAAGAATGGCCAACACCAGGCAACATCAGCCAAGTAAGGAGCTTCCATGGACTGGCCAGCTTCTATAGGAGATTCGTGCCCAACTTCAGCAGTATTGCCTCACCATTGACGGCAGTAGTGAAGAAGAACGTGGGATTCAGCTGGGGAGAAGCTCAGAAGAAGGCATTCCAGGCCTTGAAGGACAGCCTTACACATGCACCAGTGCTAGTCCTGCCCGACTTCAACAAGATGTTTGAAGTGGAGTGTGATGCCTCTGGAATAGGCATAGGAGCAGTGCTAACCCAAGGAGGGAAACCAGTGGCATACTTCAGTGAGAAGCTAGGTGGTGCCTCACTGAACTACCCCACTTATGACAAGGAGCCTTATGCCCTTGTCCGAGCATTGGAGACTTGGCAGCATTACTTGCTGTCCAAGGAGTTTGTGATCCACACTGATCATGAGACTCTCAAACACCTCATAGGGCAAACCAATCTCAAGAGGAGACATGCCAGGTGGATGGAGTTCATAGAGACCTTCCCGTACGTCATCAAGTACAAGAAGGGCAAAGATAATGTGGTAGCCGATGCACTATCAAAGAGGTTTGTCTTGATATCCACCATGGAGGCAAAGGTCCTAGGGTTCGAGCACATCAAGGACCTATACAAGGATGATTCTGACTTTGCTGAGAGCTAAAAGGAGTGTGGCACAGGGAGTCATGGCAATTTCTACATCCATGAGGGGTTCTTGTTCCGAGAAAGAAGGCTGTGCATACCACAAGGATCATTAAGGGAGCTTATCATCCGAGAAGCTCATGGAGGAGGACTCATGGGCCACTTTGGTGTCGACAAGACTCTAGCAGTGATCAAGGAGCACTTCTACTGGCAACACATCAAGAGGACAGTAGAAGCTCATTGTGCAAGATGCATCACTTGCAAGAAGGCAAAGTCCCGAGTGCAACCTCACGGGTTGTATCTCCCACTGCCCATACCTTACACATCCATGGGTGGACATCTCAATGGACTTTGTTCTAGGTCTGCCCAAGATTAACCACAAAGATGCAATCTTTGTAGTGGTGGACAGATTCTCCAAGATGGCACACTTCATTCCATGTGCCAATGTCAATGATGCCACACAAACAGCTGAGCTGTTCTTCAGGGAGATAGTACGGCTTCATGGAGTGCCAAGGACCATCGTATCAGACAGGGACACCAAGTTCCTCAGCCATTTCTGGAGGACCCTTTGGGAGAAAGCTAGGATCGAAGCTACTCTTCTCTACCACCTGCCATCCTCAAACCGATGGCCAAACTGAAGTTGTCAACAGGACACTATCAACTCTTCTTAGGACTACACTAGGGAAGAACATAAAGACTTGGGTGGAGTGCCTGCCATTCATAGAGTTCACCTACAACCGAGCCGTGCACTCAACAACCAAGAAGACACCATTTGAAGTAGTATACGGCTTCAACCCTCTCACCCCATTGGAGCAAACGCCACTACCACCAGCTGAGATGACCAACCTCAACGGAGCATCCAAGGCAGAGTTCATAAGGAGGTTACACCAGAAGGTAGCAGAAAACTTGGAGAAGAGGACCGGACAGTACGTGCCTCATGCCAACAAGGGAAGAAAGGAGGTGATCTTTCAACCAGGCGATTGGGTGTGGCTACACCTACGCCAGGAGAGGTTCCCAAATCTAAGGAGTTCCAAGCTAGCACCAAGAGGAGATGGACCATTCAGAGTGCTTGAGAGGATCAACAACAACACCTACCGGATCGAGCTCCCAGGTGAATTTAATGTGTCCAATACGTTCAATGTTACTGACTTAGCCCCTTTCCATGCAGATTAACCAGATTTGAGGACAAAACCTACTGAAGAGGGAGGGGATGATGAGGATATCAGGTCGTACATCCAGCCAGGAGACCAGACTGGCCGACCAGGAAGCTTGCCCGAGACAGCCGGACCATCTGGCACGTCTGCCGGACCAAGCAATACTGTCGGACCCTCAACCAATAGGACCAGACCGGTCAGCATTGCCGGCGGAGAGGCTCAAGCTTCCGGCACACTTGGTGGCAACGTGGATGACACCGCCGGTCCCCTTGGTGATCCCACCGACTCCGGGATCAACTTGGCCGGTCCTGAAGGCATTCCGGCCAGTACCTCGCACAATCCAGCTGGTACAGCCAATCCAGCGGAGTACACGCGCATTTCCACTTCTACACAAGAAGACTCGGACCAAATGAGCTACCAGCTCTAGGAAATGCACCTAGAGGAAGTCTCTACACCAGTGGTACCTCAAGGAGCAATGACAAGAAGCAGATCAAGGGCACTCTTCCACAAATTCAGATTATGGGTTGACAAGCTCCTAGAGGAAGATCAACTAAGGAAAATGGGCCAGAAGTGCAAGGAAGAGTCCAATGGCTTCTCAACAACACAAGGGACATCAGAGACTTGGGCTTTAGTGGCAAGAGAGGTCAGGGCCCAAAGATTCTTAACCCTACTCCAAGTCGAAGACTAGGAGCAAGGCGTGTGCATGCCGCAAGGACGGCCACCTTCCATTTCTTGGCCATGAGGTAAGTTAAGGTAAGTTTCAATTCGAATATATGCCTCTTTCTGTTTTGCAGTGTAGGATCTAGATGCTTTACATTTTTGAGTCAAGAACATTTTAGGAATAGGTCATTTTTCGGTTATACACTTTTGTATCTTTTCCAGTTGTGCACTTTTGTAAACTTTCCTTTTCTTTATTTGAGTCGACCCTAGAAGGTCAAGCTGTCGAGCATATTAATAAGGCTCCTTCCAGCATTGTAGTTCGACAACCTTTTTGATATTAATAAAGATAGAACTTTTTCCCCAACAAGTTTTCTCTCAAGAATCTTGTGCGCTTAGAATCTAGTTGAGACCAGCCCTCCTAGCTCTAAGTTTGTGATTTATCACGAGGTTCATCACCCCTCGTGTGGTTCACTTCACCTTTCCATCGAATACCAATCCAAAAACCCCTATCCAAGAAGTCTAAGGTTGAGTTTCTCACCTAAACTTCTCCAAACAGCCCACGCGCATACATCCTTGAATCAAGGCTTGTATCACCCAAGCTTCCGGCACACTTGGTGGCGATGTGGATGACACCGCCGGTCCCTCTGGTGATGCCACCAACTCCGGGATCAACTTGGCCGGTCCTGAAGGCATTCCGGCTAGTACCTCGCACAATCCAGCCGGCACAGTCGATCCAGCCGAGTACACGCGCATTTCCACTTCTACACAAGAGGACTCAGACCAAATGAGCTACCAGCTCCAGGACATGCACCTAGAGGAAGTATCTACACCAGTGGTACCTCAAGGAGCAATGGCAAGAAGCAGATCAAGGGCACTCTTCCACAAATTCAGCTTATGGGTCGACAAGCTCCTAGAGGAAGATCGACTAAGGAAAATGGGCCAAAAATGCAAGGAAGAGTCCAATGGCTTCTCAACAACACAAGGGATATCATAGACTTGGGCTTTAGTGGCAAGAGAGGTCAGGGCCCAAAGATTCTTAACCCTACTCCATGTTGAAGACTAGGAGCAAGGCGCGTGCATGCCACAAGGACGGCCACCTTCCATTTCTTGGCCATGAGGTAAGTTAAGGTAAGTTTCAATAAGAATATTTGCCTCTTTCTGTTTTGCAGGGTAGGATCTAGAATATTTACATTTATTGAGTCAAAGACATTTTAGAAATTGGTCCTTTTTCGATTATACACTTTTGTATCTTTTCCTTTTGTGCACTTTTATAAATTTTCCTTTTCTTATTTGAGTCGACCCTAGTAGGTCAAGCTGTCGAGCATATTAATAAGGCTCCTTCCAGCATTGTAGTTCGACAACCTTTTTGATATTAATAAAGATAGAACTTTTTCTCCAACAAGTTTTCTCTCAAGAATCTTGTGCACTTAGAATCTAGTTGAGACCAGCCCTCCTAGCTCTAAGTTTGTGATTTATCACGAGGTTCATCACCCCTCGTGTGGTTCACTTCACCTTTCCATTGAATACCAACCCAAAAACCCCTATCCAAGAAGTCTAAGGTCGAGTTTCTCACCTAAACTTCTCCAAACAGCCCACGCGCATACATCCTTGAATCAAGGCTTGTATCAGTAGCTCTACATGTTCTTTTTCTACATTCATCACTTCTTTGAAAACCATTAGTAGCATTAGATCCTTTGAGGCTAAAGCTCTCCGGACATGACTCGGTTGAATAAGAAAGTTAGATTTAATGAGCTTCTTTTCCTTACTCATTTGCTGTTGAAGCTCATGTACCTGGGCAGGTGTGAGAGGAGCTAGGCTGACCTTTCTCTTGTCATGCATGAAAGTGTAGAGATTGTTTCGGCCATCATGACTTGTCTCCTTGTCAAACTGCCATGGCCTTCCTAGCAGAAGATGGGCAGCTTGCATGGGCACCACGTCGCATACGACTTGGTCTTGGTACTTGCCCACACTGAATGGCACAGTGACTTGCTCATGGATCTTGAGCTCCACTTTGTCATCAAGCCATCTCAGTCTATATGGTCGAGGATGCCTTGTCTTTTCTAGACCTAGCTTATCAACCATATATGCACTAGCAATGTTAGTGCAAGAACCACCATCTATGATGAGGTTACATACCTTGCCCTTGATGGTGCAACGGCTGTGGAAGATGTTCTCCCTCTGGATGGTCTCTGAAGGATCCACCATTGCACTGAGGATGTGTCTAGTGACTAGCACTTCCCCCACATCAGGGTACTCAATGTCACCATATTCTTCTTCTGGTTCATAGTCCTCTTCATCTTGGGACTCATATTCTCCAGCCTCCGTAATCAGCATGACCGGGTTGTTTGGGCACTCCCTTGAGATGTGTCCACGACCCCTACACTTGAAACAAGTGATGTCACATGATCTTTGAGGGTTAGAAGACTTACTAGGCTCTCTCTGGTCACAGGTGGGTTCAGGAGGCTTGCTCTTGAACCTTGACTCGATCTCTATGCTCTTGCCTTTGTCTACGAACTTGGGAATGTTGCTTGGTGCCCAAGGCATCTTAGGCTTGCTGCGGATGTCTTGGCTCTTACGTTTGATGTGCTGCTCAGCCTGGACAGATAGGTGGAACAAGTCTTTGAAGTCATTGTAGATTTGCCTTTCCACCTTGCGGCTGACTCTTTCTTGGAGTCCATCCAAGAATTGTGCCATCAACGCTTCTTCATCATCATTGAGCTCCAGCCTGTTCCTTAGATTCTCGAACTCTTCATAGTACTCCTCTACTGATCTGGTACCCTGCTTAAGAGTACGAAAACGACGTTGCAAGTCCCTATGAAAGTAAGGTGGAACAAACCTTTGTCGCATGACATCTTTCATGTCGACCCATGAGTCTATGGGCCTCATTCTTTTCCTCCTTCTGTCAGATACCTCACAATCCCACCAGATGAGGGCATTGTACGTGAGTTTTGCTACTGCCATTGAGACTGTCCTAGGCCCTGGTTGGTTGTAATGATCAAAGATATGATCCATTCTTCTCTCCCAATCTAGGTAAGCCTCTGGGTCTACTTTTCCTGCAAAACTTAGAGGAGTTAGCTTAACATCAGGATGAGTTACCCAGTTGTAGGCGTGTTCATCTCCATCCTCATGATGTCTAGGAGGCATCCTTGGTCTCTGGTGAAGACCATATGGCTCGAAGCCATCATCTTTTGCCTCTGGTTGCCGTGGAGGTCCTCTCGGCCTATGGTGATAGTTATGAGGTCTTGTGTCCTCATCTCTATCTGGCTGGGGCTCCTCCTGTTCGTGCCGTGTCCTAAGGTGCTCAGGACCCTCAGCACGGTCTTGCTCAGCTCTCACGTGCCTTATGGCCTGGAATCTCACATGCCTCTCCACGCGCTCCAATCTATCACCTATGGATGCGAGTTACGTTTGGAGGGTGGTGAACATGGCCATCACGGCTTTGGTTGATTCTCTATTTTCTTCTGCCATTGCGTACTACAAAGATAGAAGACAAGTTATGCTGCTCCTAAATTATTAGAAGGGTTTTCTTTTATAAGGGGGATTCGAAAGAATGCAAAAAGGAAAAAATCTGAGAATTGGAAATTCAAAAATATGAAGATTTGAAATAAAAGAAAACTTTCTTGACAACTATTGCTAGCTGTCCAATTCGAATCCTTCAGGTATTTTTCCTATTTTCTTTTTCTTTTCTTTTAATTTAACTTTAAAAATAATAGAAATATGATTCTAACAAAAGGAAAGTCGAAAATAGGAATGCAAGAATGATTCTAGAACCTAGTGATGCACGTAGGAACTAGATGCACTCGGTATGAACTTAGATGTTATTTTTTTAAATTTTCTTGAATGAAACTTAAACTAATGCAAGAACAAAAAACAAAACAAGTTAAAGGATAGAAACAACCTGGTTTAGGAGCTTTAAGCTACCAAAATGATACAAGCCTCGATTCAAGGGTTATATGCGCGTGGGCTGTTTGGAGAAGGTTAGGTGAGAAACTCGACCTTAGACTTCTTAGATAGGGGTTTTTGGGTTGGTATTCGATGGAAGGGTGAAGTGAACCACACGAGGGGTGATGAACCTCGTGATAAATCACAAACTTAGAGCTAGGAGGGCTGGTCTCAACTAGGTTCTAAGCGCACAATATTCTTAGAGAGAAAGCTTGAAGGAAGAAAGTTCTACTTTATTAATATCAAAAAGGTTGTCGAACTACAATGCTGGAAAGAGCCTTATTAATATGCTCGACAGCTTGACCTTCTAGGGTCGACTCAAAGAAAGAAAAGGAAAGATTACAAAAGTGCACAAATAGAAAATGTACAAAAGTGCATAACAGAAAAAGGACCTATTCCTAAAATGCCTTTGACTCAAGAAATGTAAATATTCTAGATCCAACCCTGCAAAACAGAAAGAGGCAAATATTCTTATTGAAAACTTACCTTACTTACCTCACGGTCAAGAAATGGAAGGTGGCCGTCCTTGTGGCATGCACGCGCCTTGCTCCTAGACTTCGACTTGGAGTAGGGTTAGGAATCTTTGGGTCCTGACCTCTCTTGCCACTAAAGCCCAAGTCTCTGAAGTCCCTTGCATTGTTGAGAAGTCTTTGGACTCTTCTTTGCACTTCTGGCCCATTGTCCTTAGTCGATATTTCTCTAGGAGCTTGTCGACCCATAAGCTGAACTTGTGGAAGAGTGCTCTTGATCTGCTCCTTGTCATTGCTCCTGGTGGCACTACTAGTGTGGAGACTACCTCTAGATGCATGTCCTGAAGCTGGTAGCTTATCTGGTCCGAGTTTCCTTGTGTAGAAGTTGAAATGCTCGTGTACTCGGCTGGATCGGCTGGACCGGCTGGACTGTGTGAGGTACTGGCCAGAATGCCTTCAGGACCGGCTAAGTTGATCCCGGAGTCAGCGGCATCACCAAGAGGATCGGCGGTGTCATCCACGTCACCACCAAGTGTGCCGGAAGCTTGGGTCTCTCCGCCGACAATGCTGATCGGTCTGGTCCTATTGGTCCAGGGTCCGGCGGTACCGCTTCGGCCGGCAGACGTGCTGATACAAGCCTCAATTCAAGGCTTATATGTGCGTGGGCTGTTTGGAGAAGGTTAGGTGAGAAACTCGACCTTAGACTTCTTGGATAGGGGTTTTTGGGTTGGTATTCGATGGAAAGGTGAAGTGAACCACACGAGGGGTGACGAACCTCGTGATAAATCACAAACTTAGAGCTAGGAGGGCTTGTCTCAACTAGGTTCTAAGCGCACAAGCTTCCTTGAGAGAAAAACTTGTAAAGAGAAAATTCGCACTTTATTAATATCAAAAAGATTGTCGAACTATAATGCTGGAAGGAGCCTTATTAATATGCTCGACAGCTTGACCTTCTAGGGTCGACTCAAATAAAGAAAAGGAAAGTTTACAAAAGTGCACAACTGGAAAAGATACAAAAGTGTATAACCGAAAAATGACCTATTCCTAAAATGTTCTTGACTCAAAAATGTAAAGCATCTAGATCCTACACTGCAAAACAGAAAGAGGCATATATTCGAATTGAAACTTACCTTAACTTACCTCATGGCCAAGAAATGGAAGGTGGCCGTCCTTGCGGCATGCACACGCATTGCTCCTAGTCTTCGACTTGGAGTAGGGTTAAGACTCTTTGGGCCCTGACCTCTCTTGCCACTAAATCCCAAGTCTCTGATGTCCTTTGTGTTGTTGAGAAGCCATTGGACTCTTCCTTGCATTTTTGGCCCGTTGTCCTTAGTCGATCTTCCTCTAGGAGCTTGTCGACCCATAAGCTGAATTTGTGGAAGAGTGCCCTTGATCTGCTTCTTGTCTTTGCTCCTTGAGGTACCACTGGTGTAGATACTTCCTCTAGGTGCATGTCCTGGAGCTGGTAGCTCATTTGGTACGAGTATTCTTGTGTAGAAGTGGAAATGCGCGTGTACTCGGCTGGATCGGCTGTACCGGCTGGATTGTGGAGGTACTGGCTGGAATGCCTTCAGGACCGGCCAAGTTGATCCCGGAGTTGGCAGCATCACCAGAGGTACCGGCGGTGTCATCCATGTCGCCACCAAGTGTGCCGGAAGCTTGGGCCTCTCCGCCGGCAATGCTGGTTGCTCTGGTCCTTGTGGTTGAGGGTCCGGCGGTACTGCTTGGGCCGGCAGGCGTGCCAGATGGTCCGGCTGTCTCGGGCAAGCTTCCTGGTCGGCCAGTCTGGTCTCCTGGCTGGATGTATGACCTGATGTCCTCATCAAAAATAGTATAAAAAGACTAGCAATCCATTTGTAAATTCATTCAAAAATATTCAGATAAAACATTTCTTTATATTTTAAGTGAGGACTGAGTAATTCCTAATATTTGGTTCTTACAACGGAGAACACAACAATACACGTCCAACGCATCATTGACTTACTAGGGAAACTATTCACCCTTAAGGACGTAGGTCTTTGACTTATTTCTTGTGGATTGAAATATTAAGGGACTGATCAAAACCTTCATATAATGTAGTTAAACTACGTCTGATATTTTTAGCATATGAGCATGCTGGAACGCAAACCAATCTCCACTTTCATCACTGGCACAATCCCTCTCACATGACAATGTAGTTCGGCATTTTCACCCAAAAGAATTCGGGACGATTAGAGAGAAACTTTAGTATTGACGTTTTACATGGTTTGACTCTTTTTTAAATTGTAAATCACTTAACTCAGTTATGCAACCGCCAACAAAAAAGTACTTGTTTACAACAAAACATCCTTCAGCATTGTAGTTCGATAACGTTTTCCACATATCAATAAAGATCAAATTTCTTCCTCAAGAGTCTTTGCGCAAACCCACCTCTTTCCCGAATCTTAGCCTTGTCAAGACCCGAACCTCATAGATCTAAAATTGTGATTTATCACAAGGTTTTTCATAACTCGTGTGGTTTACCTCGTTCTACCATCCCTAAATGCAGGTCCAAACAATATCAGCGAAGCCCAAGACCGAGTTTCTCGCCAAGAATTCCTTGTAACGGTCGAGAGCATGATGACCACGACCCCAAGCTTGCATCATTTCTGGTATCAAATCTTAAGCTTCTAAAAACGATTGTATCTTTCTTATCTTAAGCTTTTTAATTCGTGCATTAGATCCAATTTTTAGCTTTAAAATAAAATAATATAACTCTACATCACGTCATCACTGACGCATCTTCATTAAACCTTAGGAACAAAAAGACAAAAAGAAAAGAAAAGAATTCCTTGCATTCGTAATGTTTCCTTTTAAGTTTAATCTTTCCATTAGTTTGAAATCCTTTTCCATTATAATTTTGACCTTAAGAAAACTACTAAAAGAAATTGGCATAACATTAGTCAATTTTCCTTTTATCTTTTTCATATCACCTATTTCCTTTTTATATAGAGTTAATACTCCTAGAATATATTTTTGGAGAAATTGACCTATTATTTTTTTTTTGTAGAACACGATGGTTGAAACCAACAACCAAGATGCGACCGATGCCATGATGGCCATGTTAACCACACTCTAAACCATACTCACCACTATCGGAGAGAGGCTTGAATGAGTGGAACAACCGGCGAGGTTCCAAAAATTATGGAACATACATGTTGAGGGCTAGCAATGACCAAGGGCACGCCAAGGTCTTTAACCACCCTAGGCCACAACCGGACTAAGAAGGTCACTACCCGGGGGAAGATGATGCCTACCGGCCACACGACCACAATCTCTAGGCCGAGAGCACCCCCACGAGATATTGAAGATAATGAAGAGTTAATGAACAACCGGCCACCTCACTATGATGTCAAACTAACGTTTCCTAGATTGGTAGGAAAATTTGACCCCGAGGCTTACTTAGATTGGGAGTGTAGGATGGATCATATCATTGATCACTACAACCAGCCAGGGCCAAAGAAGATCTCCATGGCCGTGGCTCAGCTCATGGATAATGCCCTAACATGGTGGGATCGAGAGGTCTCCGACCGTAGGAGGAAGAGACTAAGGACCGTATACTCATCGGTTGACATGAAAGAACTCATGAGGCAAAGGTTTGTACCACTATGTTTCCACAAAGACTTACAACGTCATTTTAGAACTCTTAAACATGGAACAATGTCAGTGGAGGAGTACTATGAGGAGTTTAAAAAGCTAAGAAACCGACTGAAACTCAATGATGATGGGGAGACACTATAATGGCGTAATTTCTGGATGGATTACAAGAAAGGATTAGCCCTAAGGTGGAGAGAAAAATCTACAATGATTTCAAGAACTTCTTCCACCTATATGTTCAGGCAGCGCAAAAAAATCAAGTGTATCACAGGGCCACTCCCAAAGCAACACATCAGGTGGAGATGAGCTTTAGAATGAAAAATTGTAAGATGGTTGACCCTATCCTAGTACAAGTTGAAAAGGTCTATCCAAAGGTTCAGGAAATGATTGAGGAGGACAAAGAGCCCTATCATCTAGAGTCATATAAGAAACTTCCGTTTCCAAGAGGTTTAAGGAGTAAATCCTCTAACAGCACTACAAGAAGCTCAGGAGCCTGCTAAGCTCAATCACAGGGTCACTACCATACATGCTGAATGATCATCCAATGATTAAAAAGTTCAATTAAGATGAGATGGAAAGAAAAGGTTGTCGAGGAAGGAATGTCAATGGTCAATCATGAGTGAAGTGCAATACTACAAGGCTCTACCCAAGAGAAACTTCAAGATCCAAGTAGTTTCACCATTCATTGTACCTTAGGATCTTTCTCCTTTGGTAAATGCTTGGTGGATCATGCAGCTAGTGTGAGTATAATGGCATTGACAGTCTCCAAAAAACTAGGTCTATCGAACTTCAAGAATGCTCTCATCTTTGATCTTGGTAGATAGGTACAAGAGGGTTCCTATTGGGGTACTGGAAATCTACTAGTGAAAGTTAGCGATGCAATAATCCCCACAGTTTTTTTTGTGAACAAGATGTATGAAGAGCCAATCAACCCAATAATATTGAGAATACCATTCTTAGCCACCACAAGACCTATAGTCGACGTGCAGAAGGTATGACTGACCTCAACTTGAGAACCTCTACTCTCAAATTCAGCATAATAGAGTCAAACAAGAACCCCACTTTTGAAGGCAAGGTATTCTCTGTAGAGACCTTTGGAGGTTTGGAGGATATGAACAGAAATACATTAGTGTTGACAAAAGATGAAGGTATCATGGGGAAGGAACATGCTAGCAATGGTAAGTCTAGTGAGAATGACAAGTTGGGTGGGCAGAAGGCAGAAAAATCGGAGCAAAGGTTGTGATGAGGACATCAGGTTGTACATCCAGCCAGGAGAACAGACTGGCCGACCAGGAAGCTTGCCCGAGACAGCCGGACCCTTGACCACAAGGACCAGAGCAACCAGCATTGCCGGCGGAAAATCCCAAGCTTCCGGCACACTTGGTGGAAACGTGGATGACACCGCCGGTCCCTCTGGTGATGCCGCCAACTCCGGGATCAACTTGGCCGGTCCTGAAGGCATTCCGGCCAGTACCTCGCACAATCCAGCCAGTACAACCGATCCAGCCGGTACAGCCGATCCAGCCGGTACAGCCGATCCAGCTGAGTACACGCGCATTTCCACTTCTACACAAGAAGAATCGGACCAAATGAGCTACCAGCTCCAGGACATGCACCTAGAGGAAGTCTCTACACCAGTGGTGCCTCAAGGAGCCATGATAAGAAGCAGATCAAGGGCACTCTTCCACAAATTCAGCTTATGGGTCGACAAGCTCCTAGAGGAAGATCGACTAAGGACAATGGGCCAAAAGTGTAAGGAAGCGTCCAATGGCTTCTCAACAACACAAGGGACATCAGAGACTTGGGCTTTAGTGGCAAGAGAGGTCAAGGCCCAAAGATTCTTAACCCTACTGCAAGTCGAAGACTAGGAGCAAGGCGCGTGCATGCCACAAGGACGACCACCTTCCATTTCTTGGCAATGAGGTAAGTTAAGGTAAGTTTCAATTCGAATATATGCCTCTTTCTGTTTTGCAGGGTAGGATCTAGAATATTTACTTTTATTGAGTCAATGACATTTTAGGAATAGGTCCTTTTTTCGATTATACACTTTTGTAACTTTTCCTTTTGTGCACTTTTGTAAGTTTTCCTTTTTTTTATTTGAGTCGACCCTAGAAGGTCAAGCTGTCGAGCATATTAATAAGGCTCCTTCCAGCATTGTAGTTCAACAACCTTTTTGATATTAATAAAGATAGAACTTTTTCCCAACAAGTTTTCTCTCAAGAATCTTGTGCGCTTAGAATCTAGTTGAGACCAGCCCTCCTAGCTTTAAGTTTGTGATTTATCACGAGGTTCATCACCCCACATCTGGTTCACTTCACCTTCCATCGAATACCAACCCAAAAACCTCTATCCAAGAAGTCTAAGGTCGATTTTCTCACCTAAACTTGTCCAAACAGCCCACGCGCATACATCCTTGAATCAAGGCTTGTATCATTTTGGTATCAGAGCTTAAAGCTCCTAAACCAGGTTGTTTCTATCCTTTAGCTTGTCTTGTTTTTATTTCTTGCATTAGTTTAAGTCGCATTCAAGAAAAATAAAAAAAATAACTTCAAACTCCAAACCGAGTGCATCTAGCCTTCTACGTGTATCACTAGGGTTTAGATTCACTTTTGCATTACAATTCACGTTTTCCTTTTTGTTCAATTCATATTTCCATTATTTTTAAGTTAAATTAAAAAGAAAAGAAAAAGAAAAGAAAAGAAAATAGGAAAAATACCAAAAGATTTCGAATATGACAGCTAGCAATAGTTGTCAAGAAAGTTTCCTTTTTCCTTTTATTCAAATTTTCCATTCCTTAGGATTTTCCTTTTTGTATTTTTTCGAATCCCTTATTAAAAGAGAACCCTCCTAACAGTTTATGAGTAGCATAACTTGTTTTCTTCCTTGTAGTATGCAATGGGAGAAGAAAATAGAGATGCAGCTGAGGCCATGATGGCCATGTTCACCACACTCCAAACACAACTCGAATCCATAGGCGAGAGATTGGAGCGCGTGGAGAGGCCTGTGAGATTCCAGGCCATAAGGCAAGTGAGAGCTGAGAAAGACCGTCCTGAGGGTCCTGAGCACCTTAGGACACGGCACGAACAGGAGGAACCCCAGCCAGATGGAGATGAGGACACACAACCTCATAACTATCACCATAGGCCGAGAGGACCTCCACGGCAACCAGAGGCAGAAGATGATGGCTTCGAGCCATATGGTCTTCACCAGAGACCAAGGATGCCTCCTAGACATCATGAGGATGGAGATGAACACGCCTACAGCCGGGTAACTCATCCTGATGTTAAGCTAACTGCTCCTAGTTTTGCAGGAAAAGTAGACCCCGAGGCTTACCTAGATTGGGAAAGAAGAATGGATCATATCTTTGATCATTACAACCAACCAGGGCCTAGGAGAGTCTCAATGGCAGTAGCACAACTCACGGACAATGCCCTCATCTGGTGGGATCTTGAGGCATCTGACAGAAGGAGGAAGAGAATGAGGCCCATAGACTCATGGGTCAACATGAAAGACCTCATGCGACAAAGGTTTGATCCACCTTACTTTCATAGAGACTTGCAACGTCGTTTTCGTACTCATAAGCAGGGTACTAGATCAGTAGAGGAGTACTATGAAGAGTTCGAGAAGCTAAGGAACAGATTGGAGCTCAATGATGATGAAGAAGCATTGATGGCCCAATTCTTGGATGGACTCCAAGAAAGAATCAGCCGCAAGGTGGAAAGGCAAATCTACAATGACTTCAAAGACTTGTTCCACCTATCTGTCCAGGCTGAGCAGCACATCAAACGTAAAAGCCAAGACATCCGCAGCAAGCCTAAGACACCTTGGGCACCAAGCAACATGCCCAAGCCCGTAGACAAAGGCAAGAGCATAGATATCGAGTCAAGGTTCAAGAGCAAGCCTCCTGAACCCACCCGTGACCAGAGAGAGCATGGTAAGTCTTCTAACCCTCAAAGATCTCGTGACATCACTTGTTTCAAGTGTAGGGATCGTGGACACATCTCAAGGGAGTGCCCAAACAACCGGGTCATGTTGATTACGGAGGCTGGAGAATATGAGTCCCGAGATGAAGAGGACTATGAACCAGAAGAGGAGTATGGTGACATTGAGTACCCTGATGTGGGGGAAGTGCTGGTCACTAGACGCATTCTCAGTGCAATGGTGGATCCTTCAGAGACCATCCAAAGGGAGAACATCTTCCACAGCTGTTGCACCATCAAAGGCAAGGTATGTAATCTCATCATAGATGGTGGTTCTTGCACTAACGTTGCTAGTACATATATGGTTGATAAGCTAGGTCTAGAGAAGACAACGCATCCTCGACCATATAGACTAAGATGGCTGGATGACAAAGTGGAGCTCAAGATCCATGAGCAAGTCACTGTGCCATTCAGTGTGGGCAAGTACCAAGACCAAGTCGTGTGCGACGTGGTGCCCATGCAAGCTGGCCATCTTCTGCTAGGAAGACCATGGAAGTTTGACAAAGAGACCAGGCATGATGGCCGAACCAATCTCTACACTTTTGTGCATGACAAAAGAAAGGTCAGCTTGGCTCCTCTTACACCTGCCCAGGTACTCGCACAATCTAGCCGATCCAGCCGAGTACACGCGCATTTCCACTTCTACATAAGAAGACTCGGACCAAATGAGCTACCAGCTCAAGGACATGCACATAGAAGAAGTCTCTACACCAATGGTGCCTCAAGGAGCAATGACAAGAAGCAGATCAAGGGCACTCTTCCACAAATTCAGCTTATGGGTCGACAAGCTCCTAGAGGAAGATCGACTAAGGACAATGGGCCAAAAGTGCAAGGAAGAGTCCAATGGCTTCTCAACAACACAAGGGACATCAGAGACTTGGGCTTTTGTGGCAAGAGAGGTCAGGGCCCAAAGATTCTTAACCCTACTCCAAGTCGAAGACTAGGAGCAAGGCGCGTGCATGCCACAAGAACGGCCACCTTCCATTTCTTGGCCATGAGGTAAGTTAAGGTAAGTTTCAATTTGAATATATGCCTCTTTCTGTTTTGCAGGGTAGGATCTAGAATATTTACTTTTATTGAGTCAAAGACATTTTAGGAATAGGTCCTTTTTTCGATTATACACTTTAGGACGGTCCTTTTCCTTTTGTGCACTTTTGTAAGTGTTCCTTTTCTTATTTGAGTCGACCCTAGAAGGTCAAGCTGTCAAGCATATTAATAAGACTTCTTCCAGCATTGTAGTTCGACAACCTTTTTGATATTAATAAAGATAGAACTTTTTCCCCAACAAGTTTTCTCTCAAGAATCTTGTGCGCTTAGAATCTAGTTGAGACCAGCCCTCCTAGCTCTAAGTTTGTGATTTATCACGAGGTTCATCACCCCTCGTGTGGTTCACTTCACCTTTCCATCGAATACCAATCCAAAAACCCCTATCCAAGAAGTCTAAGGTTGAGTTTCTCACCTAAACTTCTCCAAACAGCCCACGCGCATACATCCTTGAATCAAGGCTTGTATCACCCAAGCTTCCGGCACACTTGGTGGCGATGTGGATGACACCGCCGGTCCCTCTGGTGATGCCACCAACTCCGGGATCAACTTGGCCGGTCCTGAAGGCATTCCGGCTAGTACCTCGCACAATCCAGCCGGCACAGTCGATCCAGCCGAGTACACGCGCATTTCCACTTCTACACAAGAGGACTCAGACCAAATGAGCTACCAGCTCCAGGACATGCACCTAGAGGAAGTATCTACACCAGTGGTACCTCAAGGAGCAAAGACAAGAAGCAGATCAAGGGCACTCTTCCACAAATTCAGCTTATGGGTCGACAAGCTCCTAGAGGAAGATCGACTAAGGACAACGGGCCAAAAATGCAAGGAAGAGTCCAATGGCTTCTCAACAACACAAAGGACATCAGAGACTTGGGATTTAGTGGCAAGAGAGGTCAGGGCCCAAAGAGTCTTAACCCTACTCCAAGTCGAAGACTAGGAGCAATGCGCGTGCATGCCACAAGGACGGCCACCTTCCATTTCTTGGCCATGAGGTAAGTTAAGGTAAGTTTCAATTTGAATATATGCCTCTTTCTGTTTTGCAGGGTAGGATCTAGAATATTTACTTTTATTGATTCAAAGATATTTTAGGAATAGGTCCTTTTTCGATTATACACTTTTGTATCTTTTCCTTTTGTGCACTTTTATAAATTTTCCTTTTCTTATTTGAGTCGACCCTAGTAGGTCAAGCTGTCGAGCATATTAATAAGGCTCCTTCCAGCATTGTAGTTCGACAACCTTTTTGATATTAATAAAGATAGAACTTTTTCCCCAAGAAGTTTTCTCTCAAGAATCTTGTGCGCTTAGAATCTAGTTGAGACCAGCCCTCCTAGCTCTAAGTTTGTGATTTATCACGAGGTTCATCACCCCTCGTGTGGTTCACTTCACCTTTCCATCGAATACCAATCCAAAAACCCCTATCCAAGAAGTCTAAGGTTGAGTTTCTCACCTAAACTTCTCCAAACAGCCCACGCGCATACATCCTTGAATCAAGGCTTGTATCAGGTTGCAACCAAGTTATCTATAGAATAGGCCTAAAAAGTCAAGGTACAAACAGGAGGAAAAAGAAGGACTTGAGGCAAAGCGAATATCACTGCCCAATCCGCGATCGGCCGGTTGGCCGATCTTGTAGGGTCAAAATGGGCAGGCCGCTGAACTTGTGCGATCGGCCCTTTGGCCGATCTCTATTGTCGATTGCACAGGAGGCAGAATGGCCAATCTCCTAGACGTTGTGCAATCGGCCGGTTGGCCGATCCCGTTGGCCAATCCGATTGGCCGATCGCCCTGGCCAGTCAACCAACATGACCGCACAGCCAAAAATGTGCACTCCACTTCCCTCGATCCATTCTCCCCAATAAAGAGGTACATGTCACTCAAACTTGCATCTCATTTCATCTTTTCCTTTCTTTTATTTTCATATCTCTCTCATAGTTATTTTCTCACCGAGACGGTGAGAGATAAGTCTGGGGGAAAGGACACTAACAGTCGCATTTGCATCATTTGCATTGAACATATACCTATGAATTAGAAAAACACAAAATTTTGAAAATTTTGAAAACACAAAAAAATTTCATGTCATTTGCATTTCATATGTTAGGATTGAGTTTAGAAGCATATAGGATTTTCACTTGCTTATGTATATGGACCAATGATCAGACTACCTTGTTGCACTTAGGTATAGGATTGGAATCCTTTTTAAGAGTACTATGATGCTTGCACCATTTCAAAACTTAGGAAACTTTGCATTGTGTCACAACCTACTTGGTAGATCATTCTCTGGTATTGAAATATGTGTTGATTTGATCCTAACTCCATGAATTTTAACTTGAACTGGAATTCGAACTTGAACTTGAACCTTGTTGCACTTAGGTATAGGATTGGAATCCTTTTTAAGAGTACTATGATGCTTGCACCATTTCAAAACTTATGAAACTTTGCATTGTGTCACAACCTACTTGGTAGATCATTCTCTGGTATGGAAATATGTGTTGATTTGATCCTAACTCCATGAATTTGAACTTGAACTGGAATTCGAACTTGAACTGGAATTTGAACTTGAACTGGAATTGAAATTGTCTTGCTTGCATCTTTCCTAAGACTTGTTCATGGATACCGATATATACATTCAAGTTTTCTTTCATTATTTTACAACTCTCTGCTAACTCGTATGGCCGGATCCCCCTCTTTGGGATGGTTATACCACTCCCCGAAACAATCCTTTCCTTCAAGACAATATTACTCTTATGTGTGAACATTGTGTAAGGCCTTTTTCTTGAATGCGTACTTTGCAAAACATGTTGAGTTTTGAGAATGACAAGGCTAGGACTTTCCTGTAGATGCTAGCTTCACCGCACATGCTCAACATAGGATAGGATTTGGGTTGGCTACTCTAGGGTGTTCAGGTTATGAGATGAAAAGAAAAAGAAGAAAAAAAGAATGAGAGGAACCCAAAAAGAGATTTGTGGGACTTGGCATAAGAAAAGAGCATGAGAATCGATCGGTAATTGCAAAAAGTTAGCCCTAAGTTTTAAAGTTATAAATTCCTCGAAGAGTTTATGGAAGGCAAAAACCTAGCTCATCTGTCAAAGAGTAGAGGAGAAAAGAATAAAAAGAGCTAGAAATGAAGAAGTGATTCTCATAAGCTAGTTGATTGTTTTCCCCTGAGTGCCTGAAGGATAAGTTCAAAGTGAGAAAAGAGAAAGTATAGGCCAAAAAAGTCTTGAAAGGGTAGAAGTCACTTAAGATGAGATTTACTTGAGTCTAAGACAAAGAGTTCTAAGACTGGAGCATGGGTAGATGGAAGTCTTTCTTTGTATGCATCATTGTTCTTAAATTTTAGTATTTTGTGAAAGTTCCATTCCCTTTAAGAGATGCTTATTTGAACCACCTAACCTCACTTTTGAAACCATTATTCTATAGCCAAATGAACTTGTCTTGATTGATGCATTGTAAGATTCACTTATGTCTGTAATTGAATGTTAATGAGTTAGGGGATTTGATTTTGCATAGTGTAACCTGAGATTAACATTGTGGCATGTGTAAGAGTTACTGAGAAATAGGCTTGATTCAGGCATTATAATACTCTTGGTTAAAGATTTTGGGATTAGGTCTTTGTGCATGATTTTGGTAGGAGGTTGATACAAGCCTCGATTCAAGGCTTGGATGCGCGTGGGCTGTTTGGAGAAGGTTAGGTGAGAAACTCGACCTTAGACTTCTTGGATAGAGGTTTTTGTGTTGGTATTCGATGGAAAGGTGAAGTGAACCGCACGAGGGGTGATGAACCTCGTGATAAATCACAAACTTAGAGCTAGGAGGGCTGGTCTCAACTAGGTTCTAAGCGAACAAGATTCTTAAAGACAAAACTTGTTGGAAGAAAGTTCTATCTTTATTAACATCAAAAAGGTTGTCGAACTACAATGCTGGAAGGACCCTTATTAATATGCTCGACAGCTTGACCTTCTAGGGTCGACTCAAGAAAGAAAAGGAAAGATTACAAAAGTGCACAAATGGAAAATGTACAAAAGTGCATAACCGAAAAAGGACCTATTCCTAAAATGTCTTTGACTCAAAGAAATGTAAATATTCTAGATCCTACTCTGCAAAACAGAAAGAGGCAAATATTCGTATTGAAAACTTACCTTACTTACCTCACGGCCAAGAAATGGAAGGTGGCCGTCCTTGTGGCATGCACGCGCCTTGCTCCTAGTCTTCGACTTGGAGTAGGGTTAGGAATATTTGGGCCCTGACCTCTCTTGCCACTAAAGCCCAAGTCTCTGAAGTCCCTTGCATTGTTGAGAAACCTTTGGACTCTTCTTTGCACTTCTCCCCATTGTCCTTAGTCGATCTTCCTCTAGGAGCTTGTTGACCCATAAGCTGAACTTGTGGAAGAGTGCTCTTGATCTGCTCCTTGTCATTGCTCCTGGGAGCACTACTGGTGTGGAGACTTCCTCTAGATGCATTTCCTGAAGCTGGTAGCTTATCTGGTCCGAGTTTCCTTGTGTAGAAGTTGAAATGCTCGTGTACTCGGCTGGATCGGCTGTACCGGCTGGACTGTGCGAGGTACTGGCCGGGATGCCTTCAGGACCGGCCAAGTTGATCCCAGAGTCGGCGGCGTCACCAAGGGGACCAGCGGTGTCATCCAAGTCGCCACCAATTGTGCCGGAAGCTTGGGCCTCTCCGCCGGCAATGCTGATCGGTCCGGTCCTATTGGTCGAGGGTCCGGCGGTACCGCTTGGGCCGGCAGATGTGCCAAATGGCCTGGCTGTCTCGGGCAAGCTTCCTGGTCGGCCAGTCTGGTCTCCTCGCTGGACATACGACCTGATGTCCTCATCAGAGGTCCATTCTTCAGAGCTCTTCTTTGGTTTGTCTTTGATTATTTTCCTCGAGGACGAGTAAAAGGCAAGTCCTCGAAGAAGTTGATATTCACAATTTTTGCATTGTTTCACCTTGCATTTTACCACTATTTTCCTTGTTTTCATTAGAAGTTTAGGCTATTTAGCCAACCTTTTTGCATCCATTCACAGATAGCATTGCATTCTATAGCTTAGGGTATGCATTTTGCATATTTGTATGTTTCTCTCGAGTGTTTTCAGGTACAACGCGTAAAAGGGGGAGTTTGAAGCCTCGCCAGATCAGATGGCCATGCAGAAGGACCTGATCCAGAGAATGGCCAACTAGAGGACTTCCACGACAGGGCCGATGCTAATGGCCACATGGCTGGCCCGAGTGGCGATATGGCCTGATAAAGGGGCGACATGGCCAGTAGAAGCAACACACTTGAAGACTCCGCCCAACTGACCAGCCAACTACAAGGCATGAACCTACAAGAGATTACAGCTCCAATGGTGCCAAAATGAGTAATGACGAGAAGTAGGACCCACGAACTCTATCAGAAGTTCAACATGCTCATGGAAGAGCTACTAAATCAAGGGGCCAAAGCGAATTGGTCATAGGTCAGAAGTTCACCAAGCAAGCCAATGGCCTAATACCTCAACAAAATTCACCAGAAACATGGGCTTTAGTCGCAAAGAACGTCAAGGTCCAACGCTATGTTAATCTACTTCAAGCTTTAGAGTAAGGGCAAAACGTATGGACAATAGGCAAGGCAGCCATTTCCATTTGTTGGCCGTAGGTAAGAAGGTAAGTTCTATTTTCAAATATATTGTATCTTGCCTTTTTTCTTTTGTATTTTCAAAATATTGGTCACAAACATTTCGTATTTTTCCTTTTCTTTGACTCATGAACAATAAGTTGTTTTCCCTTTATTGTTTTTTCCATTTTGTAGTTTTTCCTTTATTGTTTCTCCATTTTGTAGTTTTTCCTTTATTGTTTCTCCATTTTGTAGTTTTACCTTTTTCTATTTTGTACAGTTTTATTTTTGAGTTGTGTCAAACTAGAAGGTCAACACTACCAAACATATTAATAACGCTCTTAGAGCATCGTAGTTCGACAAATTTTTCCATAATATCAATTAAGATGAATTTTATTGCTCAAGAGTTCTTTGCGTAAAAGCACCTCTTGTCCCTCTTAACCTAGTCGAGCCCCAAACCTCCTAGCTTAAGAGTTTTGATCTATCACAAGGTCTTTCATACCTCTTGCGGTTCACTTCATTCCACCACACCTAAAAACACACCCAATGATGCAAGATTGAGTATCAATCTCACAATCGGTACGGCCGTGACTCGCAAGGCCGAGAATCTCTCTTAGCTTAAGCGGGCAAGAGAACTAATAGGAAGGGTTTTGATCGAATCACACGATCAAAAAGTGAACCAAAGGAGTTTGAATCTCTCAAGCTAACCTGAACGTGGCTTAAATAAAAAGGAAGTGAATCACACGCTTAGTTTCTAATGAACAAGAACAAGATTCAAAGACAAGGCTTTGAAGAAAATACTTTGTATTCAACTTTTTTTTCAATGGTGGTCTGCCTTTACAATGAGGTCGTGCTGAGCTTATATAGTGCTCATAGCATTGGTCCTAAAACCTAAAAACAGAAAAGGAAATCATACATTTAAAGTATATGGTCATTGGCCACTAATATCTTGTTTGGCAAATATGAAAAGTGTATATGCTTGTATATTGAAAGCTTAGGGGAGAATGTAAAGTATCTAGGTACATCCTTGTTGCTTTGGATGGTCTTTAACACGTGCCCAAGTTACAAGGAATAGAGATGTTGCAATCTGAACACATTAAATGCACTTCGGTCCATATATGGCAAGTCTTGGAGAAGAGGGATCCGCCTGATCCTAGGGTGGCTGGTGCATGGTAGGCTTATTTTGGGATTCCTTAGGGTCTTAATAATCTTTCCTGTACGCCATGTTTTGGTTTGCAAATGATTAAACTAGTTGGTCATCTCACTTGCCATAAACGGCTCTAATCAGTTCATTTGAAAGCACAGATGGACTTGCCTGGTTCAAGGCGTGTTTCCACTTCTAGAAGTTCTTAAGGGAGATCCTAGAAGAAAGTCTCTTGGTCACTAAAGAAATGTTTGGAGAATTTCATATAAGGAAAGTTCTAAATATGGCAAGTTTCTACCACTCCAACTTGATGAATGATACATGACTTGATCTGGCCTGATTTGGGGGGGGGGTGGAGCTCCATGTCACCGCGTGTCCTCTGTGGATCAGGATTATATGCCAGGTTTTTTCTTGGCTGGCCTCTTCTTTGTTAGGCTTGAATTCATGAAAATACACTCATGTATCTTTTGTGCATATTTGGCTGCCTTTGTGTTCCTTGAGCCGGTCCGGCAGGCGACTTGGCCGAGGGTTGGGCCAATGACCACATCATACCAACCCCCTTCAGAAGGTTATGCCCTGAAAACATTTTGGCCTGCATACCGAGAAGGCAAGTTAGTACCTTGATTTACTTGAGGGTTTAGGGCATTACCTTGGTTTGCAAGGAAGCAACTACTCCTTTCCATGGAAGCTGGTTTCTTTGCTTGGCGTTCAAGATGTTGGATTCTCCATTGTCCTCTTTGTCCGAACATCGGTTTAGTGTAGGAGGTGTTTCTTCTTGGTCGTGGTTGGGTCTTTGTGCACCTAGACCCATTTCAACAATCTTTGACAAAGACAAGTGAATTTTTCTAGTACTGGAGTTTTCAAATTCGGACTCCTTTATTTAAACACTTTTAGCCTTAATATTTTCGGGTTCTACGAGCAAAGTTTTTATTACTTGTCTAGTTGGACATGTCTTAACAAAATGTCCTCTTTCTTGACATCTATAGCATATAATTTCATCTAGTTTTAACTGTTCAGAGGACTTACCTAGTTTTCTTTGTCGTGTAGTTCAAGCAATGGATTTGATGGTTGCTTGTTAGCTACGGCTTGAGGATTTGGAACTTGCTGGTCATCTTTGGACTGAACCATTGGTTTAGCTCCTGTGTTTCCTCCTAAAGTGTTTGAAAACACTTTATTTTCTTCTGGACAGTAGACTCTTGTTTTCCTAGGTTTTGTGTTCGAGAATGATGCTAAAAGGCATCTTCTTGGTTTGGGTTTGCATGGATCTTCACCTAGTATTGTCGGAGATCTATGTCGCCGCGTGTCCTCTGTGAATCAGGATTATATGCCAGGTTTTTTCTTGGCTGGCCTCTTCTTTGTTAGGCTTGAATTCATGAAAATACACTCATGTATCTTTTTGTGCGTATTTGGCTGCCTTTGTGTTCCTTGGGCTGGTCCGGCAGGCGACTTTGCCGAGGGTTGGGCCAATGACCACATCATACCATCCCCCTTCAGAAGGTTTTGCCCTAAAAACATTTTGGCCTGCATACGGAGAAGACAAGTTAGTACCTTGATTTACTTGAGGGTTTGGGGCATTACCTTGGTTTGCAAGGAAGCAACTACTCCTTTCCATGGAAGCTGGTTTCTTTGCTTGGCGTTCAAGATTTTGGATTCTCCATGGTCTCCTCTTCGTTCCGAACATCGGTTTAGTGTAGGAGATGTTTTTTCTTGGTCGTGGTTGGGTCTTTGTGTACCTAGACCCATTTCAACAATCTTTGACAAAGACAAGTGAATTATTCTAGTACTGGAGTTTTCAAATTCGGACTCCTTTATTTAAACACTTTTAGCCTTAATATTTTCGGGTTCTACGAGCAAAGTTTTTATTACTTGTCTAGTTGGACATGTCTTAACAAAATGTCCTCTCTCTTGACATCTATAGCATATAATTTCATCTAGTTTTAACTGTTCAGAGGACTTACCTGGTTTTCTTTGTTGTGTAGTTCAGGCAATGGATTTGATGGTTGCTTGTTAGCTACGGCTTGAGGCTTTGGAACTTTCTGGTCATCTTTGGACTGAACCATTGGTTTAGCTCCTGTGTTTCCTCCTAAAGTGTTTGAAAACACTTTATTTTCTTCTGGACAGTAGACTCTTGTTTGCCTAGGTTTTTTGTTCGAGAATGATGCTAAAAGGCATCTTCTTGGTTTGTGGTTTGCATGGATCTTCACCTAGTATTGTCGGAGATCCATGTCACCGCGTGTCCTCTGTGAATCAGGATTCTATGCCAGGTTTTTCATTGGCTGGCCTCTTCTTTGTTAGGCTTGAATTCATGAAAATACACTCATGTATCTTTTTGTGTGTGTTTGGCTGCCTTTGTGTTCCTTGGGCCGGTCCGGCAGGCGACTTGGCCGAGGGTTGGGCCAATGACCACATCATACAATCCCCCTTCAGAAGGTTTTGCCCTAAAAACATTTTGGCCTGCATACAGAGAAGACAAGTTAGTACCTTGATTTACTTGAGGGTTTAGGGCATTACCTTCGTTTGCAAGGAAGCAGCTACTCCTTTCCATGGAAGCTGGTTTCTTTGCTTGGCGTTCAAGATGTTGGATTCTCCATGGTCTCCTCTTCGTTCCGAACATCGGTTTAGTGTAGGAGGTATTTCTTCTTGGTCGCGGTTGGGTCTTTGTGTACCTAGACCCATTTCAACAATCTTTGACAAAGACAAGTGCTTTATTCTAGTACTGGAGTTTTCAAATTCGGACTCCTTTATTTAAACACTTTTAGCCTTAATATTTTCGGGTTCTACGAGCAAAGTTTTTATTACTTGTCTAGTTGGACATGTCTTAACAAAATGTCCTCTTTCTTGACATCTATAGCATATAATTTCATCTAGTTTTAACTGTTCAGAGGACTTACCTGGTTTTCTTTGTTGTGTAGTTCAGGCAATGGATTTGATGGTTGCTTGTTAGCTACGGCTTGAGGCTTTGGAACTTGCTGGTCATCTTTGGACTGAACCATTGGTTTAGCTCCTGTGTTTCCTCCTAAAGTGTTTGAAAACACTTTATTTTCTTCTGGACAGTAGACTCTTGTTTGCCTAGGTTTTGTGTTCGAGAATGATGCTAAAAGGCATCTTCTTGGTTTGTGGTTTGCCTGGATCTTCACCTAGTATTGTCGGAGAACTGTTATGTTCCTCACCAACTCATCATACATCAGATGCTTCATTTCATCCCATATTGCCTCTAGTTCATCATATTCTAACCGTGAGTAGGCTGTCTTTTCTTCCTCTTGAATTTGGTTATTTTGGAACCAATATTCCATGTCTTGTTCCCACTTTAGATAAGCGTATGGTCCTTGTTCATGGCCTAAAAATGAGATGTATTCCGGTTCATGATTTTCTTCACCATCCGATTGTTGCTCCGAAGGTTCGGCCAGGTGGTACTCCGGTAATTCTTCCTCATATTCCGCCTCATCACAATAGATTACTCCTTGTTCCTCGTGTTCTACTTCTTCTATACTACTTTGGGGGTTAGTCTCTTCATGCCACAATTCTCCTTCACGGTTTTCTTTTTCATCAGCTCCTTGGTAACTTTCTTCTTCTTTTGATCAACTTTCATGGCTCATGTGGTCTTGGTCATAATTTGGTGATTCTGGTTCAAGGTTTTCTCCTTCTGATTCTTATTCAAAATCAGTCTCTAAATAGTTTTCATGCCATGATTCTTCTCCATAGTCACACTCGTTGGTGTTTAGGCATTGATCATAGTCATTGTCTTGACTATTATCGGTTTGTGGTATGCTCATGGTGTCTTCTTCTTCATCATAGTGCTCCATCATTAAAGTTTGTACATGGCACGACAGGAACAATAAATATCAGGCCCAAATCAACAAATAAGGAAACTACAATCTAGTGAATATATGATATTAACACACAAGTAATAGCATATGGAAAATTGATACAAGTATATATATTTTGAATTTTTTGCTTTTGTTTCTTTTGGAAACTAACTTTAAAGCAAACTAAAAGACAATAATTTTGTTTTGGTTTTTGATATTTTAAATTAATTTAGGACAAAACAAATAATATTCTATGAATCTTTTTTAAAACTTAACTAGCAACTAAATTTGATGTTTAAACCTTTTGGTTTTTGTCTTATGATGAACGAAATTAAGTAAACCTGAAATACAAATTCTTTGAGATGGTTTTAGATTTATATGAGAAGAAACAAAAAAGAAACAACAAGAATAAAAAAGAAACAATGCAAATGAAAAATAAGAACAAATATTTTTTTTTGGTTTTCCGATAAGATGTAAATAAGAAAATGCAAAACAAAAGCATAAAACATAAAGGATAAAGGTTGGATTAACACAACATGAGATAGGAGCTTTTAGCTCTGATATCAAATGATGTAAGATTGAGTATCAATCTCACAAGCGGTACAACAATGACTCGCAAGACCAAGAATCTCTATTGGCTTAAGCGGGAAAGGGAAGTAAAAGGAAGGATTTTGATTGAATCACACCATTAAAAGTGAACCAAGGGAGTTTGAATCTAACTTTGCCGTGGCTTCAATAAAAAGGAAGTGAATCACACACTTAGTTTCTAATGAACAAGAACAAGATTTAAAGACAAGGCTTTGAAGAAAATACTTTGTATTCAACTTTTTATTTCAATGGTGGTATGCCTTTACAATGAGGTCGTGCTGAGCTTATATATAGCTCATAACAACAGTCCTAAAACCTAAAAATAGAAAAGGAAATCATACATTTAAAGTATATGGACATTGGCCATTAATGTCTTGTTTGGTAAATATGGAAAGTGTATATGCTTGTCTTGAAAGCTTAAGGGCGAATGTAAGGTGTCTAGGTACAGCCTGGTTGCTTTGGAAGGTCTTCAACATGTGCTCAAGTTGCAAGGAGTAGAATTGTTGCAATCTGAACACATTAAGTGCCCTCGGTCCATATATGGCAAGTCTTGGAGAAGAGGGATCCACCTGATCCTATGGTGGCTGATATATGGTAGGTTGATTTTGGACTTCCTTAGAGCCTTAATAATCTCTCCTGAACGCCATGTTTTGGTTTGCAAGTGATTAAAGCATTTGGTCATCTCACTTGCCATAAACGGCTCCAGTCGGTTCATTTGAAGGCACAGATGGACCCGCCTGGTCCAAGGCGTGTTTGCACTTCTATAGTTATTAAGGGAGCACCAAGAAGTACCAAAAAGTCTCCTGGTCTCTAAAGAAATGTTTGGAGACTTTTATATAAGAAAGTTCCAAATATGGTAAGTTTCTGCAACTCCAACTTGATGAATGGTGCATGACTTGATCTGGCATGGTTTGGGGGGAGCTCCATGTTGCCACGTGTCCTCTGTGACTCAGGATTATATGCCAGGTTTGGTCTAGGCTGGCAGCTTTTTTGTTAGGTTTGAATTTATGAAGATACACCAATTGTATCCTTTTGCGCGTATTTCGCCGCCTTTGTGTTCCTTGGGCCGGCCACGGTGGCGACTTGGCCGGGGGTTGGGCCGATGACCACATCACCCAACCTATATAAAGAATCCCAAGGCCAAGTTTCTCGCCAAGGAGTCCTTGTACCGGTCCAAGACCACTACCGCATCTTGCCAACTATTGCCCAGCGATTGGTCCAACGGCCGATTGCCTAAACCAATCTCACCTGGATACTGTGCCATGCCTGCCTTCTCAGCGACAGCTAAATGACTGATTGCACCAGCTGATCTCATCGACCACACATGCCTGCTCGCCTGCCTATCCAGCTGCTGATCACACCGGCGAATCTCATCAACCAGACATGCCTGCTCGCTTGCTCGCCTGCCTGTCCAGCGGCCGATCGCACAGCCGATCGTGGCCACTCCCATACTTGTGCAACTTCTTAATTTTAAGTAAACCAGTTTGTCCCCGGTTAAACCAAGTTGTATTAAGGATACTATATAAACCCTTTTAGTTCATAATTAACCTAAGTTTTGACTTCTCTTATTTCTCTTGGCCGATTGTTGGAGACTCTTTGCAACTTGGATTTTTGTTCTTGCAACTTTTCAATTCTAGTGAAGAATTTCTTGTCCCTATCTCTTATTTTATGTTTTGTTATCCTTATTCCATTATTTCTGTTATTCTTATAATTATGTGTGGGTAGTATACTTTATGGATTATGGGTAAAATAGATTAGGGAAATTTGATATTGGTTTATGATTGCTTAGATAGAAGTCTTGTTCGTTTGGTCGCCACAGGCGGCTGCGGCTGCGGTCAATCTTGCGGCTGCGGCTGTGGTAAAATATTGTTCGTTTGTCTGCCGCTGGTGGTTGCGGTTGTGGTTGATCACAGATTTTTTTTAGTCGCACCGCTGTTTTAATCAGCGGTCAAAAAAATTATGACGTAGGATGTAGCGTCTGACCACTGCATCTACCGCAGGTACCTGCGGTAGCTAAACGAACAACAATCTACCGCTGCTGCTGCCGCAGGAACTTGTGGCTGACAAACGAACATGACCATATTATATAAAAATTTGTCATGTTTAGGATGTTCGTAATGCTAGGATTGAAAGCTAATCAATCCCTACACTTATGATATTTGCTCGCGAGAGGTGTAGACAGAATATGTGGGTAAAACCTTATCATGCCCATCACATCATAGCAAACGAGAGTTAATGTCTAATGTGATAGGTAGACTAAGATAGACCTGAACTTAAAGATTTTTAGTCAA
This sequence comes from Pugionium cornutum, assembly GCA_018901935.1. Taxonomy (NCBI): domain Eukaryota; kingdom Viridiplantae; phylum Streptophyta; class Magnoliopsida; order Brassicales; family Brassicaceae; genus Pugionium; species Pugionium cornutum. The sequence goes on along the minus strand of JAENJI010000012.1, from coordinate 16,966,668 downwards.
TAAATTACGATAAAAAAATTTGATTAATCTATAGAATAGCACTCTATAGACTTGTACATGGGTTATTGCCCAAGATTGGATTAGCCTAGTAGAAAGTGTTTTATGTATTAGGAATTCATCTAATAGAACATGTAGCATCATTAGCCAATGAAAAATTAGCCCGAGTTGAATTCCTTACTCATGGTCCATATGTTTCATTTATTGAATTAGTTTATCATAACTATTTTCTCTGCAATTAGATAACTAGGCAAACCAACCAAAAACCCTAATTAGAATCTACTTAGATTTAGGTGTTTCTTATATTACTAGTGTGTTAGTCTATCTTCTATGTGGATTTGATACCCAACTACTACTTCGATTGCTCTACACTTAAAGTTGTATAAGGACTAAAATTTAAAACTCCATCATACCCTTCGCTTGGTCCATAGAAGTGATGGGGACATCAGGTCGTATGTCCTACCAGGAAGCTTGCCCGAGACAGCCGGGCAATTTGGCACGTCTGCCGGCCCAAGCGGTACCGCTGGACCCTCAACCAACAGGACCGGACCGATCAGCATTGCCGGCGGAGAGACCCAAGCCTCCGGCACAATTGGTGGCGACGTGGATGACACCGCCGGTCCCATTGGTGACGCCGCCAAATTTGGGATCAACTTGGCCGGTCCAGAAGGCATTCCGGCCAGTACCTCGCACAGTCCAGCCGTTACAGCCGATCCAGCCGAGTACATGAGCATTTCAACTTCTACACAAGGAGACTCGGACCAGATAAGCTACCAGCTTCAGGACATGCATCTAGAGGAAGTCTCTACACCAGTAGTGCCACCAGGAGCAATGACAAGGAGCAGATCAAGAGCACTCTTCCACAAGTTCAGCTTATGGGTCAACAAGCTCCTAGAGGAAGATCGACTGAGGACAATGGGCCAGAAATGCAAAGAAGAGTCCAAAGGCTTCTCAACAATGCAAGGGACTTCAGAGACTTGGGCTTTAGTGGCAAGAGAGGTCGGGGCCCAAAGATTCCTAACCCTACTCCAAGTCGAAGACTAGGAGCAAGGCGCGTCCATGCCACAAGGACGGCCACCTTCCATTTCTTGGCCATGAGGTAAGTAAGGTAAGTTTCAATTCGAATATATGCCTCTTTCTGTTTTTCAGGGTAGGATCTAGATTGTTTACATTTTTTGAGTCAAAGACATTTTAGGAATAGGTCCTTTTTCGGTTATGCACTTTTCTATATTTTCCATTTGTGCACTTTTGTAAACTTTCCTTTTCTTCTTTGAGTCGACCCTAGAAGGTCAAGCTGTCGAGCATATTAATAAGGCTCCTTTCAGCATTGTAGTTCAACAACCTTTTTGATATTAATAAAGTGCGAATTTTCTTTCTACAAGTTATTCTCTCAAAAGACTTGTACGCTTAGAACCTAGTTGAGACCAGCCCTCCTAGCTCTTAGTTTGTGATTTATCACGAGGTTCATCACCCCTCGTGTGGTTCACTTCACCCTTCCATCTTTTACCAACCAGAAAACCCCTATCCAGAAGCTTAAGGTCGAGTTTCTCACCTAAACTTCTCCAAACAGCCCACGCGCATCCAAACCTTGAATCGAGGCTTGTATCATTTTGGTATCAGAGCTTAAAACTCCTAAACCAGGTTTTTTTCTATCCTTTAGTTAGTTTTGTTTTTAGTTCTTGCATTAGTTTAAGCCGCATTCAAGAAAAATCAAAAAAATAACATCAAACTTCAAACCGAGTGCATCTAGCCTTCTACGTGTATCACTAGGGTTTAGATTCACTTTTGCATTACCATTCACGTTTTCCTTTTTGCTTAAATTATATTTCCATTATTTTTAAGTTAAAATAAAAAGAAAAGAAAAAGAAAATAGAAAAAATACCAAAAGAATTCGAATTGGACAGCTAGCACAAGTTGTCAAGAAAGTTTCCATTTTTCAAATCTTCCATTTTTTCAAATCTTTCCTTTTCTCAGATTTTCCTTTTTGCATAATTTTTGAATTCTCTATATAAGCATCCTCTTAATCGATTCTAGGAGCAGGTTAACTTGTTTTCTTCCTTGTAGTACGCAATGGAAGAAGAAAATAGAGATGCAGCCAAGGCCATGATGGCCATGTTCACCACCATCCAAACACAACTCGCATCAATAGGCGAGAGGTTGGAGCGCGTGGAGAGGCCTGTGAGATTCCAGGCCATAAGGCACGTGAGAGCTGAGCAAGACCGTGCTGAGGGTCCTGAGCACCTTAGGGCATGGCACGAACAGGAGGAGCCCCAGCCAGATGGATATGAGTACACACAACCTCATAACTATCACCATAGGCCGAGAGGACCTCCACGAAAACCAGAGGCAGAAGATGATGGCTTCGAGCCATATGGTCTTCACCAGAGACCAAGGATGCCTCCTAGACATCATGAAGATGGAGATGAACACGCCTAAAACCGGGTAACTCATCCTGATGTTAAGCTAACTCCTCCAAGTTTTGCAGGAAAAGTAGACCCCGAGGCTTACCTAGATTGGGAGAGAAGAATGGATCATATCTTCGATCATTACAACCAACCAGGGCCTAGGAGAGTCTCAATGGCAGTAGCACAACTCACGGACAATGCCCTCATCTGGTGGGATCGTGAGGTATTTGACCGAAGGAGGAAAAGAATGAGGCCCGTAGACTCATGGGTCGACATGAAAGACCTCATGCAACAAAGGTTTGTTCCACCTTACTTTCATAGAGATTTGCAACGACGTTTTCGTACTCTTTAGCAGGGTACCAGATCAGTAGAGGAGTACTATGAAGAGTTCGAGAAGCTAAGGAACAGGCTGGAGCTCAATGATGATGAAGAACCGTTGATGGCACAATTCTTGGATGGACTCCAAGAAAGAATCAGCCGCAAGGTGGAAAGGCAAATCTACAATGACTTCAAAGACTTGTTCCACCTAACTGTCCAGGCTGAGCAGCACATCAAACGTAAGAGCCAAGACATCCGCAGCAAGCCTAAGACGCCTTGGGCACCAAGCAACATTCCTAAGCCCGTAGACAAAGGCAAGAACATAGAGATCGAGTCAAGGTTCAAGAGCAAGCCTCCTGAACCAACACGTGACCAGAGAGAGCCTAGTAAGTCTTCTAACCCTCAAAGATCACATGACATCACTTGTTTCAAGTGTAGGGGTCGTGGACACATCTCAAGAGAGTGTCCAAACAACCGGGTCATGCTGATTATGGAGGCTGGAGAGTATGAGTCCCAAGATAAAGAGGACTATGAACCAGAAGGAGAATACGGTGACATTGAATACCCTGATGTGGGAGAAGTACTGGTCACTAGACGCATCCTTAGTGCAATGGTGGATCCTTCAGAGACCATCCAAAAGGGAGAACATCTTCCACAGCCGTTGCACCATCAAGGGCAATGTATGTAACCTCATCATAGATGGTGGTTCTTGCACTAACGTTGCTAGTGCATACATGGTTGATAAGCTAGGTATAGAGAAGACAAGGCATCCTCGACCATATAGACTGAGATGGCTCGATGACAAAGTGGAGCTCAATTTCCATGAGCAAGTCACTGTGCCATTTTGTGTGGGCAAGTACCAAGACCAAGTCGTGTGCGACGTGGTGCCCATGCAAGCTGGCCATCTTCTGCTAGGAAGGTCATGGCAGTTTGACAAGGAGACCAGGCATGATGGCCGAACCAATCTCTACACTTTCGTGCATGACAAGAGAAAGGTCAGCCTAGCTCCTCTCACACCTGCCCAGGTACATGAGCTTCAACATCAAATGAGTAAGGAAAAGAAGCTCATTAAATCTAATTTTCTTATTCAACCAAGTCATGTCCGGAGAGCTTTAGCCTCGAAGGATCTAATGCTACTAATGGTTTTCAAAGAAATGTTGAATGTAGAGAAAGAACAGGTAGAGCTACCTCCTGAAGTAACAGCTCTCCTCCACAAGTTCCAGGATGTGTTCCCGGAAGACATACCAGCAGGCTTACCTCCGCTACGAGGCAGAGAGCACCAGATCGACCTCGTGCCCGGAGCAGCCCTGCCCAACCGGCCAGCCTACCGGATGAGTCCAGAGGAGTCTAAGGAGCTTGAGAAGCAAGTCAAGGAGCTTCTGGAGAAAGGCTATGTTCGAGAGAGCCTCAGTCCATGTGCCATGCCAGTGCTACTAGTGTCCAAGAAGGATGGGACTTGGCGAATGTGCGTGGACTGCCGAGCAATCAACAACATCACAGTCAAGTACCGGCATCCGATACCACGGCTAGATGACATGTTAGATGAGCTGAGTGGAGCCACGGTCTTCTCCAAGATAGACCTTAAGAATGGATATCACCAGGTCAGGGTGAAGGAAGGTGATGAGTGGAAGACCGCCTTAGATGCAAAGTTCTGTTGGGATCTGATGCATTTGTGTTGGTATGATCCCACAAGTTAATACATATTATGCAATCATATACATGCTCTAGTGCCACTTTCTAGAAATGATTGGTTGTGAGTAAAATTGGATACGTAATGACCCACTCAATCTGTGGGTACCGCCTAGATGGTCGGAATTTCGCGGTCGGCATTGAGATGCGGTAGAGATGGCACTGAATACAGTTTTGAAGTTGTGATTGATTTTTCAGAGAAAAATTCCAAAAGAACATCTAAACGAAAAACATTTTGGTCATAAACATCATTAATGAATCTTCATACCATTGACACGCCGGGAGACTTTGAGAGACCTTTCTGAAGTAGTAATTTTAGACCTAGTAGTTCCTCGTGTTGCATATGTTATGGTGTTTCAGAAATATAACAGTTTTTGACTAAAATTAAAAAATGAGTTAATAAAAAGAGACAATTGCAACACGAAGACTTCTCAGCATGTTACCAATCCCAAAACTACACTCGCCCAATCACGTTTAACTGCAGAGTTTTTATGGTATTCTATATATTACTATTGGTATGATCACACATGTTATTACATATCATCAATCGCATATATGCTATCTTGTGTCGCTTTCTAAAAATGATTCATCATGACTCTAACATGATACAAAATAACCCCCTTGATCTATTGGTCCCACCTAGATGGTTGGAAACTTTGGATCTGCATTAAGATGCAGTAGAGACGACGTAAACATACAATTTTGAAATCATAATAGATTATGTTCTAGAAAAAAGTTCCAAAAGAGCGTTTATACGTCAAAGTATATGGTCGAAATCATCACCAGTGGATCTTCGTACCGTTGGCACATTAGGATACCATGAGAGAGCTTTCCAAAATATTATTTTCAGTTGTGTCCTTACTCGTCGCACGTAAATTATGGCGGCTCAAAAATACACACTTTTCAGTTCACATTAAAAATGAACTAATAAAAAAGAGTGGTGCAACAAGTGGAATTCCCAGGTGGTCACCTATCCCAGTACTACTCTTAGCCAAACACGCTTAATAGTAGAGTTCTAATGGGATCTGGTGCACTAATGTTGGTATGATTGCCCCCATTAGTACATATCATGCAATCATATATATGTTCTTATGCTGCTTTCTAGCACTAATTCGTAGTGAGCACCATTCAATACGGAAGGACCTACTCGATGTGTGGGACCCACCAAGATTGTTGGAAGTTTGGAGTCTGTGTTGAGATGCGATAGAGACGGTGTAGAATACGAATTTGAAGTCATTATTGCTTCCCTATGAGAAAAAGGCATAAAAAGAGTATAAACATCAAAATTTGGGGTCAAAAACATCATCAGCGGATCTTTGAACCATTACTTTAAGAAAGCTTTCTGAAATGGTATTGTCGACCATTTAGTTATTGGTCGTGCATATGTCATGTCATTTTGAAAATACAACATTTTCTATTGACACTAAACATCCGTTAATAAATAGAGAGATGTGCAACACGAGAACTTCCCAACAGGTCACCCATCCTAGTACTACAAATGCTCAATTACGATTAACTACGAAGTGCTGATGGTATCCATTACATTACTGCTAGTATGATCACACCCATTACAGACGTTAATACATGTCAAGCAATCGCATATATACTCTTGTGCTATTTTGTAGCAATGATTCATCGTGATTCCAAATCGATATGGAAGGATCCACTCAATATGTGGTTCCCGCCTTTATCTCAGAAGGTTGTAACACAAGGACTTCCCAGCAGGTTATCCATCTCAGAAGTGCACTCCCCAATCATGCTTGACTATCTAGTTCTGATGGGATCTGGTGCATTAGTGTTGGTATGATCGCATGTGTTAATACACATCATCCGGTCACATATATGCTCTTGTGCCAGTTTCTAGAAATGATTCGTCGTGAGTCCAACACAATATAGAATGAGCCCCTTGATCTGTTGGCTCTGCCTAGATGGTTGGAAGGTTGGGGGTTGCATTGAGATGCAGTATAGACGGCACAAAATATAGTTTGAACTCATGGTTGCTTCTATCCAAGAAAAAGTCATGAAAGAGCGTCTAAACATCAAAATTTCTGGTCGGAAAAAATACCAGTGGATCTTCGTACCATTGGCACGATAGGAGCTTTGATAGAGCTTTCCGAAATGTTATTGTAGGGCGTGTAGTTATTCGTAGTGCATAATTATGGTGTTTTGAAAATACTATATTTTTCTATTGACACTAAAAATGAGTTAATAAAAAAGAGTGGTGCAACACATGGACATTGGAGGAGGTCACCCATCATAGTATTACTCTCTGTTAAGCACGCTTAACAACAGAGTTCTAATGGGATGGTGAAATACTTTTAGTATGATCGCACCCATTAGTACATGTCATGTAATCGCATATATGCTCTTGTGCCACTTTCTTGCAATGATTTGTCATGAGTACCAGATGAGAACACCAGGTCGTACATCCAGCCAGGTGACCAGACTGGCCGACCAGGAAGCTTGCCCGAGACAGCAGGACCATCTGGCGCGCCTGCCGGACCAGACAGTACCGCCGGACCTTCGACCTATAGGACCAGACCGGTCAACATCGCCGGCGGAGAGGCCCAAGGTTCCGGCACACTTGGTGGGGACGTGAATGACACCGCCGGTCCCCCTGATGGCACCGCCGACTCGGGATCAACTTGGCCGGTCCTGAAGTCATTCCGGCCAGTACCACGCACAATCCAGCCGGTACAGCCGATCCAGCTGAGTACACGCGCACTTCCACTTCTACACAAGAGGACTCGGACCAAATGAGCTACCAGCTCCAGGACATGCACCTAGAAGAAGTATCTACACCAGTGGTACCTCCAGGAGCATTGACAAGAAGCAGATCAAGAGCACTCTTCCACAAATTCAGCTTATGGGTCGACAAGCTCCTAGAGGAAGAGCAGCTAAGGAAAATGGGCCAGAAGAGCAAATTAGAGTCCAAAGGCTTCTCAACAACACAAGGAACATCAGAGACTTGGGCTTTAGTGGCAAGAGAGCTCAAGGCCCAAAGATATTTAACCCTACTCCAAGTCGAAGACTAGGAGCAAGGCGCGTGCATGCCACAAGGACGGCCACCTTCCATTTCTTGGCCGTGAGGTGAGTTAAGGTAAGTTTACATTCGAATATATGCCTCTTTCTGTTTTGCAGGGTAGGATCTAGTTGCTTTACATTTTTGAGTCAAGAACATTTTAGGAATAGGTCCTTTTTCGGTTATACACTTTTGTATTTTTTTCCTTTTGTGCACTTTTGTAAACTTTCCTTTTTCTTATTTGAGTCGACCCTAGTAGGTCAAGCTGTAGAGCATATTAATAAGGCTCCTTCCAGCATTGTAGTTCGACAACCTTTTTGCTAATTAATAAAGATCGAATTTTCTTTACAAGTTATTCTCTCAAAGAAGCTTGTGCGCTTAGAACCTAGTTGAGACCAGCCCTCCTAGCTCTAAGTTTGTGATTTATCACGAGGTTCATCACCCCTCGTGTGGTTCACTTCACCCTTCCATCGTTTACCAACCAGAAAACCCCTATCCAGAAGCCTAAGGTTGAGTTTCTAACCTAATCTTCTATAAACAGCCCACGCGCATACATCCTTGAATCAAGGCTTGTATCAGTACCACTGGATACGGAAGGACTTACTCGATGTGTGGGACCCTCATAGATGGTTGGAAGTTTGGGGTCTGCATTAAGATGCAGTAGAGATGGCGTAAAATACAGTTTTTAAGTCATGATTGCTTTTGTCCGAGAAGAAAGGCCCTGAAGAGCATCTAAACATATGAATTTGTAGTCGAAAACATCACTAATGGATGATCGTACCATTGGCATGTCAGCAGACTTTGAAAAAGCTTTCCGAATTATTATTGTCGGTCGTTTCGTGACTCGTGGTACATAAGTTATGGTAGTTCAAAAATACTACATTTTTTTACTGACACTAAAAATGAGTTATTTAAGAGAGAGTGGTACAATACGGGGACTTCGCATGTGGAAACCCATCCCAATACTATGCTCGGCCAAGCATAATTCACAACATACTTCTAATGGGATTTGGTGCATTAATGTTGGTATGATTGCACTCGTTAGCACATATCATGCAATAGCATATGTGCTCTTGCGATGCTTTTTAGTAGTAATTCATCGTGACTACCATTCGATACGTAAATACTTACTTGATGTGTGGGACCTTCCTAGATGTTTGGATGTTTTGGGTCTTTGTTGAGATGCGATAGAGGCTGTGTATAATACGAATTTGAAGTCGTGATTGCTTCCGTTTCAGAAAAAGGCACAAAAGAGAGTTTAAACGTCAAAATTTAGGATCAAAAACCTCACCAATGGGTATTTGAACAATTGTAACATAAGATAACTTTCAGTGTGATTTTTGAAATGGTATTGTCGGATTTGTAGTTATTCGTGGTGCATAAGTTATGGCATTTCGAAAATACAACATTTTTTTACTGACACTAAAAAATAAATTAATAAATAGAGAGACGTGCAACACGAGGACTTTCCAACAGATCACCCATCCTACTACTAAACATGCCCAAATATGATTAACTGCGAACTTCTGATGGGATCCATTACATTACTGCTAGTATGATCGTACTTGTTACTACATGTCAAGCAATCGCATATATGCTCTTGTGCCGCTTTGTAGCAATCATTCGTCTTGAGTCCAACTAGATATGGAAGGATCCACTTAATATGTAGCTCCCGCCTTGATGGTTAAAAGTTTGGGGTTTGCGTTGAGATGTTGTAGAGACATCATAGAATAATATTTCAAAGTCGTGATTGTTTCCATCAGAGACAAAACACCCGAAAAAGCGGCTAAACGTCAAATTTTGGAGTCGTACCACTTGATACGAAATGACCTACGTGATATGTAGGACCCTCCTAGATGGTTCGGAGTGTGGGGTCTATGTTAAGATGCGATAGAAATGGTGTAGAATACGAATTTGAAGTCGTGATTGTTTCATTCGAATAAAAAGGCCCAAGAGAAAGTTTAAATATCAAAATTTGGGACTGAAAACATAATCAGTGGGTGTTTGAACCATGGTCACGTTAGAGGATTTGGGAAAGTTTTTGGAAATGATATTGTCGGTTGTGTAGTTAGTCTTGGTTCATAAGTTATGACATTTTGAAAATAATTTTTTTTTCGATTGACAGTAGAAAATCAATTAATAAAAAGAGAGAGGTGAAGCATGAGGACTTCGAAACATGTCACCTATCTCAGTACTACACTCGCCTAATCACGATTAACTGCAAAGTTTGATGGGTAAACGTCAAAATTTGTGGTCGAAAAATCACCAATGAGTCTTTGAATGAATGGCACGTCACATGATTTTGAGAAATCTGTATAAAATGGTATTGTTGACCGTACAATTCATAAATTATTGCATTTAAAAAATACGATATTATTCATTTGACTCTAAAAATGAGTTAATAAAAACTACAAATACACCTTAGAAATACACGAGAAACAAACTAACACAGATCTCAGTGATAAAATATTTTTTGGTAGATGACATATCATCAATCGCATATATGCTATCTTGTGTCGCTTTCTAAAAATGATTCATGATGACTCTAACATGATACAAAATAACCCCCTTGATCTTTTGGTCCCACCTAGATGGTTGGAAACTTTGGATCTACATTGAGATGCAGTAGAGACGACGTAAACATACAATTTTGAAATCATAATAGATTCCGTTCTAGAAAAAAGTTCCAAAAGAGCGTTTATACGTCAAAATATATGGTCGAAATTATCACCAGTGGATCTTCGTACCATTGGCACATTAGGATACCCATGAGAGAGCTTTCTGAAATATTATTTTCAGTTGTGTCCTTACTCGTCGCACGTAAATTATGGCGGCTCAAAAATACACACTTTTCAGTTTGCATTAAAAATGAACTAATAAAAAAGAGTGGTGCAACAAGTGGACATCCCAGGTGGTCACCTATCCCAGTACTACTCTTAGCCCAACACGCTTAACAGTAGAGTTCTAATGGGATCTGGTGCACTAATGTTGGTATGATTGCCCCCATTAGTACATATCATGCAATCATATATATGTTCTTATGCTGCTTTCTAGCACTAATTCGTCGTGAGTACCATTCAATGCGGCAGGACCTACTCGATGTGTGGGACCCACCAAGATTGTTGGAAGTTTGGAGTCTATGTTGAGATGCGATAGAGATGGTGTAGAATACGAATTTGAAGTCATTATTGCTTCCCTATGAGAAAAAGGCATAAAAAGAGTATACACATCAAAATTTGAGGTCAAAAACATCATCAGCGGATCTTTGAACCATTACTTTAAGAAAGCTTTCTGAAATGGTATTGTCGACCATTTAGTTATTGGTCGTGCATATGTCATGTCATTTTGAAAATACAACATTTTTCGATTGACACTAAACATCAGTTAATAAATTGAGAGATGTGCAACACGAGAACTTTCCAACAGGTCACCCATCCTAGTACTACAAATGCTCAATAACGATTAACTACGAAGTGCTGATGGTATCCATTACATTACTGCTAGTATGATCACACCCATTACAGGCATTAATACATGTCAAGCAATCGCATATATACTCTTGTGCTATTTTGTAGCAATGATTCATCGTGATTCCAAATCGATATGGAAGGATCCACTCAATATGTGGTTCCCGCCTTTATCTCAGAAGGTTGTAACACAAGGACTTCCCAGCAGATTATCCATCTCAGAAGTGCACTCCCCAATCATGCTTGACTGTCTAGTTCTGATGGGATCTGGTGCATTAGTGTTGGTATGATCGCATGTGTTAATACACATCATCCGGTCACATATATGCTCTTGTGCCAGTTTCGAGAAATGATTCGTCATGAGTCCAACACAATATAGAATGAGCCCTTGATCTGTTGGCTCTGCCTAGATGGTTAGAAGGTTGGGGTTTGCATTGAAATGCAGTATAGACGGCACAAAATATAGTTTGAACTCATGGTTGCTTCTATCCAAGAAAAAGGCATGAAAGAGCGTCTAAACGTCAAAATTTATGGTCGGAAAAAATACCAGTAGATCTTCGTACCATTGGCACGATAGGGGCTTTGATAGAGCTTTCCGAAATGTTATTGTAGGGCGTGTAGTTATTCGTAGTGCATAATTTATGGTGTTTTGAAAATACTATATTTTTCTATTGACACTAAAAATGAGTTAATAAAAAAAGAGTGGTGCAACACGTGGACATTGGAGGAGGTCACCCGTCATAGTATTACTCTTTGTTAAGCACGCTTAACAACAGAGTTCTAATGGGATGGTGAAATACTTTTAGTATGATCGCAACCATTAGTACATGTCATGTAATCGCACATATGCTCTTGTGCTGCTTTCTTGCAATGATTTGTCATGAGTACCACTGGATACGGAAGGACTTACTCGATGTGTGGGACCCTCATAGATGGTTGGAAGTTTGGAGTCTGCATTAAGATGCAGTAGAGATGGCGTAAAATACAGTTTTCAAGTCATGATTGCTTTTGTCCGAGAAGAAAGGCCCTGAAGAGCATCTAAACATACAAATTTGTAGTCGAAAACATCACCAATGGATGATCGTACCATTGGCACGTCAGCAGACTTTGAGAAAGCTTTCCGAATTATTATTGTCGGTCATTTCGTTACTCGTGGTACATAAGTTATGGTAGTTCAAAAATACTACATTTTTTTACTGACACTAAAAATGAGTTATTTAAGAGAGAGTGGTACAATCCGGGGACTTCGCATGTGGTCACCCATCCCAATACTATGCTCGGCCAAGCACAATTCACAACAGACTTCTAATGGGATTTGGTGCATTAATGTTGGTATGATTGCACTCGTTAGTACATATCATGCAATAGCATATGTGCTCTTGCGATGCTTTTTATTAGTAATTCATCGTGACTTCCATTCGATACGTAAATACTTACTCGATGTGTTGGACCTTCCTAGATGTTTGGATGTTTTGGGTCTTTGTTGAGATCCGATAGAGGCTGTGTATAATACGAATTTGAAGTCGTGATTGGTTCTGTTTCAGAAAAAGGCACAAAAGAGAGTTTAAACGTCAAAATTTAGGATCAAAAACCTCACCAATGGGTATTTGAACAATTTTAACATATGATGACTTTGAGAGTGATTTTTGAAATGGTATTGTCGGATGTGTAGTTATTCGTGATGCATAAGTTATGGCATTTCGAAAATACAACATTTTTTTACTGACACTAAAAAATAAATTAATAAATAGAGAGACGTACAACACGAGGACTTTCCAACAGATCACCTGTCCTACTACTACACATGCCCAATTACGATTAACTACGAACTTCTGATGGGATTCATTACATTACTGCTAGTATGATCGCACTTGTTACTACATGTCAAGCAATCGCATATATGCTCTTGTGCCACTTTGTAGCAATCATTCGTCTTGAGTCCAACTAGATATGGAAGGATTCACTTAATATGTAGCTCCCGCCTTGATGGTTAAAAGTTTGGGGTTTGCGTTGAGATGTTGTAGAGATATCATAGAATAATATTTCAAAGTCGTGATTGTTTACATCAGAGGCAAAACACCCGAAAAAGCGGCTAAACGTCAAATTTTGGAGTCGTACCACTTGATACGAAATGACCTACGTGATATGTAGGACCCTCCTAGATGGTTCGAAGTGTGGGGTCTATGTTAAGATGCAATAGAAATGGTGTAGAATACGAATTTGAAGTCGTGATTGTTTCATTCGAATAAAAAGGCCCAAGAGAAAGTTTAAATATCAAAATTTGGGACTGAAAACATAATCAGTGGGTGTTTGAACCATGGTCACGTTAGAGGATTTGGGAAAGTTTTTGGAAATGATATTTTCGGTTGTGTAGTTAGTCTTGATTCATAAGTTATGACATTTTGAAAATAATTTTTATTTCGATTGACAGTAGAAAATGAATTAATAAAAAGAGAGAGGTGAAGCATGAGGACTTCGAAACATGTCACCTATCTCAGTACTACACTCGTCTAATCACGATTAACTGCAAAGTTTGATGGGATCAAATGCATTACTGCTAGTAAGATTGCACCATTAGTACATGTCAAGCAATCACATATATGTTCTTGTGCCGCTTTGTAGCAATGATTCGTCGTGAGTTCAACTCGATACGGAAGGTTACACTCTATCTGCGGTTCCCGCCTTGATGGTTGAAAGTTCAGGATTTGCATTGAGATATGTTAGAGACACCGTAGAATACAGGTTTAAGGTTGTGATTCTTTCCATCAGACAAAAAGGCTCGAAAGACACTGTAAACGTCAAAATTTGTGGTCAAAAAATCACCAATGAGTCTTTGAATGAATGGCACGTCACATGATTTGAGAAATCTGACCAAAATGGTATTTTTGACCATAAAATTAATAAATTATTGCATTTAAAAAATACGATATTATTCATTTGACTCTAAAAATGAGTTAATAAAAACTACAAATACACCTTAGAAATACACGAGAAACAAACTAACACAGATCTCAGTGATAAAATATTTTCTGGTAGTTGACAAAATTAATGTTAGGTGGAAATTCAATTAAGAATGTCAAAACCTAATAGATTTCTGATTTTGTATGAATACATAGTTTTTATAATATTTTGTTTAAAATTTTGTAGCAACAATTATTGTTGATTGCTATTGCTAACAATTGATACACCAACAATAATAATATCTAACCGCTATTATTATTCGCTTTTCAACTATGGCTGTAATCGAATCTAATATATCCAATTTTAAGATAAATATATTTAGTTTTATAAAATACAGATTCAAGATGTTGTGTTATAAAAATTAAAATAATTTGATATATTTTTTGTTGCTATTTCAGAATCATAAAATTTAATTACATTTTTTGGCATAAATGTATTGTATTATTGTGTCGAGATGTTGTAATCACAACGACAAAAAAAATTGGAAACCTACGGTTGGTAATGTGATACAAGCCTTGATTCAAGGATGTATGCGCGTGGGCTGTTTGTAGAAGATTAGGTGAGAAACTCAACCTTAGGCTTCTGGATGGGGGTTTTCTGGTTGGTAAAAGATGGAAGGGTGAAGTGAACCACACGAGGGGTGATGAACCTCGTGATAAATCACAAACTTAGAGCTAGGAGGGCTGGTCTCAACTAGGTTCTAAGCGCACAAGCTTCTTGAGAGAATAACTTGTAAAGAAAATTCGATCTTTATTAATTAGCAAAAAGGTTGTCGAACTACAATGCTGGAAGGAGCCTTATTAATATGCTCGACAGCTTGACCTACTAGGGTCGACTCAAATAAGAAAAAGGAAAGTTTACAAAAGTGCACAAAAGGAAAAAAATACAAAAGTGTATAACCGAAAAAGGACCTATTCCTAAAATGTTCTTGACTCAAAATGTAAAGCAACTAGATCCTACCCTGCAAAACAGAAAGAGGCATATATTCGAATGTAAACTTACCTTAACTCACCTCACGGCCAAGAAATGGAAGGTGGCCGTCCTTGTCATCTGCATGCTCCTAGTCTTCGACTTGGAGTAGGGTTAAAATCTTTGGGCCCTGACCTCTCTTGCCACTAAAGCCCAAGTCTCTGATGTTCCTTGTGTTGTTGAGAAGCCTTTGGACTCTAATTTGCTCTTCTGGCCCATTGTCCTTAGCTGCTCTTCCTCTAGAAGCTTGTCGACCCATAAGCTGAATTTGTGGAAGAGTGCCCTTGATCTGCTTCTTGTCATTGCTCCTTGAGGTACCACTGGTGTAGATACTTCCTCTAAGTGCATGTCCTGGAGCTGGTAGCTCATTTGGTCCGAGTCCTCTTGTGTAGAAGTGGAAATGCGTGTACTCGGCTGGATCGGCTGTACCGGCTGGATTGTCTGTACTGGCGGAATGACTTCAGGACCGGCCAAGTTGATCCAGTTGGTGTCATCAGAGGGACGGCGGTGTCATTCACGTCCCCAAGTGTGCGGAAGCTTGGGCCTCTCCGCCGGCAATGCTGGTTGCTCTGGTCCTATTGCTCGAGGGTCCGGCGGTACTGCTTGGACCGGCAGGCGTGCCAGATGGCCCGGCTGTCTTGGGCAAGCTTCCTGGTCGGCCAGTCTGGTCTCCTGGCTGGATGTACGACCTGATGTCCTCATCATTCCCTCCCTCTTCAGTAGGTTTTGTCCTCAAAATTGGTTTATCTGCATGGAAAGGGGCTAAGTCAGTAACATTGAACGTATTGGACACATTAAACTCACCTGGCAGCTCGATCCGGTAGGTGTTGTTGTTGATCCTCTCGAGCACTCTGAATGGTCCATCTCCTCTTGGTGCTAGCTTGGAACTCCTTAGGTTTGGGAACCTCTCCTGCCGTAGGTTTAGCCACACCCAATCGCCTGGTTGAAAGATCACCTCCTTTCTTCCTTTGTTGGCATGAGTCACGTACTGTCGGTCCTCTTCTCCAAGTTCTCTGCTACCTTCTGGTGTAACCTCCTTATGAACTCTGTTTTGGATGCTCCGTTGAGGTTGGTCATCTCAGCTGGTGGCAGTGGTGTTTGCTCCAATGGGGTGAGAGGGTTGAAACCGTATACCACTTCAAATGGGTTCTTCTTGGTTGCTGAGTGCACGGCTCGGTTGTGCGAACTCAATGAATGGCAGGCACTCCACCCAAGTCTTTAGGTTCTTCCCTAGTGTAGTTCTGAGAAGAGTTGATAGTGTCCTGTTGACAACTTCAGTTTGGCCATCGGTTTGAGGATGGCAAGTGGTAGAAAGAGTAGCTTCGTGCCTAGCTTTCTCAAAGGGTCCTCCAGAAATGGCTGAGGAACTTGGTGTCCCTGTCTGATCGATGGTCCTTGGCACTCCATGAAGCCGTACTATCTCCCTGAAGAACAGCTCAGCTGTTTGTGTGGCATCATTGGCACATGGGATGAAGTGTGCCATCTTGGAGAATCTGTCCACCACTACAAAGATTGCATCTTTGTGGTTGATCTTAGGCAGACCTAGAACAAAAATCCATGAGATGTCCACCCATGGATGTGTTGGTATGGGCAGTGGGAGATACAACCCGTGAGGTTGCACTCGGGACTTTGCCTTCTTGCAAGTGATGCATCTTGCACAATGTGCTTCTACTGTCCTCTTGATGTGTGGCCAGTAGAAGTGCTCCTTGACCACTGCTAGAGTCTTGTCGACACCAAAGTGGCCCATGAGTCCTCCTCCATGAGCTTCTCGGATGATAAGCTCCCTTAGTGATCCTTGTGGTATGCACAGCCTTCTTTCTCGGAACAAGAATCCCTCATGGATGTAGAATTTGCCATGACTCCCTGTGCTACACTCCTTGTAGCTCTCAGCAAGTCAGGATCATCCTTGTATAGATCCTTGATGTGCTCGAATCCTAGGACCTTTGCCTCCATGGTTGATATCAAGGCAAACCTCCTTGATAGTGCATCGGCTACCACATTATCTTTGCCCTTCTTGTACTTGATGATGTGCGGAAAGGTCTCTATGAACTCCATCCACCTGGCATGTCTCCTCTTGAGATTGGTTTGCCCTCTGAGGTGTTTGAGAGTCTCGTGATCAGTGTGGATCACAAACTCCTTGGACAGCAAGTAATGCTGCCAAGTCTCCAATGCTCGGACAAGGGCATAGAGCTCTTTGTCATAAGTGGGGTAGTTCAGTGAGGCACCACCTAGCTTCTCACTGAAGTATGCCACTGGTCTCCCTCCTTGAGTTAGCACTGCTCCTATGCCTATTCCAGAGGCATCACACTCCACTTCAAATGTCTTGTTGAAGTCGGGCAGGACTAGCACTGGTGCATGTGTAAGGCTGTCCTTCAAGGCCTGGAATGCGTTCTCCTGGGCTTCTCCCCAGCTGAATCCACGTTCTTCTTCACTACGCCGTCAGTGGTGAGGCAATACTGCTGAAGTTGGGCACGAATCTCCTAGAAGCTGGCCAGTCCGTGGAAGCTCCTTACTTGGCTGATGTTTCCTGGTGTTGGCCATTCTTGTATGGCTCGAATCTTCTCTTCATCAACCTGTAGGCCCTGTGAACTCACAACAAAACCTAAAAGACAAGCTTATCAGTACAAAAGGTGCACTTCTTGAGATTGGCATAAAGCTCTTCTTGTCGAAGGGTTTTAAGACCATCTCAAGATGTGTGAGTGTTCCCGTAGGCACTTACTATAAACAAGTATGTCATCAAAGTAAACAACTACAAACTTACTGATGTACGCCCTAAGAACTTGGTTCATAAGGCATGAAGGTGCTTGGGGCATTAGTCAAGCCGAATGGCATGACTGTCCACTCGTAGAGCCCTTGCTTTGTCTTGAAAGCAGTCTTCCACTCATCACCTTCCTTCATCCTGACCTGGTGGTATCCACTTTTGAGGTCTATCTCGGAGAAGACCGTTGCTCCACTCAGCTCATCTAGCATGTCATCCAGCCGTGGTATCGGATGCCGGTACTTGACTGTGATGTTGTTGATTTTTCGGCAGTCCACGCACATTCGCCAAGTCCCATCCTTCTTGGGCACTAGTAGCACTGGTACAGCACATGGACTGAGGCTCTCTCGAACATATCCTTTCTCCAGGAGCTCCTTGACTTGCTTCTCAAGCTCCTTGGACTCCTCTGGACTCATCCGGTAGGCTGGCCGGTTGGGCAGGGCTGCTCCGGGCACTAGATCAATCTGGTGTTCTATGCCACGTAAAGGCAAGCCTGCTGGTATCTCCTCTGGAAATACATCCTGGAATTTGTTGAGGAGAGTTGCTACTTCAGGAGGTAGCTCTACCTGTCCCTGTTCTATACTCAAGATTTCTTTGAAGACCATTAGTAACATGAAATCCTTGAGGCTAAAGCTCTCCGGACATGACTTGGTTGAATAAGAAAATCAGATTTAATGAGCTTCTTTTCCTTACTCATTTGCTGTTGAAGCTCATGTACCTGGGCAGGTGTAAGAGGAGCCAAGCTGACCTTTCTTTTGTCATGCACAAAAGTGTAGAGATTGGTTTTGCCATCATGCCTGGTCTCTTTGTCAAACTGCCATGGTCTTCCTAGCAGAAGATGGCCAGCTTGCATGGGCACCACGTCGCACACGACTTGGTCTTAGTACTTGCCCACACTGAATGGCACAATGACTTGCTCATGGATCTTGATACAAGCCTTGATTCAAGGCATCTTCATGCTTTGAGATTGGTGAAACTCTCTTCTGGATGGGGTTTCTGGTTGTCATGGAATGAATGAACCCACTGATGGTGATGAACCTCTGATAAATCCAAACTTGAGCTAGGACTGGTCTCAAGGTTCTAGCGCCCAAGATTCTTCTTGTGGAAAAAGTTCTCTTTATTAATAATCGTCACAATGCTGAGGAGCCTTGTGATGCTCTTGACTTCTGTCGACACATGTTTACGTGCACGGGATACAGTGCTCTAAGGACCTATTCCTTGTTCTTGACTCTGTGTCTAGACCCTACCCTGCAAAACAGAAAGAGGCATATATTCGAATTGAAACTTACCTTAACTCACCTCACGGCCAAGAAATGGAAGGTGGCCTTGTGGCATGCACGCGCCTTGCTCCTAGTCTTCGACTTGGAGTAGGGTTAAATATCTTTGGGCCCTGACCTCTCTTGCCACTAAAGCCCAAGTCTCTGATGTTCCTTGTGTTGAGAAGCCTTTGGACTCTAATTTGCTCTTCTGGCCCATTGTCCTTAGCTGCTCTTCCTCTAGAAGCTTGTCGACCCATAAGCTGAATTTGTGGAAGAGTGCTCTTGATCTGCTTCTTGTCATTGCTCCTGGAGGTACCACTGGTGTAGATACTTCCTCTATGTGCATGTCCTGGAGCTGGTAGCTCATTTGGTCCGAGTCCTCTTGTGTAGAAGTGGGAACCTTTTCGGCTGGATCCTGATGGTTGTGTCCTACTGGCAATGACCGGCCAAGTTGATCCAGTCGGCTGTCATCAGGATGTCATCCACGTCCCCACCAAGTGTGCGGAAGCTTGGGCCTCTCCGCCGGCAATGCTGGTTGCTCTGGTCCTATTGCTCGAGGGTCCGGCGGTACTGCTTGGACCGGCAGGCGTGCCAGATGGCCCGGCTGTCTTGGGCAAGCTTCCTGGTCGGCCAGTCTGGTCTCCTGGCTGGATGTACGACCTGATGTCCTCATCATTCCCTCCCTCTTCAGTAGGTTTTGTCCTCAAAACTGGTTCATCTGCATGGAAAGGGGCCAAGTCAGTAACATTAAACGTATTGGACACATTAAACTCACCTGGTAGCTCGATCCGGTGGGCGTTGTTGTTGATCCTCTCGAGCACTCTGAATGGTCCATCTCCTCTTGGTGCTAGCTTGGAACTCCTTAGGGTTGGGAACCTCTCCTGCCGTAGGTGTAGCCACGCCCAATCGCCTGGTTGAAAGATCACCTCCTTTCTTCCTTTGTTGGCATGAGTCACGTACTGTCCGGTCCTCTTCTCCAAGTTTTCTGCTACCTTCCGGTGTAACCTCCTTATGAACTCTGCTTTGGATGCTCCGTTGAGGTTGGTCATCTCAGCTGGTGGCAGTGGTGTTTGCTCCAATGGGGTGAGAGGGTTGAAGCCGTGTACCACTTCAAATGGTGTCTTCTTGGTTGCTGAGTGCACGGCTCGGTTGTGTCGAACTCAATGAATGGCAGAACTCCACCCAAGTCTTTAGGTTCTTCCCTAGTGTAGTCCTGAGAAGAGTTGGTAGTGTCCTGTTGACAACTTCAGTTTGGCCATCGGTTTGAGGATGGTAGGTGGTAGAGAAGAGTAGCTTCGTGCCTAGATTTCTCCAAAAGGTCCTCCAGAAATGACTGAGGAACTTGGTGTCCCTGTCTGATATGATGGTCCTTGGCACTCCATGAAGCCGAACTATCTCCCTTAAGAACAGCTCAGCTGTTTTTGTGGCATCATTGACATTGGCACATGGAATGAAGTGTGCCATCTTGGAGAATCTGTCCACCACTACAAAGATTGCATCTTTGTGGTTGATCTTGGGTAGACCTAGAACAAAGTCCATTGAGATGTCCACCCATGGATGTGTAGGTATGGGCAGTGGAAGATACAACCCATGAGGTTGCACTCGGGACTTTGCCTTATTGCAAGTGATGCATCTTGCACAATGAGCTTCTACTGTCCTCTTGATGTGTGGTCAGTAGAAGTGCTCCTTGACGATTGCTAGAGTCTTGTCGAAACCAAAGTGGCCCATGGGTCCTCCTCCCTGAGCTTCTCGGATGATAAGCTCCCTTAGTGATCCTGGTATGCACAACCTTCTTTCTGGAACAAGAATCCCTCATGGATGTAGAATTTGCCATGACTCCTGTGCTACACTCCTTGTAGCTCTCAGCAAGGATCATCTGTATAGATCCTTGATGTGCGAATCCTAGGACCTTTGCCTCCATGGTTGATATCAAGGCAAACCTCCTTGATAGTGCATCGGCTACCACATTGTCTTTGCCCTTCTTGTACTTGATGTGCGGGAAGGTTTCTATGAACTCCATCCACCTGGCATGTCTCCTCTTGAGATTGGTTTGCCCAAGGTGTTTGAGAGTCTCATGATCAGTGTGGATCACAAACTCCTTGGACAGCAAGTAATGCTGCCAAGTCTTCAATGCTCGGACAAGGGCATAAAGCTCCTTGTCATAAGTGGGATAGTTCAGTGAGGCACCACCTAGCTTCTCACTGAAGTATGCCACTGGTCTCCCTCCTTGGGTTAGCACTGCTCCTATGCCTATTCCAGAGGCATCACACTCCACTTTAAACGTCTTGTTGAAGTCGGGAAGGACTAACACTGGTGCGTGTGTAAGGCTGTCCTTCAAGGCCTTGAATGCCTTCTCCTGAGCTTCTCCCAGCTGAATCCCATGTTCTTCTTCACTACTGCCGTCAGTGGTGAGGCAATACTGCTGAAGTTGGGCACGAATCTCCTTTAGAAGCTGGCCAGTCCGTGGAAGCTCCCTACTTGGCTGGTGTTTCCTGGTGTTGGCCATTCTTGTATGGCGAATCTTCTCTTCATCAACCTGTAGGCCCTGTGAATCACAACAAAACCTAAAGACAAGCATCAGTACAAAGGTGCACTTCTTGAGATTGGCATAAAGCTCTTCTTGTCGAAGGTTTTAGGACCATCTCAAGATGTGTGAGTGTTCCTGGCACCTATAAACAAGATGTCATCAAAATAAACTACCACAAACTTACTGATGGCCCTAAGAACTTGGTTCATGAAGGTGGGCATTAGTCAAGCCAAATGGCATGACTGTCCACTCGGGCCCTTGCTTTGTCTTGAAAGCAGTCTTCCATTCATCACCTTCTTTCATCCTGACCTGGTGGTATCCACTCTTGAGGTCTATCTTGGAGGAGACCGTGGCTCCACTCAGCTCATCTAGCATGTCATCCAGCCGTGGTATTGGATGCCGGTACTTGACTGTGATGTTGTTGATTGCTCGGCAGTCAACGCACATGCGCCAAGTCCCATCCTTCTTGGGCACTAGTAGCACTGGTACGGCACATGGACAGTGGCTCTCTCGAATATATCCTTTCTCCAGGAGCTCCTTGACTTGCTTCTCAAGCTCCTTGGACTCCTCTGGACTCATCCGGTAGGCTGGCCGGTTGGGCAGGCTGCTCCGGGCACTAGATCAATCTGGTGTTCTATGCCACGTAAAGGAGGCAAGCCTGCTGGTATCTCCTCTGGAAATACATCCTGGAATTTGTTGAGGAGTGTTGCTACTTCATGAGGTAGCTCTACCTGTCCCTGTTCTATACTCAACACTTCCTTGAAAACCATTAGTAACATTAAGTCCTTGAGGCTAAAGCTCTCCGGACATGACTAGGTTGAATAAGAAAGTTAGACTTGACAAGTTTCTTTTCCTTACTCATTTGGAGTTGTAGCTCATGTACTTGGGCAGGTGTAAGAGGAGCTAGGCTGACCTTTCTCTTGTCATGCACGAAGGTGTAGAGATTGGTTCTGCCATCATGCCTGGTCTCTTTGTCAAACTGCCATGGTCTTCCTAGTAGAAGATGGCCAGCTTGCATGGGCACCACGTCGCGACCTGGTCTTGGTACTTGCCCACACTGAATGGCACAGTGACTTGCTCATGAATCTTGAGCTCCACTTTGTCATCAAGCCATCTCAGTCTATATGGTCGAGGATGCCGTGTCCTCTCTAGACCTAGCTTATCAACCATATACGCACTAGCGTTAGTGCAAGAACCACCATCTATGATGAGGTTACATACCTTTCCTTGATGGTGCAGCGGCTGTGGAAGATGTTCTCCCTTTGGATGGTCTCTGAAGGATCCACCATTGCACTGAGGATCGTCTAGTGACCAGCACTTCCCCACATCAGGGTACTCAATGTCACCATATTCTCCTTCTGGTTCATAGTCCTCTTCATCTTGGGACTCATATTCTCCTGCCTCCGTAATCAGCATGACTCGGTTGTTTGGGCACTCCTTGAGATGTGTCCACGTCCCCTGCACTTGAAACAAGTTATGTCACGTGATCTTTGAGGGTTAGAAGACTTACCAGGCTCTCTCTGGTCACGGGTGGGTTCAGGAGGCTTGCTCTTGAACCTTGACTCGATCTCGCTTTTGCCTTTGTCCACTGTCTTAGGCATGTTGCTTGGTGCCCAAGGTGTCTTAGGCTTGCTGCGGATGTCTTGGCTCTTACGTTTGATGTGCTGTTCAGCTTGCACAGATAGGTGGAACAAGTCCTTGAAGTCGTTGTAGATTTGCCTTTCCACCTTGCAGCTGATCCTTTCTTGGAGTCCATCCAAGAATTGTGCCATCAATGCTTCTTCATCATCATTGAGCTCCAATCTGTTCCTTAACCTCTCGAACTCTTCATAGTACTCCTCTACTGATCTGGTACCCTGCTTAAGAGTACGTCGTTGCAAATCCCTATGAAAGTAAGGTGGAACATACCTTTGTCGCATGAGGTCTTTCATGTCGACCCATGAGTCTCTGGGCTCATTCTCTTCCTCCTTCTGTCAGATACCTCACGATCCCACCAGATGAGGGCATTGTCCGTGAGTTGTGCTACTGCCATTGAGACTCTCCTAGGTCCTGGTTGGTTGTAGTGATCAAAGATATGATCCATTCTTCTCCCAATCTAGGTAAGCCTCGGGGTCTACTTTTCCTGCAAAACTTGGAGGAGTTAGTTTAACATCAGGATGAATTACCCGGTTATAGGTGTGTTCATCTCCATCCTCATGACGTCTAGGAGGCATTCTTGGTCTCTGGTGAAGACCATATGGCTCAAAGCCATCATCTTCTGCCTCTGGTTGCCGTGGAGGTCCTCTCGGCCTATGGTGATAGTTATGAGGTTGCGTGTCCTCATCTCCATCTGGCTGGGGTTCCTCCTGTTCGTGCCGTGTCCTAAGGTACTCAGGACCCTCAGGACGGTCTTGCTCAGCTCTCACGTGCCTTATGGCCTGGAATCTTACTGGTCTCTCCACGCTCCAACCTCTCGCCTATGGATGCGAGTTGTGTTTGGAGTGTGGTGAACATGGCCATCATGGCTTCAGCTGCGTCTCTATTCTCTTCTCCCATGTGTGCTACAAAGAAAGAAGACAATTAGGTGCTCCTAAATTATTAGGAGGTTTTTTTTTATATGGGGTTTGAAAAATGCAAAAGGAAAATTCAAAGGAAATTGAAAAAAGGAAACTTCCTAGACAACTTGTGCTAGCTGTCCAATTCGAATTCTTTTATTATTTTCTATTTTCTTTTTCTTTTCTTTTAATTTAACTTAAAAGGAAATATGATTAAACAAAAGGAAAACGTGAATGCAATGCAAAAGTGAATCTAAACCCTAGTGATACTGGGAGGCTAGATGCACTCGGTTTGGAGTTTGATGTTGTTTTTTGATTTTTCTTGAATACGACTTAAACTAATGCAAGAACTAAAATAAGACAAGCAAAAGGATAGAAACAACCTGGTTTAGGAGCTTTAAGCTCTGATACCAAAATGATACAAGCCTTGATTCAAGGATGTATCTTGGGCTGTTTGTAGAAGATTAGGTGAGAAACTCAACCTTAGGCTTCTGGATAGGGGTTTTCTGGTTGGTAAACGATGGAAGGGTGAAGTGAACCACACGAGGGTGATGAACCTCGTGATAAATCACAAACTTAGAGCTAGGAGGGCTGGTCTCAACTAGGTTCTAAGCGCAAGATTCTTGAGAGAAAACTTGTAAAAAAGTTCTACTTTATTAATAATCAAAAGGTTGTCGAACTACAATGCTGGAAGGAGCCTTATTAATATGCTCGACAGCTTGACCTTCTAGGGTCGACTCAAATAAGAAAAGGAAAGTTTACAAAAGTGCACAAAAGGAAAAGATACAAAAGTGTATAACCGAAAAAGGACCTATTCCTAAAATGTTCTTGACTCAAAAATGTAAAGCAACTAGATCCTACCCTGCAAAACAGAAAGAGGCATATATTCGAATGTAAACTTACCTTAACTCACCTCACGGCCAAGAAATGGAAGGTGGCCGTCCTTGTGGCATGCATTGCTCCTAGTCTTCGACTTGGAGTAGGGTTAAATATCTTTGGGCCTGACCTCTCTTGCCACTAAAGCCCAAGTCTCTGATGTTCCTTGTGTTGTTGAGAAGCCTTTGGACTCTAATTTGCTCTTCTGGCCCATTGTCCTTAGCTGCTCTTCCTCTAGAAGCTTGTCGACCCATAAGCTGAATTTGTGGAAGAGTGCTCTTGATCTGCTTCTTGTCATTGCTCCTGGAGGTACCACTGGTGTAGATACTTCCTCTAAGTGCATGTCCTGGAGCTGGTAGCTCATTTGGTCCGAGTCCTCTTGTGTAGAAGTGGAAGTGCGTGTACTCGGCTGGATGGCCTGTACCGCTGGATTGTGCGGTACTGGCGGAATGACTTCAGGACCGCCAAGTTGATCCCGGAGTCGGCGGTGTCATCAGGGGACCGGTGTCATTCACGTCCCCACCAAGTGTGCGGAAGCTTGGGCCTCTCCGCGATGTTGACCGGTCTGGTCCTATAGGTCGAGGTCCGGTACTGTCTGGTCCGGCAGCGCCAGATGGTCCTGCTGTCTCGGCAAGCTTCCTGGTCGGCCAGTCTGGTCTCCTGGCTGGATGTACGACCTGATGTCCTCATCATTCCCCTCTTCAGTAGGTTTTGTCCTCAAACTGGATCATCTGCATGGAAAGGCCAAGTCAGTAACATTGATTGGACACATTAAACTCACCTGGAGCTCGATCCGTAGGCGTTGTTGATCCTCTCGAGCACTCTGAATGGTCCATCTCCTCTTGGTGCTAGCTTGAACTCCTTAGGTTTGGGAACCTCTCCAGGTGTAGCCACACCCAATCGCCTGGTTGAAAGATCACCTCCTTTCTTCCTTTGTTGGCATGAGTCACGCTCCGTCCTCTTCTCCAAGTTTTCTGCTACCTTCTGGTGTAACCTCCTTATGAACTCTGCTTTGGATGCTCCTGAGGTTGGTCATCTCAGCTGGTGGCAGTGGTGTTTGCTCCAATGGGGTGAGAGGGTTGAAACCGATACCACTTCAAATGGTGTCTTCTTGGTTGCTGAGTGCACGGCTCGGTTGTAGGCGAACTCAATGAATGGCAGGCACTCCACCCAAGTCTTTAGGTTCTTCCCTAGTGTTTTGAGAAGAGTTGATAGGTCCTGTTGACAACTTCAGTTTGGCCATCGGTTTGAGGATGGCAAGTGGTTGAGAAGAGTAGCTTGCCTAGCTTTCTCCAAAGGGTCCTCCAGAAATGGCTGAGGAACTTGGTGTCCCTATCTGATACGATGGTCCTTGGCACTCCATGAAGCCGCATTATCTCCCTGAAGAACAGCTCAGCTGTTTGTGATCATTGACATTGGCACATGGGATGAAGTGCCATCTTGGAGAATCTGTTCACCACTACAAAGATTGCATCTTTGTGGTTGATCTTGGGCAGACCTAGAACAAAATCCATCGAGATGTCCACCCATGGATGTGTTGGTATGGGCAGTGGGAGATACAACCCGTGAGGTTGCACTCGGACTTTGCCTTCTTGCAAGTAATGCATCTTGCACAATGTGCTTCTACTGTCCTCTTGATGTGTGGCCAGTAGAAGTGCTCCTTGACCACTGCTAGAGTCTTGTCGACACCAAAGTGGCCCATGAGTCCTCCTCCATGAGCTTCTCGGATGATAAGCTCCCTTAGTGATCCTTGTGGTATGCACAGCCTTCTTTCTCGAACAAGAATCCTCATGGATGTAGAATTTGCCATGACTCCCTGTGCTACACTCCTTGTAGCTCTCAGCAAGGTCAGGATCATCCTTGTATAGATCCTTGATGTGCTCGAATCCTAGGACCTTTGCCTCCATGGTTGATATCAAGGCAAACCTCCTTGATAGTGCATCGGCTACCACATTGTCTTTGCCCTTCTTGTACTTGATGATGTACGGAAGGTCTCTATGAACTCCATCCACCTGGCATGTCTCCTCTTGAGATTGGTTTGCCCTCTGAGGTGTTTGAGAGTCTCGTGATCAGTGTGGATCACAAACTCCTTGGACAGCAAGTAATGCTGCCAAGTCTCCAATGCTCGGACAAGGGCATAGAGCTCCTTGTCATAAGTGGGGTAGTTCAGTGAGGCACCACCTAGCTTCTCACTGAAGTATGCCACTGGTCTCCCTCCTTGGTTAGCACTGCTCCTATGCCTATTCCAGAGGCATCACACTCCACTTCAAACGCTTGTTGAAGTCGGGAAGGACTAGCACTGGTGCGTGTGTAAGGCTGTCCTTCAAGGCCTGGAATGCCTTCTCCTGAGCTTCTCCCCAGCTGAATCCCACGTTCTTCTTCACTACTGTCAGTGGTGAGGCAATACTGCTGAAGTTGGGCACGAATCTCCTATAGAAGCTGGCCAGTCCGTGGAAGCTCCTTTGGCTGATGTTTCCTGGTGTTGGCCATTCTTGTATGGCTCGAATCTTCTCTCATCAACCTGTAGGCCCTGTGAACTCACAACAAAACCTAAAAAGACAAGCTTATCAGTACAAAGGTGCACTTCTTGAGATTGGCATAAAGCTCTTCTTGTCAAGGGTTTTAAGGACCATCTCAAGATGTGTGAGGTGTTCCTAGGCACTTACTATAAACAAGTATGTCATCAAAATACCACAAACTTACTGATGTACGCCCTAAGAACTTGGTTCATAAGGCATGAAGGTGCTTGGGGCATTAGTCAAGCCAAATGGCATGACTGTCCACTCAGAGCCCTTGCTTTGTCTTGAAAGCAGTCTTCCACTCATCACCTTCCTTCATTCTTACCTGGTGGTATCCACTTTGAGGTCTATCTTGGAGAAGACCGTGGCTCCACTCAGCTCATCTAGCATGTCATCCAGTCGTGGTATTGGATGCCTATACTTGACTGTGATGTTGTTGATTGCTCGGCAGTCCACGCGCCAAGTCCCATCCTTCTTGGGCACTAGTAGCACTGGTACAGCACATGGACTGAGGCTCTCTCGAACATATCCTTTCTCCAGGAGCTCCTTGACTTGCTTCTCAAGCTCCTTGGACTCCTCTGGACTCATCCAGTAGGCTGGCCGGTTGGGCAGGGCTGCTCCGGGCACTAGATCAATCTGGTGTTCTATGCCACGTAAAGGAGGCAAGCCTGCTGGTATCTCCTTTGGAAATACATCCTGGAATTTGTTGAGGAGAGTTGCTACTTCATGAGGTAGCTCTACCTGTCCCTGTTCTATACTCAACACTTCCTTGAAAACCATTAGTAACATTAAGTCCTTCGAGGCCAAAGCTCTCCGGACATGACTAGGTTGAATAAGAAAGTTAGACTTGACAAGTTTCTTTTCCTTACTCATTTGGAGTTGTAGCTCATGTACTTGGGCAGGTGTAAGAGGAGCTAGGCTGACCTTTCTCTTGTCATGCACGAAGGTGTATAGATTGGTTCGGCCATCATGCCTGGTCTCTTTGTCAAACTGCCATGGTCTTTCTAGTAGAAGATGGCCAGCTTGCATGGGCACCACGTCGCACACGACCTGGTCTTTGTACTTGCCCACACTGAATGGCACAGTGACTTGCTCATGAATCTTGAGCTCCACTTTGTCATCAAGCCATCTCAGTCTGATACAAGCCTTGATTCAAGGATGTATGCGCGTGGGCTGTTTGTAGAAGATTAGGTGAGAAACTCAACCTTAGGCTTCTGGATAGGGGTTTTCTGGTTTGGATGGAAGGGTGAAGTGAACCACACGAGGGTGATGAACCTCGTGATAAATCCAAACTTAGAGCTAGGAGGGCTGGTCTCAACTAGGTTCTAAGCGCACATTCTTGAGAGAAAACTTGTAGGAAAAGTTCTACTTTATTAATAATCAAAAGGTTATTGAACTACAATGCTGGAAGAGCCTTATTAATATGCTCGACAGCTTGACCTTCTAGGGTCGACCCAAACAAATAAAAGGAAAGTTTACAAAAGTGCACAAAAGGAAAAGATACAAAAGTGCATAACCGAAAAAGGACCTATTTCTAAAATGTTTTTGACTCAAAAATGTAAAGCAACTAGATCCTACCCTGCAAAACAGAAAGAGGCATATATTCGAATGTAAACTTACCTTAACTCACCTCACGGCCAAGAAATGGAAGGTGGCCGTCCTTGTGGCATGCACGCGCCTTGCTCCTAGTCTCCGACTTGGAGTAGGGTTAAATATCTTTGGGCCTTGACCTCTCTTGCCACTAAAGCCCACGTCTCTGATGTTCCTTGTGTTGTTGAGAAGCCTTTGGACTCTAATTTGCTCTTCTGGCCCATTGTCCTTAGCTGCTCTTCCTCTAGAGCTTGTCGATCCATAAGCTGAATTTGTGGAAGAGTGCTCTTGATCTGCTTCTTGTCATTGCTCCTGGAGGTACCACTGGTGTAGATACTTCCTCTAAGTGCATGTCCTGGAGCTGGTAGCTCATTTGGTCCGAGTCCTCTTGTGTAGAAGTGGAAGTGTGCGTGTACTCGGCTGGATGGCTGTACCGGCTGGATTGTGCGCGGTACTGGCCGGAATGACTTCAGGACCAGCCAAGTTGATCCCGGAGTCGGCGGTGTCATCAGGAGGACCGGCGGTGTCATTCACGTCCCCACCAAGTGTGCCGGAAGCTTGGGCCTCTCCGCCGGCAATGTTGACCGGTCTGGTCCTATAGGTCGAGGGTCCGGCGGTGCTGTCTGGTCCGGCAGGGGCGCCAGATGGTCCTGCTGTCTCGGGCAAGCTTCCTGGTCGGCCAATCTGGTCTCCTGGCTGGATATACGACCTGATGTCCTCATCATTCCCTCCCTCTTCAGTAGGTTTTGTCCTCAAACTGGATCATCTGCATGGAAAGGGGCCAAGTCAGAACATTGAAACGTATTGGACACATTAAACTCACCTGGAAGCTCGATCCGGTGGCGTTGTTGTTGATCCTCTCGAGCACTCTGAATGGTCCATCTCCTCTTGGTGCTAGCTTGGAACTCCTTAGGTTTGGGAACCTCTCCTGCCGTGGTGTAGCCACACCCAATCGCCTGGTTGAAAGATCACCTCCTTTCTTCCTTTGTTGGCATGAGTCACGTACTGTCCGGTCCTCTTCTCCAAGTTCTCTGCTACCTTCTGGTGTAACCTCCTTATGAACTCTGCTTTGGATGCTCCGTTGAGGTTGGTCATCTCAGCTGGTGGCAGTGGTGTTTGCTCCAATGGGGTGAGAGGGTTGAAACCGTATACCACTTCAAATGGTGTCTTCTTGGTTGCTGAGTGCACGGCTCGGTTGTAGGCGAACTCAATGAATGGCAGGCACTCCACCCAAGTCTTTAGGTTCTTCCCTAGTGTAGTTCTGAGAAGAGTTGATAGTGTCCTGTTGACAACTTCAGTTTGGCCATCGGTTTGAGGATGGCAAGTGGTTGAGAAGAGTAGCTTCGTGCCTAGCTTTCTCCAAAGGGTCCTCCAGAAATGGCTGAGGAACTTGGTGTCCCTATCTGATCTGATGGTCCTTGGCACTCCATGAAGCCGTACTATCTCCCTGAAGAACAGCTCAGCTGTTTGTGTGCATCATTGACATTGGCACATGGGATGAAATGTGCCATCTTGGAGAATCTGTCCACCACTACAAAGATTGCATCTTTGTGGTTGATCTTGGGCAGACCTAGAACAAAATCCATCGAGATGTCCACCCATGGATGTGTTGGTATGGGCAGTGGGAGATACAACCCGTGAGGTTGCACTCGGGACTTTGCCTTCTTGCAAGTGATGCATCTTGCACAATGTGCTTCTACTGTCCTCTTGATGTGTGGCCAGTAGAAGTGCTCCTTGACCACTGCTAGAGTCTTGTCGACACCAAAGTGGCCCATGAGTCCTCCTCCATGAGCTTCTCGGATGATAAGCTCCCTTAGTGATCCTTGTGGTATGCACAGCCTTCTTTCTCGGAACAAGAATCCCTCATGGATGTAGAATTTGCCATGACTCCTGTGCTACACTCCTTGTAGCTCTCAGCAAGGTCAGGATCATCCTTGTATAGATCCTTGATGTGCTCGAATCCTAGGACCTTTGCCTCCATGGTTGATATCAAGGCAAACCTCCTTGATAGTGCATCGGCTACCACATTGTCTTTGCCCTTCTTGTACTTGATGATGTACGGAAGGTCTCTATGAACTCCATCCACCTGGCATGTCTCCTCTTGAGATTGGTTTGCCCTCTGAGGTGTTTGAGAGTCTCGTGATCAGTGTGGATCACAAACTCCTTGGACAGCAAGTAATGCTGCCAAGTCTCCAATGCTCGGACAAGGGCATAGAGCTCCTTGTCATAAGTGGGGTAGTTCAGTGAGGCACCACCTAGCTTCTCACTGAAGTATGCCACTGGTCTCCCTCCTTGGGTTAGCACTGCTCCTATGCCTATTCAGAGGCATCACACTCCACTTCAAAACGTCTTGTTGAAGTCGGGAAGGACTAACACTGGTGCGTGTGTAAGGCTGTCCTTCAAGGCCTTGAATGCCTTCTCCTGAGCTTCTCCCAGCTGAATCCCATGTTCTTCTTCACTACTGCCGTCAGTGGTGAGGCAATACTGCTGAAGTTGGGCACGAATCTCCTATAGAAGCTGGCCAGTCCGTGGAAGCTCCTTACTTGGCTGATGTTTCCTGGTGTTGGCCATTCTTGTATGGCTCGAACCTTCTCTTCATCAACCTGTAGGCCCTGTGAACTTACAACAAAACCTAAAAAGACAAGTTTATCAGTACAAAAGGTGCACTTCTTGAGATTGGCATAAAGCTCTTCTTGTCGAAGGGTTTTAAGTACCATCTCAAGATGTGTGAGGTGTTCCCGTAGGCACTTAGTATAAACTAGTATATCATCAAAGTAAACTACCACAAACTTACTGATGTATGCCCTAAGAACTTGGTTCATAAGGCGCATGAAGGTGCTTGGGGCATTAGTCAAGCCGAATGGCATGACTGTCCACACGTAGAGCCCTTGCTTTGTCTTAAAAGCAGTCTTCCACTCATCACCATCCTTCATTCTTACCTGGTGGTATCCACTTTTGACGTCTATCTTGGAGAAGACCGTGGCTCCACTCAGCTCATCAAGCATGTCATCCAGTCGTGGTATTGGATGCCTGTACTTGACTGTGATGTTGTTGATTGCTCGGCAGTCCACGCACATGCGCCAAGTCCCATCCTTCTTGGGAACTAGTAGCACTGGTACGGCACATGGACTGAGGCTCTCTCGAACATATCCTTTCTCCAGGAGCTCCTTGACTTGCTTCTCAAGCTCCTTGGACTCCTCTGGACTCATCCGGTAGGCTGGCCGGTTGGGCAGGGCTGCTCCGGGCACTAGATCAATCTGGTGTTCTATGCCACGTAAAGGAGGCAAGCCTGCTGGTATCTCCTCTAGAAATACATCCTGGAATTTGTTGAGGAGAGTTGCTACTTCAGGAGGTAGCTCTACCTGTCCCTGTTCTACACTCAAAACTTCTTTGAAGACCATTAGTAACATTAAATCCTTCGAGGCTAAAGCTCTCCGGACATGGCTTGGTTGAATAAGAAAATTAGACTTTATAAGTTTCTTTTCCTTACTCATTTGGAGTTGTAGCTCGTGTACTTGAGCAGGTGTAAGAGGAGCTAGGCTGACCTTTCTCTTGTCATGCACGAAGGTGTAGAGATTGGTTCGGCCATCATGCATGGTCTCTTTGTCAAACTGCCATGGTCTTCCTAGTAGAAGATGACCAGCTTGCATGGGTACCACGTCGCATATGACTTGATCCTGGTACTTGCCCAAACTGAAGGGTACAATGACTTGTTCATGGATCTTTAGCTCCACTTTGTCATCGAGCCATCTCAGTTTATATGGTCGAGGATGCCTTGTCTTCTCTAGACCTAGCTTATCAACCATATATGCACTAGCAACATTAGTGCAAGAACCACCATCTATGATGAGGTTACATACCTTGCCCTTGATGGTGCAACGGCTGTGGAAGATGTTCTCCCTTTTGATGGTCTCTGAAGGATCCACCATTGCACTGAGGATACGTCTAGTGACCAGCACTTCCCCCACATCAGGGTACTCAATGTCACCATACCCTCCTTCTGGTTCATAGTCCTCTTCATCTTGGGACTCATATTCTCTTGCCTCCGTAATCAGCATGACTCGGTTGTTTGGGCACTCCCTTGAGATGTGTCCACGTCCTCTGCACTTGAAACAAGTTATGCCACGTGATCTTTGAGGGTTAGAAGACTTACCAGGCTCTCTCTGGTCACGGGTGGGTTCAGGAGGCTTGCTCTTGAACCTTGACTCGATCTCTATGCTTTTGCCTTTGTCCATGGCCCTGGGCATGTTGCTTGGTGCCCAAGGTGTCTTAGGCTTGCTGCGGATGTCTTGGCTCTTACGTTTGATGTGCTGCTCAGCTTGCACAGATAGGTGGAACAAGTCTTTGAAGTCATTGTAGATTTGCCTTTCCACCTTGCGGCTGATCCTTTCTTGGAGTCCATCCAAGAACTGTGCCATCAATGCTTCTTCATCATCATTGAGCTCCAATCTGTTCCTTAGCTTCTCGAACTCTTCATAGTACTCCTCTACTGATCTGGTACCCTGCTTAAGAGTACGAAAACGACATTGCAAATCTCTATGAAAGTAAGGTGGAACAAATCTTTGTCGCATGAGGTCTTTCATGTCGACCCATGAGTCTACGGGTCTCATTCTCTTCCTCCTTCTGTCAGATACCTCACGATCCCACCAGATGAGGGCATTGTCCGTGAGTTGTGCTACTGCCATTGAGACTCTCCTAGGTCCTGGTTGGTTGTAGTGATCAAAGATATGATCCATTCGCTTCTCCCAATCTAGGTAAGCCTCGGGATCTACTTTTCCTGCAAAAGTTGGAGGAGTTAGTTTAACATCAGGATGAATTACCCGGTTATTGGTGTGTTCATCTCCATCCTCATGACGTCTAGGAGGCATTCTGGGTCTCTGGTGAAGACCATATGGCTCAAAGCCATCATCTTCTGCCTCTGGTTGCCGTGGAGGTCCTCTCGGCCTGTGGTGATAGTTATGAGGTTGCGGGTCCTCATCTCCATCTGGCTGGGGTTCCTCCTGTTCGTGCCGTGTCCTAAGGTACTCAGGACCCTCAGGACGATCTGGCTCAGCTCTCACGTGCCTTATGGCCTGGAATCTTACGGGTCTCTCCACGCGCTCCAACCTCTCGCCTATGGATGCGAGTTGTGTTTGGAGTGTGGTGAACATGGCCATCATGGCTTCAGCTGCGTCTCTATTCTCTTCTCCCATGTGTGCTACAAAGAAAGAAGATAATTAGGGTGCTCCTAAATTATTAGGAGGGTTTTCTTTTTATAGGGGTTTCGAAAAATGCAAAAGGAAAATTCTAAAGAAAGGAAATTCGAAAAAAAAGGAAACTTCCTAGACAACTTGTGCTAGCTGTCCAATTCGAATTCTTTTAGTATCTTTTCTATTTTCTTTTTCTTTTCTTTTTAATTAGACTTAAAAATAAAGGAAATATGACTTAAACAAAAGGAAAACGTGTATGCAATGCAAAAAGTGAATCTAAACCCTAGTGATACACGTAGGAGGCTAGATGCACTCGGTTTGGAGTTTGAGGTTATTTTTTTTATTTTTCTTGAATGCGACTTAAACTAATGCAAGAACACAAAACAAAACAAGCAAAAGGATAGAAACAACCTGGTTTAGGAGCTTTAAGCTCTGATACCAAAATGATACAAGCCTTGATTCAAGGATGTATGCGCGTGGGCTGTTTGTAGAAGATTAGGTGAGAAACTCAACCTTAGGCTTCTGGATGGGGGTTTTCTGGTTGGTAAAAGATGAAAGGGTGAAGTGAACCACACGAGGGGTGATGAACCTCGTGATAAATCACAAACTTAGAGCTAGGAGGGCTGGTCTCAACTAGGTTCTAAGCGCACAAGCTTCTTTGAGAGAATAACTTGTAAAGAAAATTCGATCTTTATTAATTAGCAAAAAGGTTGTCGAACTACAATGCTGGAAGGAGCCTTATTAATATGCTCGACAGCTTGACCTTCTAGGGTCGACAAAAATAAAGAAAAGGAATGTTTACAAAAGTGCACAAATGGAAAAAATACAAAAGTGTATAACCGAAAAAGGACCTATTCCTAAAATGTTCTTGACTCAAAAATGTAAAGCAACTAGATCCTACCCTGCAAAACAGAAAGAGGCATATATTGGAATGTAAACTTACCTTAACTCACCTCACGGCCAAGAAATGGAAGGTGGCCGTCCTTGTGGCATGCATGCGCCTTGCTCCTAGTCTTCGACTTGGAGTAGGGTTAAATATCTTTGGGCCCTGACCTCTCTTGCCACTAAAGCCCAAGTCTCTGATGTTCCTTGTGTTGTTGAGAAGCCTTTGGACTCTAATTTGCTCTTCTGGCCCATTGTCCTTAGCTGCTCTTCCTCTAGGAGCTTGTCGACCCATAAGCTGAATTTGTGGAAGAGTGCTCTTGATCTGCTTCTTGTCATTGCTCCTGGAGGTACCACTGGTGTAGATACTTCCTCTAAGTGCATGTCCTGGAGCTGGTAGCTCATTTGGTCCGAGTCCTCTTGTGTAGAAGTGGAAGTGTGCGTGTACTCGGCTGGATGGCCTGTACCGGCTGGATTGTGTGCGGTACTGGCCGGAATGACTTCAGGACCGGCCAAGTTGATCCCGGAGTCGGCGGTGTCATCAGAGGGACCGGCGGTGTCATTCACGTCCCCACCAAGTGTGCCGGAAGCTTGGGCCTCTCTGCCGGCGATGTTGACCGGTCTGGTCCCATAGGTCGACGGTCCGGCGGTACTGTCTGGTCCGGCAGGGGCGCCAGATGGTCCTGCTGTCTCGGGCAAGCTTCCTGGTCGGCCAGCCTGGTCTCCTGGCTGGATGTACGACCTGATGTCCTCATCAGGATCTTTAGCTCTACTTTGTCATCGAGCCATCTCAGTCTATATGGTCGAGGATGCCGTGTCTTCTCTAGACCTAGCTTATCAACCATATATGCACTAGCAACGTTAGTGCAAGAACCACCATCTATGATGAGGTTACATACCTTGCCCTTGATGGTGCAACGGTTGTGGAAGATGTTCTCCCTTTGGATGGTCTCTGAAGGATCCACCATTGCACTGAGGATACGTCTAGTGACCAGCACTTCCCCCACATCAGGGTACTCAATGTCACCATACTCTCCTTCTGGTTCATAGTCCTCTTCATCTTGGGACTCATATTCTCCTGCCTCCGTAATCAGCATGACTCGGTTGTTTGGGCACTCCTTTGAGATGTGTCCACGTCCCCTGCACTTGAAACAAGTTATGTCACGTGATCTTTGAGGGTTAGAAGACTTACCAGGCTCTCTCTGGTCACGGGTGGGTTCAGGAGGCTTGCTCTTGAACCTTGACTCGATCTCTATGCTTTTGCCTTTGTCCATGGCCCTGGGCATGTTGCTTGGTGCCCAAGGTGTCTTAGGCTTGCTGCGGATGTCTTGGCTCTTACGTTTGATGTGCTGCTCAGCTTGCACAGATAGGTGGAACAAGTCTTTGAAGTCGTTGTAGATTTGCCTTTCCACCTTGCAGCTGATCCTTTCTTGGAGTCCATCCAAGAATTGTGCCATCAATGCTTCTTCATCATCATTGAGCTCCAATCTGTTCCTTAACTTCTCGAACTCTTCATAGTACTCCTCTACTGATCTGGTACCCTGCTTAAGAGTACGAAAACGACATTGCAAATCTCTATGAAAGTAAGGTGGAACAAATCTTTGTCGCATGAGGTCTTTCATGTCGACCCATGAGTCTACGGGTCTCATTCTCTTCCTCCTTCTGTCAGATACCTCACGATCCCACCAGATGAGGGCATTGTCCGTGAGTTGTGCTACTGCCATTGAGACTCTCCTAGGTCCTGGTTGGTTGTAGTGATCAAAGATATGATCCACTCGCTTCTCCCAATCTAGGTAAGCCTCGGGGTCTACTTTTCCTGCGAAACTTAGGAGGAGTTAGCTTAACATCAGGATGAATTACCCAGTTGTAGGTGTGTTCATCTCCATCCTCATGACGTCTAGGGGGCATTCTTGGTCTCTGGTGAAGACCATATGGTCAAAGCCATCATCTTCTGCCTCTAGTTGCCGTGGAGGTCCTCTCGGCCTATGGTGATAGTTATGAGGTTGCGTGTCCTCATCTCCATCTGGCTGGGGTTCCTCCTGTTCGTGCCGTGTCCTAAGGTACTCAGGACCCTCAGGACGGTCTTGCTCAGCTCTCACGTGCCTTATGGCCTGGAATCTTACTGGTCTCTCCACGCGCTCCAACCTCTCGCCTATGGATGCGAGTTGTGTTTGGAGTGTGGTGAACATGGCCATCATGGCTTCAGCTGCGTCTCTATTCTCTTCTCCCATGGTGTGCTACAAAGAAAGAAGACAATTAGGGTGCTCCTAAATTATTAGGAGGGTTTTCTTTTTATATGGGGTTGAAAAAAATGCAAAAAGGAAAAATCTTAAGGAAAGGAAATTCGACTACAAGAAAAAGGAAACTTCCTAGACAACTTGTGCTAGCTGTCCAATTCGAAATATCTTGGGTATTTTCCTATTCTCTTTTCTTTCCTTTTTCTTTTCTTTTCTTTTACTTTTTAATCTAACTTAAAATTAATGGAAATATGAATTAAAACAAAAAGGAAAACGTGAAAGACAATGCAAAAGTGAATCTAAACCCTAGTGATACACGTAGGAGCCTAGATGCACTCGGTTTGGAGTTTGATATTGTTTTTTATTTGATTTTTTCTTGAATGCGACTTAAACTAATGCAAGAACACAAAACAAAACAAGCAAAAGGATAGAAACAACCTGGTTTAGGAGCTTTAAGCTCTGATACCAAAATGAAACAAGCCTTGATTCAAGGATGTATGCGCGTGGGCTGTTTGTAGAAGATTAGGTGAGAAACTCAACCTTAGGCTTCTGGATGGGGGTTTTCTGGTTGGTAAAAGATGAAAGGGTGAAGTGAACCACACGAGGGGTGATGAACCTCGTGATAAATCACAAACTTAGAGCTAGGAGGGCTGGTCTCAACTAGGTTCTAAGCGCACAAGCTTCTTTGAGAGAATAACTTGTAAAGAAAATTCGATCTTTATTAATTAGCAAAAAGGTTGTCGAACTACAATGCTGGAAGGAGCCTTATTAATATGCTCGACAGCTTGACCTTCTAGGGTCGACAAAAATAAAGAAAAGGAATGTTTACAAAAGTGCACAAATGGAAAAAATACAAAAGTGTATAACCGAAAAAGGACCTATTCCTAAAATGTTCTTGACTCAAAAATGTAAAGCAACTAGATCCTACCCTGCAAAACAGAAAGAGGCATATATTGGAATGTAAACTTACCTTAACTCACCTCACGGCCAAGAAATGGAAGGTGGCCGTCCTTGTGGCATGCACGCGCCTTGCTCCTAGTCTTCGACTTGGAGTAGGGTTAAATATCTTTGGGCCCTGACCTCTCTTGCCACTAAAGCCCAAGTCTCTGATGTTCCTTGTGTTGTTGAGAAGCCTTTGGACTCTAATTTGCTCTTCTGGCCCATTGTCCTTAGCTGCTCTTCCTCTAGGAGCTTGTCGACCCATAAGCTGAATTTGTGGAAGAGTGCTCTTGATCTGCTTCTTGTCATTGCTCCTGGAGGTACCACTGGTGTAGATACTTCCTCTAAGTGCATGTCCTGGAGCTGGTAGCTCATTTGGTCCGAGTCCTCTTGTGTAGAAGTGGAAATGCGCGTGTACTCGGCTGGATCGGCTGTACGGCTGGATTGTGCGCGGTACTGGCCGGAATGACTTCAGGACCGGCCAAGTTGATCCCGGAGTCGGCGGTGTCATCAGAGGGACCGGCGGTGTCATTCACGTCCCCACCAAGTGTGCCGGAAGCTTGGGCCTCTCTGCCGGCAATGTTGACCGGTCTAGTCCTATAGGTCGAGGGTCCGGCGGTACTGTCTGGTCCGGCAGGCGCGCCAGATGGTCCTGCTGTCTCGGGCAAGCTTCCTGGTCGGCCAGTCTGGTCTCCTGGCTAGATGTACGACCTGATGTCCTCATCATAATGTCACCTGCTTAATCAGGGCATCACATGATTGCTTTAGTCCGGTGTACAGAAATTACCATATTATACCTAACCAATGAAAATACTTGTATGGGTATGTTGTGAATTTTACAAAAATAAAAAGTGAGAAAATTCGTAGTCTTCAAAATATTTTAACATTAAAAAATATGTAGTTCAAAATTTTTATATATTAGACAAAAATGAAATAAATTGCAAACTGAATCCATATGGGTAGTTGACAAAATAGTATTTTTTAAGTTTTTATTCTAAATATATATCATTAAATTTTAAATTTTCAAAATAACACAAATTTAGTATTAAAATAACTTAAAACTTCTTTGTAATAAGAAAAAAATAAATCTTAAAATAGAAAAAAGAAACCAAATATAGTATTTTAATTATATTTTTAACTTATTTATGGTAAATATGTATTTTCAAAAAAATAATTTGTGATATTGGAATTTTAAGTTTAAAATACTAAACTTGAAACAAAAAGTTAAAAAAATACTATTTTAATATATTTATTATAATTGACAAAAATAACATTTTTTAAAAATTTTATTCCAAATATAACACAATTAGTTTACATTTCTAAAAATAATACAAGTTTAATATTAAAATAACGTAAAACTTATTTTTAATAATAAAAAATAATCTTAACTTTGAAAAAAATACCAAATTTTATTATAGAAAAATAGTAAATGTGTATTTGATCAAATGTTATTCATAATACCACATTAAAACTGAAACATATGTATATAAGATCGAATTTTATTGTATAATAAAATTAATTAGTTATGTGTAATTAAGATCGAATTAATTAATTAATTATTGTGAGTAAAAACAATAGAAAAATATATGAAAACAATTCATTTTAAAGTATTTGCACCTTATGAGCCAAAATAACATCATAATTTGCGATCTAGCCAAACATTTTTCCTGCCACTTTACAAAAAATA
The DNA here is from genome assembly GCA_018901935.1 of Pugionium cornutum. Taxonomy (NCBI): domain Eukaryota; kingdom Viridiplantae; phylum Streptophyta; class Magnoliopsida; order Brassicales; family Brassicaceae; genus Pugionium; species Pugionium cornutum. The sequence goes on along the minus strand of JAENJI010000012.1, from coordinate 16,926,843 downwards.
TTAAACCGATACTACCCCTATTTACCTAAGCCTCTAATGGTGATTGGCAAAATAAAATTTGCAGACTTTTGCAGATATGTGTCACACTGATTTTACTTGCTTTAATGATTAGAGACGAAAACCAAAAAAATTCGAGAAAATGTTGGTCTAATTTTATTTCTTCATTTTTTTCCTCTCGTTCACTATCCGAAACAACTTCTCTTTTGTTCTTCCAAACGGCGATTTCCGGCTACTCGTGTTTATAGTTCTGGTACCGGTCATTTTTTCTGGTACACTACAAATTTCTCTACAACCTGTAATGTTCACGTGAACAGTACCACTCCCAGATAACACGATATGTTTTTTGATTTCGAAATAATTTCTCAACAGTCGCGACTACTCTATGAATCTCGCACCCCTAAAAACTGTAACCGTCGATTATGCAGGATAAATACCCATTTCGCACATTCCTTTCACTATTCATTTGAACAGTGTAAAATCATAGTGATAAAGAAGAAAGACTATGGAGGATGTCGAAATGATAAGATTTCTGAGTTTTATTGCGTCTTTTTTTCAATAGGATTTGGGTTTCATGCATGAATTTAACTCCTTCATCTTGCATGTTTAGGATTCAATCACTCCACTGCCGGAGAGCATGTTTTCCGCCGGGAAAGAACCCTCTGGCGAGCGTGTCAATTTCTACCACAAGACTAAAAGAATTAGTTCTATTTTGAATGCTCTTGAAGAGAATGAAGTTGAATTTTTTATGAATTCTGTTTTTTGGAAAGTTTTTGCTACAAATGAGAAACCATCATTTCTGTAGGTTTTGGTCATTTCATGATCACTCGATAGCTTAAAACTTCAAAACCACATTAGTTATGGTTTCTGTTTGCAGGTAAACCGATCAGATTCTTGGTAAGAGAGTTTGCAATCATAACTGGTCTTCCTTGTGGAAAATTCACAAGTCGTAGCAAGGGAAAGAAGAAGCATCCCATAAAAGAGAAGCCGTACTGGCCAACACTTTTTGGTAATCTACAATCCTGCTCTGTTCATCTTGCGATAAAGATGTTGAAAAAGAAAATTGTAGCAGATAAGAGGAAAGGATCAAGTTTGCTTGTCTTGCTTTCACGGCATCGGTTTTGGTTCCTATATCTCACAATCTAAAGATTGACAAAATCCATGTGGAACTCATTTGAGATTTAGATACGTTTTTTTGCTTACCCATGGGGTAGGGCTGCATTTGAATTGGTGGTTTGTAGTGTAAAGAAAATGAATATTCTTGATTTATCTCATACATCAACTGATGTTCAAGGTTTTGTTCACTCAATCCAACTCCTCATTGTTAAGCAATTCCATCAATACTGGATATTGAGCAGGTCAATGACTCTTCTTCATTGTTTGATACGGAAGACGATAACTGGGAACATGGTGATAAAACCCCTGATGATACATCATCTTTGAAAAAGAAGAAAATTGAACTTAGCCCTGGACATGCGAGGTTGCTCGATGAAGAATGTCAGGTAATGTTTCTTTATCCTTTCTTATGTTTACCCCCAGTATAATTGTTTATTTTCAGGTTTTGTAGTGACATAATCGTATTAGAAGTTATGTTTTTAGTATCGGATATTAGATACAATTATTTCTAAGAAAAGAATTACCACAGACGGCTCCATATTACAGGTTGTTACATACGTAGTTGCTATTACCTGAGGTCTGATCTTAATATTTTTTGTTAAATTACAATGTCCTTTTATTAGTCAAAGTATATCCGAAATATGTGTTGTACTTGTTAACTCCTACGTTATCGATGTAAACAATCCATCATTAGCTGATATGTCTTTTTTAACTGTTATAGTATCTTTTATCCAAATATTGACTATATTCAATGTATTCTTATTACTGATATTTATTCATTTCCTGAATTTTCTTGATTATATCGTTTGTGATAGGTAATTTATTACACGACATATTTTGTTGATCCTCATGATGTGTTTTTTATATTTTTGAAAATTCACTGATATTTTTGAAGTTTTCATGTCTTAAGATTCATCTTTACGATGATTCACTGATATTTGTCGTTGTACATATGTTATTACATGCTAATCTGATTGCTTACCTATGTTGTTATATGTAGGTTGTAGTGATGATCATTATACCTGAAGATGGGGGTATGACAATCAACAAGGACGAATTGGTTTGGTCCGATGATGAGGACGATGAGAAAGTCAACAACATGTTGAAGTTGATTTCGGAGAATTTTGAATTCGAAAAAACCATGTTTTCTTGAGGAACAACGGAGGATGAGCTGAATAAGTTACGGAGTGAAGAGATGGAGAAGAAGGAGATGGAAAAGAAAGAGAAGAAGGAAAAGCCTAAGGAGAGAGTTAATGTACCTGAACCTGCTTATCCGCCTCCTTCTTCTAGTGCGCCGCCACATAGTTTCAACGATCCATATTTTGTTGCTGATTTCGTCACTTCAAAACTGTGTGAACATTTTACTGTTATTGATGTGAAGCTCAATAAATCTGTTGCCAATTAAAAGAAGATAGACGAGTCATTTACCAAAATGCAGGAATCTGTTGAGAAATTTATTGATCAAAAGGTCAGCGAGATGCATGATGCGGTTCTCAATGTTATCCGTTAGGTTATTGGCAAGTCTACATCATTCAATGCCCCGACAAGCGAGCAACCATTCACTACTAACATTGATGATATCACTGGAACGTCAAATGTTCTCCGTATTACTGAGGGATTGTCTGCTAAAGACTCCATTATTGATATAACGGGGGTGGAATCTGATGCATCTGATGTAATTAATGATGTTCTTGGTTCACTTAATCAAGCTGGATTGGATGAGGTATGTCCTTAAATTTTTTGCATCCTTTTAATCATGCTTTGTTTTGTGTTATAGCTATCAATTTTACTACTCTATGCATAATCATACTAGACTACCTGGTTTGTTAGCAAAGTTTTATTATTGTAATTGAAAGTAATTCCGGATAATTTCATTATTACTAATGTAGATTTCTGAAATTGGTTCTATGTCAATTTCTAGGTACATGATGAGAATGATGAAGAAGTGAATACTGCTGATGATGTCTCTAACATGAATGCCAGCAAACCCTTCTAACGATCCCAACACTATAATAAATAATTTATCTACAGTGGAAATTCACGTTGGTGAAGATGAAAATGATTTGGTAGGTGCTATGAATCCTGTTTTTTTTTTCATTATTGACATGTAAGTTATAATTTTGGTTGTAACTAATAATGTGAAACAGCGTCATGAACCCACTGCCATCGATGATTCGGCTTTTCGATCTTCGATGTCATCGTTCTCGCTTGGCCTTTCGCACGATGATGTTAACAAAGGTGATGGTAGTGGTACTATAGGAGATCAACCTTAGACATCTGATGCCGATGATGTTGGCGGTAACGAAGATGACAAGGAAGATGATAACGAAAATGATACCACAAACGAGAAGGACCAGGAGATTCGCAAAAGCAAAAGGCAGAGGACAGCACCGAATGTGCTCAAGGATTTTGAAAGTGACAAACGGCTGATCCTTCATGGATATGACCCTTCATGTAATTGATCCTTCTAGAACCACATCCGATCCTTCATGGATATGATCCTGATCTCGATTATGCAACTAAATTTATCAAGCTTCATAGTTTACTCAAGAAGAAACTGTATGTTTATCTGATATTTTCTAAAGTACCTACCAATCTATGCTATTACGGTTACCATTTTTAATCTTGATTTTTGGATATTGCTGATAACCTTCGTTCTACTATGAATTTAGAAGTTATAACTGTTTCTATTCTTTTATAGTGCAATTTATTTGCCTAAAAGCATCACAGTTACCAACAGAGACGTAGCCGAAATAGCTGAGAGAATGAAACTAATGTCTCCTAAAGTAAGTATTATTACAACATAGGAATGCAATTGTTCTGTTACCATGTGTGTCATCAAACCATTTTGTTGCAATTTATCCACATGTTTGATACTCTAATGCTTTTGACTCAGCTCATGTACAATAGAGAGCAATGTCTAGGGCAGACTGTGTTATTCCTGGACACCAACTTTGTGTCGCTGCTCATGAAACACCACTCCAAATTTGCCCGGGTTGCAGCCAAAGATAGGGCACGTTTTATGTTTGATGATGACATATTCATATATTTCAGGTTGGAGAGAAATCCAAATGCTCCCCCAAGACTATATTTCCCTTTGATAAACAACATTGGGTTGGTGTTTATGTCGACTCATCTGTCAACATGGTGTATGTACTTGACTGCAATATCTCTTTCCATTCGGATAGTTCGTTTAAGAAAGATCTTAGCCCGATAGCTCAGATGATTCCTTACCTATTAAAGAGGACTCCTTCCAAAAATTTGTTGTCACACACTAAGGCATATGCTATTGTGAGGCCCAGAGGCATACCACATAATGGTATCTATGTTGACTCAGCAGTCACGTCATTACTGTTGATGTAGGCTCATTCGATAAGTGGATTTGAAGGATGTAAAAACATCAAACCTGATTCCATATCATCCGAATCCCAAAAGGTTGTTGTTATGTTTTTTGAGGAGTTTGTCGATAGCATTGACATTCTATGAATTGAACTTGTTGTATCACTTAATTCTGGACTCATTTTACTGTTTGTCCCACATTACGTGTAAAACTATTTGGATCTCAGTCACATTTTGTATTTCTGCTACTTATATATTTATTCGGGTATGTTATGTGATAATTGTTATCACCAGTGGCATTGTGTACTACTTGTTATTTCGGATAACTTTTGATTTTTTATGTCTGCAAAACATACCAATTATTTTAGCATAGTACGGTTCATGGGTTTTTATATGTACCATTTTCTCAACTTATCGAAGTTGCAATCAAATGTGTTACAATCAAATGTGCTAGAGAACCAAGTCATATTTTTTTTGGAATTGGAGTACTTATGTTTGGCGAATCTGTTTTCAATTTCAATATGGAAGTGCATTAATTATTTATTTGTCCAGGGCATTACAAAAGATATTACAGCTAATAAGTTGCGTTTTACGTTAATATAAAACAGCAGCAAAATAACGCAATAACAGCTGTACCCAAAATATTTATAACAACTGATGTCCATTTGCCCTTCCAATCACTTAGCCACTTCATATAGGCATTTTACAAGTGGCTCGGTTATGACCGAAACCCCCACATTTGCCACATACCATTAGTCGTCTTCTAACTCCTCCCTGAAATTCCTAAGTAAAGATATCAGATAATATTATGATACGTAGGCGATAACATTTGTACCTGTTATGATCACGGATATCTGTAAATATTAAAAATATCGGGTAAAATTTACTCTAAATTCCCCTCGCGAGAATATCATTTGTTTGCATGGTCGTCCAGGTGGTCGCCTTGTTACTGATGGAAGCAAATTGGTCTCCATCAGTGGGTCATTCACCCTAGATGTGTTAATCAACCCATGCACCGGATATACACTGTTGTTATAGGCCATCTTCCAAAAACCTGAAGTCAACTCAGTGCACACAAGTGTATCAATCTTTATCTTTGTATGCACAGCAGCAATAACTGCATGAGGGCAAGGAATCCTCAAAATCTGAAACTCATAGCAAGAACAAGTTTTTTCTAAAAGATTCACGTGGTATGAACCACCGAGTTTGGTACGTATCTCAAAACCCATTGATACTTCAAAATATTTTCCAAGTATTTCTTCAACCTTTGGGGTGACTAGACTAGTAATGGATGATGACCTTTCTTGCCTCTTACTGAACTAACCTATAAGTGTTGACCTTATATATTCTATAAGAGGTGTTATTGAGAAATCAAGTGCTTCACTCAGAACTGTATTTAAGGATTATGCGACGTTGCTTGACATTATGTTGTATCGTATGTCATTAAAATGAGACCTTGCCCAGTGCTCCAGCCCAATATCCATTAGGTATCCTGCACATGTAATGTTGGTTTCCTTTATCTCATTGAAATATGAGTAAAATTATGGCAAACTATACGCCCGTGATGCCTTGAATACAAGGTATCCTTGGTGTTAAATATTGTCTGTATGTTGTGTTGTAAATGCAAGACACATGCGCAGTGCTTTGTTTTACGATATACCTTTAAAATTATCAACAATTCTATACGGAAGTGCAACCTGGAAATTGCAGTAATCATTTACAAAATACCGTTACACATATATATTATTGGTACAATACTTCTAATTATGCATATGTTCTAGTTATATAAATGTATTCCTTGGAACATTTTTTATACCAGATACCACACCTAAGTTCTCGATAACACGAGGAATTACAGATATGGATGTTGTTACCTTATACAATCCAGAGCAGATTGAGTTGTGGCGATCTGAGACAAATACTGTTTCCTCTTCATCTATGACCACTAACAATAACTTTTGGAAAAACCACTCCCACGAATTATCATTCTCGCCATAGACAATTCTGAAAGTTAACGGGAAGATTTGGTAATTGGTGTCTTGTGCACTTGCGGTGAGTAAACAACCAGCATACTTACCCTTTAGATGGGTTCCATCAATTATTATTTTTTTCCCATGTATGCATAGCCAGTCACGCTTGCTCCAAACACAAAGAAAAGATATTTAAACCGTTGGCCAACCCCCTCGTCATAAGATGTTTCCAATCCGATAATTGATCCTGGATTTGCATTCACCAACTCTTGAAGATAAGATGGCAGTAAACGATATGAGTTCAGGTTGGATCCTTTAGAAAACTCAGATGCCAATTCCCTAGAACTTCACGCTTTCCAATATGATATTGGCACCTCATGTTCATTACGCATCATCTCTTGAACCTCGTTTGGTCGTGGTCCTACACTTTGGCCATTAAACCTCAATCTCATCATTCCACCAATTACTGATGATGTTGCTAAACGTTTGTATCCACCTAGTTCATCCACTGTACACACGTGATCAAGTTTAGATTTCCTAACTTGGAACCAACCACAACCAGCTAATTTTGCGGCATAGACATGCCACGGACACCCTCGGCCATTACATTTGAGTGTTATCCTCTGTGGGTTAGATCGTGTTGTACGGTAATGGAATTTGTGGTTGAGTGCATATAAAGTCATATGCAGTTTGAATGCATCTTGATCGCGGAATATCATTCCAACATAGAAATCACTCGTAGTGTTCTGAAAACAATCACCTAAAATGGATAACAAATTCAATACCGTTAATAGATGTAGTTGCACTAAACAACTTCTTAATTACTGTTCTCTACATTTCAGAAATTATAGCTCAGAAAAAAATTGTTTAACAGTTAACATTAAATATACCGCTAAGTAATGTTATATCCGAAACTGTGTTCAATATCGAATTCCTATATGAGAAATACATATATTGGTAACAGAGTACCACAATCTTATATGTTTACAACTTCATCCAACAACATTATTAAGGTATTTCAACACTATTTAATGTAAAATAATTCATTTTCTTCTACACACCTTCAGAACTAGAATCATCCACCGGTTTGGTGTCTTCAACCGGAAAATTGTTCTGCCCGCTTGATTGTCCTATTTTCAAATTGAAATACTCTTCAAACACTTTTACTTTCCTCTTATCGATTGTAGTTGGTGGAATTATCGCTTGTGGTTCTGTGTTTGAACTGTTTCCAATACTACTAACTTCTGCGACAATTAAAACATGTCTACAATTGAATAAAATGCAATTTATCAAGCTGATTATTTCATCTACTGTACAAGTTAATATATATATTCAAATTACAGAGGGAATGCAAATTTGGTGCGATGTGACATTCATCGTCATTGCTAGAAACTACAATATCCATCCCCTCTGATGTATTACTACCATCTTCATCCAAACGACTGATTTCATCATTACCACCTGGTGTTATATCATCCATGTTGCATAACTTACTTGATGAGCTAGACGATGATTGTGTATCCGTTACGGGATGTATGATATTATTCCCAGAGACTTTCCCACTTAAAAGATTATGGATTTTGGTTATCACAACCATCTCCTCTGGTGTATATATTTCTTTCAAAACTTTTTGGCTTGCATGTATAACGCCGCATGCGAGCAAATCTAAATACAAAACAAGCTTTTGAGGAAATCATAAACATATATGATATTACTTTTATTAACGGATAAATTGTTACCACGGTAATCTATTATTTGCTCGTCCAAAAACTTTTCCAACCGATGTAAAGCTGTTGTATTCACGTTTGATTTCACCCCACCGAAGAAATTATCTCTTTTGAAAAACTTGTACCTCTCCACATGATACAGTCCCACCGTCACACACAAAGCCACTTCCTCTGCCTGAAGTCTATCCGACAAAAAAATCTTCACATCATCATCAGTTGATATATCAACTGGAGGCCCCTGGACATCAGTAGACACCAGCAACCACTCTGGAGTTTTGTATGTTAAAGCTAGTGGTGTATGGTTGTCTACTTCATAACAGCTTCTGACCATCATCACGAGGGACGAGTATGTTTCATTTTCTTGGATCTTTAAACCGTAGTTTATGGCTCCTTTATCAATCTTAAAACCCCAACCACCACCCTCACCTCTCTCCCAAACACCGCATACAAGATTTACAAGCCGAACCATGATTGTATCTCATTTTAATGCCAAACAAAAAATTAGTTTACCGTTATATTTCAATATTAACCGTAAAACACATTGATGAAGACCAACAACACTACTGTGCAAATATCCAGACAAGACTGTCTTTCAATATGCATAAGAAGCTTCAAAACAAAAACAAATTTCAAAAACACGGTCAGAAATACAGAACACAGTATATTCAACCGGACATAAATGCTTTTATGTTAAATGTCAATATTTATGAGAACCAAAAACCATCATAAACAAAATTTAAAGCTTCATAAATTTTACCTTCAATATTTGATTACTATTTCATCAAACCACCTACCGATTTGGAATGTAGCATAGATGTTGATATTATTCTTGCTGCCTAACCCACAAATACTTACACGCTCTCACCTCAGATATCAATGTCGTTTATTTTTCTGTAAATAAAGCTTTATATACTCGATTAACATCGTGTATAACATATACTACAGCAACAATACATATTTTCAAATCTATTTGAAATCCTCCATTAAATGCTCATGTCAGCGATATATTCTCAAATTTCGTCTACTATAAATAGTGCCCTACATTTGTCAGATTTTGCACTGTAGATGTTAGTTTCTATCTCCGTGAAGTGGTGATCTATGGAGGTTATTTTCGATGTACATGCGCGCGTTACAATGAAAATAGTTTTTTAAGTGTTGTGATCATTTGCCTAATTTTTAAAAGTTTTGACCTATCTAACTTATTAATTCTATTATAATTGATAATTCCATAAAAATTTGCAATAGCATCTTCATTTGAAACATGTTCCATTCAAACATATATATTTTAATATAAATAAATATGATAACAAGCTGAAACTCTGTGTTCCTATACATAAATGTAAACCTTTATATTGGTGGATTAGGAGAGACCTCAGTAAAGAGATGACATCATATATGACGAGTAGTGATGAGGACATCAGGTCGTACATCCAGCCAGGAGACCAGACTGGCCGACCAGGAAGCTTGCCCGAGACAGCAGGACCATCTGGCACGTCTGCCGGACCAGGCAGTACCGCCGGACCCTTGACCTATAGGACCAGACCGGTCAGCATCGCAGGCGGAGAGGCCCAAGCTTCCGGCACATTTGGTGGGGGCGTGGATGACACTGCCGGTCCCTCTGGTGATGCCGCCAACTCCGGGATCAACTTGGCCGGTCCTGAAGGCATCCCGGCCAGTACCGCGCACAATCCAGCCAGTACAGCCGATCCAGCCGAGTACACGCGCATTTCCACTTCCACACAAGAGGACTCGGACCTAATGAGCTACCAGCTCCAGGACATGCACCTAGAAGAAGTATCTACACCAGTGGTACCTCAAGGAGCAATGACAAGAAGCAGATCAAGGGCACTCTTCCACAAATTCAGCTTATGGGTCGACAAGCTCCTAGAGGAAGATCAGCTAAGGACAATGGGCCAGAAGAGGAAAGTAGAGTCCAAAGGCTTCTCAACAACACAAGGAACATCAGAGACTTGGGCTTTAGTGGCAAGAGAGGTCAAGGCCCAAAGATTTTTAACCCTACTCCAAGTCGAAGACTAGGAGCAAGGCGCGTGCATGCCACAAGGACGGCCACCTTCCATTTCTTGGCCGTGAGGTAAGTTAAGGTAAGTTTCAATTCGAATATATGCCTCTTTCTGTTTTGCAGGGTAGGATCTAGATGCTTTACATTTTTGAGTCAAGAACATTTTAGGAATAGGTCCTTTTTCGGTTATGCACTTTTGTATCTTTTCCTTTTGTGCACTTTTGTAAACTTTCCTTTTCTTTGTTTGAGTCGACCCTAGAAGGTCAAGCTGTCGAGCATATTAATAAGGCTCCTTCCAGCATTGTAGTTCGACAACCTTTTTGCTAATTAATAAAGATCGAATTTTCTTTACAAGTTATTCTCTCAAAGAAGCTTGTGCACTTAGAACCTAGTTGAGACCAGCCCTCCTAGCTCTAAGTTTGTGATTTATCACGAGGTTCATCACCCCTTGTGTGGTTCACTTCACCCTTCCATCTTTTACCAACCAGAAAACCCCCATCCAGAAGCCTAAGGTTGAGTTTCTCACCTAATCTTCTACAAACAGCCCACGCGCATCCAAGCCTTGAATCGAGACTTGTATCATTTTGGTATCAGAGCTTAAAGCTCCTAAACCAGGTTGTTTCTATCCTTTTGCTTGTTTTGTTTTTAGTTCTTGCATTATTTTAATTCGCATTCAAGAAAAATCAAAAAATAACCTCAAACTCCAAAGCGAGTGCATCTAGCCTTCTACGTGTATCACTAGGGTTTATATTCACTTTTGCATTGCCATTCACGTTTTCCTTTTTGTTTAATTCATATTTCCATTAATTTTGAGTTAAATTAAAAAGAAAACAAAAAGAAAAGAAAAGAAAATAGGAAAATACCCAAAAGATTTCGATTTGGACAGCTAGCACAAGTTGTCTAGGAAGTTTCCTTTTCCTTTTATTCGAATTTCCTTTCCTTAGGATTTTTCCTTTTTGCATTTTTTCGAACCCCTTATAAAAAGAAAACCCTCCTAACAATTTAGGAGCATCCTAACTTGTCTTCTTTCTTTGTAGAACGCCATGGGAGAAGAAAATAGAGAAGCAACCGAAGCCATGATGGCCATGTTCACCACACTCCAAACACAACTCGCATCCATAGGCGAGAGGTTGGAGCGCGTGGAGAGACCAGTAAGATTCCAGGCCATAAGGCACGTGAGAGCTGAGCAAGACCGTCCTGAGGGTCCTGAGTACCTTAGGACACGGCACGAACAGGAGGAACCCCAGCCAGATGGAGATGAGGACACACAACCTCATAACTATCACCATAGGCCGAGAGGACCTCCACGGCAACCAAAGGCAGAAGATGATGGCTTTGAGCCATATGGTCTTCACCAGAGACCAAGAATGCCTCCAAGACATCATGAGGATGGAGATGAACGCACCTACAACCGGGTAATTCATCCTGATGTTAAACTAACTCCTCCAAATTTTGCAGGAAAAGTAGACCCCGAGGCTTACCTAGATTGGGAGAGGAGAATGGATCATATCTTTGATCACTACAACCAACCAGGACCTAGGAGAGTCTCAATGGCAGTAGCACAACTCATGGACAATGCCCTCATCTGGTGGGATCGTGAGGTATCTGACAGAAGGAGGAAGAGAATGAGACCCGTAGACTCATGGGTCGACATGAAAGACCTCATGCGACAAAGATTTGTTCCACCTTACTTTCATAGAGATTTGCAATGTCGTTTTCGTACTCTTAAGCAGGGTACCAGATCAGTAGAGGAGTACTATGAAGAGTTCGAGAAGCTAAGGAACAGATTGGAGCTCAATGATGATGAAGAAGCATTGATGGCACAATTCTTGGATGGACTCCAAGAAAGGATCAGCTGCAAGGTGGAAAGGCAAATCTACAACGACTTCAAAGACTTGTTCCACCTATCTGTGCAAGCTGAGCAGCACATCAAACGTAAGAGCCAAGACATCCGCAGCAAGCCTAAGACACCTTGGGCACCAAGCAACATGCCCAGGGCCATGGACAAAGGCAAAAGCATAGAGATCGAGTCAAGGTTCAAGAGCAAGCCTCCTGAACCCACCCGTGACCAGAGAGAGCCTGGTAAGTCTTCTAACCCTCAAAGATCACGTGGCATAACTTGTTTCAAGTGCAGAGGACGTGGACACATCTCAAGGGAGTGCCCAAACAACCGAGTCATGCTGATTACGGAGGCAAGAGAATATGAGTCCCAAGATGAAGAGGACTATGAACCAGAAGGAGGGTATGGTGACATTGAGTACCCTGATGTGGGGGAAGTGCTGGTCACTAGACGTATCCTCAGTGCAATGGTGGATCCTTCAGAGACCATCAAAAGGGAGAACATCTTCCACAGCCGTTGCACCATCAAGGGCAAGGTATGTAACCTCATCATAGATGGTGGTTCTTGCACTAATGTTGCTAGTGCATATATGGTTGATAAGCTAGGTCTAGAGAAGACAAGGCATCCTCGACCATATAAACTGAGATGGCTCGATGACAAAGTGGAGCTAAAGATCCATGAACAAGTCATTGTACCCTTCAGTTTGGGCAAGTACCAGGATCAAGTCATATGCGACGTGGTACCCATGCAAGCTGGTCATCTTCTACTAGGAAGACCATGGCAGTTTGACAAAGAGACCATGCATGATGGCCGAACCAATCTCTACACCTTCGTGCATGACAAGAGAAAGGTCAGCCTAGCTCCTCTTACACCTGCTCAAGTACACGAGCTACAACTCCAAATGAGTAAGGAAAAGAAACTTATAAAGTCTAATTTTCTTATTCAACCAAGCCATGTCCGGAGAGCTTTAGCCTCGAAGGATTTAATGTTACTAATGGTCTTCAAAGAAGTTTTGAGTGTAGAACAGGGACAGGTAGAGCTACCTCCTGAAGTAGCAACTCTCCTCAACAAATTCCAGGATGTATTTCTAGAGGAGATACCAGCAGGCTTGCCTCCTTTACGTGGCATAGAACACCAGATTGATCTAGTGCCCGGAGCAGCCCTGCCCAACCGGCCAGCCTACCGGATGAGTCCAGAGGAGTCCAAGGAGCTTGAGAAGCAAGTCAAGGAGCTCCTGGAGAAAGGATATGTTCGAGAGAGCCTCAGTCCATGTGCCGTACCAGTGCTACTAGTTCCCAAGAAGGATGGGACTTGGCGCATGTGCGTGGACTGCCGAGCAATCAACAACATCACAGTCAAGTACAGGCATCCAATACCACGACTGGATGACATGCTTGATGAGCTGAGTGGAGCCACGGTCTTCTCCAAGATAGACGTCAAAAGTGGATACCACCAGGTAAGAATGAAGGATGGTGATGAGTGGAAGACTGCTTTTAAGACAAAGCAAGGGCTCTACGAGTGGACAGTCATGCCATTCGGCTTGACTAATGCCCCAAGCACCTTCATGCGCCTTATGAACCAAGTTCTTAGGGCATACATCAGTAAGTTTGTGGTAGTTTACTTTGATGATATACTAGTTTATACTAAGTGCCTACGGGAACACCTCACACATCTTGAGATGGTACTTAAAACCCTTCGACAAGAAGAGCTTTATGCCAATCTCAAGAAGTGCACCTTTTGTACTGATAAACTTGTCTTTTTAGGTTTTGTTGTAAGTTCACAGGGCCTACAGGTTGATGAAGAGAAGGTTCGAGCCATACAAGAATGGCCAACACCAGGAAACATCAGCCAAGTAAGGAGCTTCCACGGACTGGCCAGCTTCTATAGGAGATTCGTGCCCAACTTCAGCAGTATTGCCTCACCACTGACGGCAGTAGTGAAGAAGAACGTGGGATTCAGCTGGGGAGAAGCTCAGGAGAAGGCATTCAAGGCCTTGAAGGACAGCCTTACACATGCACCAGTGCTAGTCCTGCCCGAGTTCAACAAGACGTTTGAAGTGGAGTGTGATGCCTCTGGAATAGGCATAGTGATACAAGCCTTGATTCAAGGATGTATGCGCGTGGGCTGTTTGTAGAAGATTAGGTGAGAAACTCAACCTTAGGCTTCTGGATAGGGGTTTTCTGGTTGGTAAACGATGGAAGGGTGAAGTGAACCACACGAGGGGTGATGAACCTCGTGATAAATCACAAACTTAGAGCTAGGAGGGCTGGTCTCAACTAGGTTCTAAGCGCACAAGCTTCTTTGAGAGAATAACTTGTAAAGAAAATTCGATCTTTATTAATTAGCAAAAAGGTTGTCGAACTACAATGCTGGAAGGAGCCTTATTAATATGCTCGACAGCTTGACCTTCTAGGGTCGACAAAAATAAAGAAAAGGAATGTTTACAAAAGTGCACAAATGGAAAAAATACAAAAGTGTATAACCGAAAAAGGACCTATTCCTAAAATGTTCTTGACTCAAAAATGTAAAGCATCTAGATCCTACCCTGCAAAACAGAAAGAGGCATATATTCGAATTGAAACTTACCTTAACTTACCTCACGGCCAAGAAATGGAAGGTGGCCGTCCTTGTGGCATGCACGCGCCTTGCTCCTAGTCTTCGACTTGGAGTAGGGTTAAAAATCTTTGGGCCTTGACCTCTCTTGCCACTAAAGCCCAAGTCTCTGATGTTCCTTGTGTTGTTGAGAAGCCTTTGGACTCTAATTTGCTCTTCTGGCCCATTGTCCTTAGCTGCTCTTCCTCTAGAAGCTTGTCGACCCATAAGCTGAATTTGTGGAAGAGTGCTCTTGATCTGCTTCTTGTCATTGCTCCTGGAGGTACCACTGGTGTAGATACTTCCTCTAAGTGCATGTCCTGGAGCTGGTAGCTCATTTGGTCCGAGTCCTCTTGTGTAGAAGTGGAAGTGTGCGTGTACTCGGCTGGATGGCCTGTACCGGCTGGATTGTGTGCGGTACTGGCCGGAATGACTTCAGGACCGGCCAAGTTGATCCCGGAGGCGGTGGTGTCATCAGGAGGACCGGCGGTGTCATTCACGCCCCCACCAAGTGTGCCGGAAGCTTGGGCCTCTCCGCCGGCGATGTTGACCGGTCTGGTCCTATAGGTCGAGGGTCTGGCGGTACTGTCTGGTCCGGCAGGCGCGCCAGATGGTCCTGCTGTCTCGGGCAAGCTTCCTGGTCGGCCAGTCTGGTCTCCTGGCTGGATGTACGACCTGATGTCCTCATCATTCCTCCCTCTTCAGTAGGTTTTGTCCTCAAAACTGGATCATCTGCATGGAAAGGGGCCAAGTCAGTAACATTGAACGTATTGGACACATTAAACTCACCTGGCAGCTCGATCCGGTAGGCGTTGTTGTTGATCCTCTCGAGCACTCTGAATGGTCCATCTCCTCTTGGTGCTAGCTTGGAACTCCTTAGGTTTGGGAACCTCTCCTGCCGTAGGTGTAGCCACACCCAATCGCCTGGTTGAAAGATCACCTCCTTTCTTCCTTTGTTGGCATGAGTCACGTACTGTCCGGTCCTCTTCTCCAAGTTCTCTGCTACCTTCTGGTGTAACCTCCTTATGAACTCTGCTTTGGATGCTCCGTTGAGGTTGGTCATCTCAGCTGGTGGCAGTGGTGTTTGCTCCAATGGGGTGAGAGGGTTGAAACCGTATACCACTTCAAATGGGGTCTTCTTAGTTGCTGAGTGCACGGCTCGGTTGTAGGCGAACTCAATGAATGGCAGGCACTCCACCCAAGTCTTTAGATTCTTCCCTAGTGTTGTTCTGAGAAGAGTTGATAGGGTCCTGTTGACAACTTCAGTTTGGCCATCGGTTTGAGGATGGCAAGTGGTTGAGAAGAGTAGCTTCGTGCCTAGCTTTCTCCAAAGGGTCCTCCAGAAATGGCTGAGGAACTTGGTGTCCCTATCTGATACGATGGTCCTTGGCACTCCATGAAGCCGTACTATCTCCCTGAAGAACAGCTCAGCTGTTTGTGTGGCATCATTGACATTGGCACATGGGATGAAATGTGCCATCTTGGAGAATCTGTCCACCACTACAAAGATTGCATCTTTGTGGTTGATCTTGGGCAGACCTAGAACAAAATCCATCGAGATGTCCACCCATGGATGTGTTGGTATGGGCAGTGGGAGATACAACCCGTGAGGTTGCACTCGGGACTTTGCCTTCTTGCAAGTAATGCATCTTGCACAATGTGCTTCTACTGTCCTCTTGATGTGTGGCCAGTAGAAGTGCTCCTTGACCACTGCTAGAGTCTTGTCGACACCAAAGTGGCCCATGAGTCCTCCTCCATGAGCTTCTCGGATGATAAGTTCCCTTAGTGATCCTTGTGGTATGCACAGCCTTCTTTCTCGGAACAAGAATCCCTCATGGATATAGAATTTGCCATGACTCCCTGTGCTACACTCCTTGTAGCTCTCAGCAAGGTCAGGATCATCCTTGTATAGATCCTTGATGTGCTCGAAGCCTAGGACCTTTGCCTCCATGGTTGATATCAAGGCAAACCTCCTTGATAGTGCATCGGCTACCACATTGTCTTTGCCCTTCTTGTACTTGATGATGTACGGAAAGGTCTCTATGAACTCCATCCACCTGGCATGTCTCCTCTTGAGATTGGTTTGCCCTCTGAGGTGTTTGAGAGTCTCGTGATCAGTGTGGATCACAAACTCCTTGGACAGCAAGTAATGCTGCCAAGTCTCCAATGCTCGGACAAGGGCATAGAGCTCCTTGTCATAAGTGGGGTAGTTCAGTGAGGCACCACCTAGCTTCTCACTGAAGTATGCCACTGGTCTCCCTCCTTGGGTTAGCACTGCTCCTATGCCTATTCCAGAGGCATCACACTCCACTTCAAACGTCTTGTTGAAGTCGGGAAGGACTAGCACTGGTGCGTGTGTAAGGCTGTCCTTCAAGGCCTTGAATGCCTTCTCCTGAGCTTCTCCCCAGCTGAATCCCACGTTCTTCTTCACTACTGCCGTCAGTGGTGAGGCAATACTGCTGAAGTTGGGCACGAATCTCCTATAGAAGCTGGCCAGTCCGTGGAAGCTCCTTACTTGGCTGATGTTTCCTGGTGTTGGCCATTCTTGTATGGCTCGAATCTTCTCTTCATCAACCTGTAGGCCCTGTGAACTCACAACAAAACCTAAAAGACAAGCTTATCAGTACAAAGGTGCACTTCTTGAGATTGGCATAAAGCTCTTCTTGTCGAAGGGTTTTAAGGACCATCTCAAGATGTGTGAGGTGTTCCGTAGGCACTTACTATAAACAAGTATGTCATCAA
Organism: Pugionium cornutum; assembly: GCA_018901935.1. Classification (NCBI taxonomy): domain Eukaryota; kingdom Viridiplantae; phylum Streptophyta; class Magnoliopsida; order Brassicales; family Brassicaceae; genus Pugionium; species Pugionium cornutum. Next base: position 16,909,500 of record JAENJI010000012.1, on the reverse strand, counting down.
ATAAACTACCACAAACTTACTGATGTACGCCCTAAGAACTTGGTTCATAAGGCGCATGAAGGTGCTTGGGGCATTAGTCAAGCCAAATGGCATGACTGTCCACTAGAGCCCTTGCTTTGTCTTGAAAGCAGTCTTCCACTCATCACCTTCCTTCATTCTTACCTGGTGGTATCCACTTTTGAGGTCTATCTTGGAGAAGACCATGGCTCCACTCAGCTCATCTAGCATGTCATCCAGCCGGGGTATCGGATGCCGGTACTTGACTGTGATGTTGTTGATTGCTCGGCAGTCCACGCACATTTGCCAAGTCCCATCCTTCTTGGGCACTAGTAGCACTAGTACGGCACATGGACTGAGGCTCTCTCGAACATAGCCTTTCTCCAGGAGCTCCTTGACTTGCTTCTCAAGCTCCTTGGACTCCTCTGGACTCATCCGGTAGGCTGGTCGGTTGGGCAGGGCTGCTCCGGGCACTAGGTCGATCTGGTGTTCTATGCCACGTAAAGGAGGCAAACCTGCTGGTATCTCCTCTGGAAACACATCCTGGAATTTGTTGAGGTGTTGCTACTTCATGAGGTAGCTCTACCTGTCCCTGTTCTATACTCAACACTTCCTTGAAAACCATTAGTAACATTAAGTCCTTCAGGCTAAAGCTCTCCGGACATGACTAGGTTGAATAAGAAAGTTAGACTTGACAAGTTTCTTTTCCTTACTCATTTGGAGTTGTAGCTCATGTACTTGGGCAGGTGTAAGAGGAGCTAGGCTGACCTTTCTCTTGTCATGCACGAAGGTGTAGATTGGTTCTGCCATCATGCCTGGTCTCTTTGTCAAACTGCCATGGTCTTCCTAGTGAAGATGGCCAGCTTGCATGGGCACCAAAGACTGGAGTACTTGCCCACACTGAATGGCACAGTGACTTGCTCATGGATCTTGAGCTCCACTTTGTCATCGAGCCATCTCAGTCTATATGGTCGAGGATGCCTTGTCTTCTCTAGACCTAGCTTATCAACCATATATCCACTAGCAACGTTAGTGCAAGAACCACCATCTATGATGAGGTTACATACCTTGCCCTTGATGGTGCAACGGCTGTGGAAGATGTTCTCCTTTGGATGGTCTCTGAAGGATCCACCATTGCACTGAGGATCCGTCTAGTGACCAGCACTTCCCCCACATCAGGGTACTCAATGTCACCGTACTCTCCTTCTGGTTCATTGTCCTCTTCATCTTGGGACTCATATTCTCCTGCCTCCGTAATCAGCATGACTCGGTTGTTTGGGCACTCCCTTGAGATGTGTCCACGTCTCCTGCACTTGAAACAAGTTATGTCACGTGATCTTTGAGGTTAGAAGACTTACCAGGCTCTCTCTGGTCACGGGTGGGTTCAGGAGGCTTGCTCTTGAACCTCGACTCGATCTCTACGCTTTTGCCTTTGTCTACGGTCTTAGGCATGTTGCTTGGTGCCCAAGGTGTCTTAGGCTTGCTGCGGATGTCTTGGCTCTTACGTTTGATGTGCTGCTCAGCTTGCACAGATAGGTGGAACAAGTCTTTGAAGTCATTGTAGACTTGCCTTTCCACCTTGCGGCTGATCCTTTCTTGGAGTCCATCCAAGAATTTTGCCATCAATGCTTCTTCATCATCATTGAGCTCCAATCTGTTCCTTAACTTCTCGAACTCTTCATAGTACTCCTCTACTGATCTGGTACCCTGCTTAAGAGTACGAAAACGACGTTGCAAATCCCTATGAAAGTAAGGTGGAACAAACCTTTGTCGCATGAGGTCTTTCATGTCGACCCATGAGTCTACGGATCTCATTCTCTTCCTCCTTCTGTCAGATACCTCACGATCCCACCAGATGAGGGCATTGTCCGTGAGTTGTGCTACTGCCATTGAGACTCTCCTAGGTCCTGGTTGGTTGTAGTGATCAAAGATATGATCCATTCTCTTCTCCCAATCTAGGTAAGCCTCGGGGTCTACTTTTCCTGCAAAACTTGGAGGAGTTAGCTTAACATCAGGATGAATTACCCGGTTGTAGGTGTGTTCATCTCCATCCTCATGATGTCTAGGAGGCATTCTTGGTCTCTGGTGAAGACCATATGGCTCAAAGCCATCATCTTCTGCCTCTGGTTGCCGTGGAGGTCCTCTCGGCCTATGGTGATAGTTATGAGGTTGTGTGTCCTCATCTCCATCTGGCTGGGGTTCCTCCTGTTAGTGCCGTGTCCTAAGGTGCTCAGGACCCTCAGGATGGTCTTGCTCAGCCCTCACGTGCCTTATGGCCTGAATCTCACAGGTCTCCACGCCCAACCTCTCGCCTATGGATGCGAGTTGTGTTTGGAGGTGGTGAACATGGCCATCATGGCTTCAGCTTTCTCTATTCTCTTCTCCCATGTGTGCTACAAAGAAAGAAGACAATTATGCTCCTAAATTATTAGGAGGTTTTCTTTTATAGGTTTGAAAAATGCAAAAGGAAAATTGGAAAGGAAATTCAAAAATGAAGATTTGAAAAAAGGAAACTTCCTTGACAACTTTGCTAGCTGTCCAATTCGAATTCTTTAGTATTTTTCTATTTTCTTTTCTTTTCTTTTAATTAACTTAAAATAATGGAAATATGATTAAACAAAAGGAAAACGTGAATGCAATGCAAAAGTGAATCTAAACCCTAGTGATACACGAGAGGCTAGATGCACTCGGTTTGAGTTTGATGTTATTTTTTTATTTTTCTTGAATGACTTAAACTAATGCAAGAACTAAAAACAAAACAAGCAAAGGATAGAAACAACCTGGTTTAGGAGCTTTAAGCTCTGATACCAAAATGATACAAGCCTTGATTCAAGGCTGTATGGTGTTTGGAGAAGGTTAGGTGAGAAACTCGACCTTAGACTTCTTGGATAGGGGTTTTGGTTGGTATTCGATGAAGGGTGAAGTGAACCACACGAGGGTGATGAACCTCGTGATAAATCACAAACTTAGAGCTAGGAGGGCTGGTCTCAACTAGGTTCTAAGCCACTTCTTAGAGAAAACTTGTTGGAAGAAAAGTTCTATCTTTATTAATATCAAAAGGTTGTCGAACTACAATGCTGGAAGGAGCCTTATTAATATGCTCGACAGCTTGACCTTCTAGGTCGACTCAAAGAAAAGGAAAATTTACAAAAGTGCACAAATGGAAAAGATACAAAAGTGCATAACAAAAAGGACCTATTCCTAAAATGTCTTTGACTCAATAAATGTAAATATTCTAGATCCTACCCTGCAAAACAGAAAGAGGCAAATATTCAATTGAAAACTTACCTTTTACCTCACGGCCAAGAAATGGAAGGTGGTCCTTGTGGCATGCACGCCTTGCTCCTAGTCTTCGACTTGGAGTAGGGTTAGGAATCTTTGGGCCCTGACCTCTCTTGCCACTAAAGCCCAAGTCTCTGAAGTCCCTTGTTTGTTGAAGCCTTTGGACTCTTCTTTGCTGGCCCATTGTCCTTAGATCTTCCTCTAGGGCTTGTCGACCCATAAGCTGAAGGAAGAGTGCTCTTGATCTGCTTGTCATTGCTCCTGGTGGCACTACTGGTGTGGAGACTTCCTCTAGATGCATGTCCTGAAGCTGGTAGCTTATCTGGTCCGAGTTTCTTGTGTAGAAGTAGAAATGCTCCTGGCTGGATCGGCTGTACCGGCTGGACTGTGCTACTGGCCGAATGCCTTCAGGACCGCCAAGTTGATCCCGGGTGGCATCACCAAGGGACCGGCGGTGTCATCCATGAACACCAGGGTGATGAAGCTTAGTGATAAAAGCCTCAAGCTTATGCGGTTTATTCTAAGACGATTTGAAACGTTGTGGTGGCCCTACTTGGTTAAACAAAAGTGGCCTACCTCCTCCTTATTGTATGCCTGACTTTCCTTCTTGATTCAAGGATGTATGCCTGTTTGTAGAAGATTAGGTGAGAAACTCAACCTTAGGCTTCTGGATAGGGGTTTTCTGGTTGGTAAACGATGGAAGGGTGAAGTGAACCACACGAGGGTGATGAACCTCGTGATAAATCACAAACTTAGAGCTAGGAGGGCTGGTCTCAACTAGGTTCTAAGCGACAAGTTCTTTGAGAGAAAACTTGTAGGAAAAGTTCTACTTTATTAATAATCAAAAGGTTGTCGAACTACAATGCTGGAAGGAGCCTTATTAATATGCTCGACAGCTTGACCTTCTAGGGTCGACTCAAATAAAAAAAGGAAAGTTTACAAAAGTGCACAAAAGGAAAAGATACAAAAGTGTATAACCTAAAAAGGACCTATTCCTAAAATGTTCTTGACTCAAAATGTAAAGCAACTAGATCCTACCCTGCAAAACAGAAAGAGGCATATATTCGAATGTAAACTTACCTTAACTCACCTCACGGCCAAGAAATGGAAGGTGGCATGCACGCTTGCTCCTAGTCTTCGACTTGGAGTAGGGTTAAATATCTTTGGGCCCTGACCTCTCTTGCCACTAAAGCCCAAGTCTCTGATGTTCCTTGTGTTGTTGAGAAGCCTTTGGACTCTAATTTGCTCTCCATCTGCTTCTTGTCATTGCTCCTGGAGGTACCACTGGTGTAGATACTTCCTCTAAGTGCATGTCCTGGAGCTGGTAGCTCATTTGGTCCGAGTCCTCTTGTATCCTCCAAGTTGATCCCGGAGTCGGCGGCATCATGTCACCCGGTACTGTCTGGTCCGGCAAGATGGTCCTGCTGTCTCGGCAAGCTTCCTGGTCGGCCAGTCTGGTCTCCTGGCTGGATGTACGACCTGATGTCCTCATCATTCCCTCCTCTTCAGTAGGTTTTGTCCTCAAACTGGATCATCTGCATGGAAAGGGGCCAAGTCAGTAACATTGAACGTATTGGACACATTAAACTCACCTGGAGCTCGATCCGTAGGCGTTGTTGTTGATCCTCTCGAGCACTCTGAATGGTCCATCTCCTCTTGGTGCTAGCTTGGAACTCCTTAGGTTTGGGAACCTCTCCTGCCGGGTGTAGCCACACCCAATCGCCTGGTTGAAAGATCACCTCCTTTCTTCCTTTGTTGGCATGAGTCACGACTGTCCGGTCCTCTTCTCCAAGTTTCTGCTACCTTCTGGTGTAACCTCCTTATGAACTCTGCTTTGGATGCTCTGAGGTTGGTCATCTCAGCTGGTGGCAGTGGTGTTTGCTCCAATGGGGTGAGAGGGTTGAAGCCGATACCACTTCAAATGGTGTCTTCTTGGTTGCTGAGTGCACGGCTCGGTTGGCTCTCAATGAATGGCAGGCACTCCACCCAAGTCTTTAGGTTCTTCCCTAGTGTAGTTCTGAGAAGAGTTGATAGTGTCCTGTTGACAACTTCAGTTTGGCCATCGGTTTGAGGATGGCAAGTGGTTGAGAAGAGTAGCTTCGTGCCTAGCTTTCTCCAAAGGGTCCTCCAGAAATGGCTGAGGAACTTGGTGTCCCTATCTGATACGATGGTCCTTGGCACTCCATGAAGCCGTATCTCCCTGAAGAACAGCTCAGCTGTTTGTGTGGCATCATTGACATTGGCACATGGGATGAAGTGCCATCTTGGAGAATCTGTCACCACTACAAAGATTGCATCTTTGTGGTTGATCTTGGGCAGACCTAGAACAAAATCCATCGAGATGTCCACCCATGGATGTGTTGGTATGGGCAGTGGGAGATACAACCCGTGAGGTTGCACTCGGACTTTGCCTTCTTGCAAGTGATGCATCTTGCACAATGTGCTTCTACTGTCCTCTTGATGTGTGGCCAGTAGAAGTGCTCCTTGACCACTGCTAGAGTCTTGTCGACACCAAAGTGGCCCATGAGTCCTCCTCCATGAGCTTCTCGGATGATAAGCTCCTTAGTGATCCTTGTGGTATGCACAGCCTTCTTTCTCGGAACAAGAATCCTCATGGATGTAGAATTTGCCATGACTCCCTGTGCTACACTCCTTGTAGCTCTCAGCAAGGTCAGGATCATCCTTGTATAGATCCTTGATGTGCTCGAATCCTAGGACCTTTGCCTCCATGGTTGATATCAAGGCAAACCTCCTTGATAGTGCATCGGCTACCACATTGTCTTTGCCCTTCTTGTACTTGATGATGTACGGAAGGTCTCTATGAACTCCATCCACCTGGCATGTCTCCTCTTGAGATTGGTTTGCCCTCTGAGGTGTTTGAGAGTCTCGTGATCAGTGTGGATCACAAACTCCTTGGACAGCAAGTAATGCTGCCAAGTCTCCAATGCTCGGACAAGGGCATAGAGCTCCTTGTCATAAGTGGGGTAGTTCAGTGAGGCACCACCTAGCTTCTCACTGAAGTATGCCACTGGTCTCCCTCCTTGGGTTAGCACTGCTCCTATGCCTATTCCAGAGGCATCACACTCCACTTCAAACGCCTTGTTGAAGTCGGGAAGGACTAGCACTGGTGCGTGTGTAAGGCTGTCCTTCAAGGCCTGAATGCCTTCTCCTGAGCTTCTCCCCAGCTGAATCCCACGTTCTTCTTCACTACTGCCGTCAGTGGTGAGGCAATACTGCTGAAGTTGGGCACGAATCTCCTATAGAAGCTGGCCAGTCCGTGGAAGCTCCTTACTTGGCTGATGTTTCCTGGTGTTGGCCATTCTTGTATGGCTCGAATCTTCTCTTCATCAACCTGTAGGCCCTGTGAACTCACAACAAAACCTAAAAAGACAAGCTTATCAGTACAAAGGTGCACTTCTTGAGATTGGCATAAAGCTCTTCTTGTCGAAGGGTTTTAAGGACCATCTCAAGATGTGTGAGGTGTTCCGTAGGCACTTACTATAAACAAGTATGTCATCAAAGTAAACTACTACAAACTTACTGATGTACGCCCTAAGAACTTGGTTCATAAGGCATGAAGGTGCTTGGGGCATTAGTCAAGCCAAATGGCATGACTGTCCACTCAGAGAGCCCTTGCTTTGTCTTGAAAGCAGTCTTCCACTCATCACCTTCCTTCATTCTTACCTGGTGGTATCCACTTTTGAGGTCTATCTTGGAGAAGACCGTGGCTCCACTCAGCTCATCTAGCATGTCATCCAGTCGTGGTATTGGATGCCTATACTTGACTGTGATGTTGTTGATTGCTCGGCAGTCCACGCACATGCGCCAAGTCCCATCCTTCTTGGGCACTAGTAGCACTGGTACAGCACATGGACTGAGGCTCTCTCGAACATATCCTTTCTCCAGGAGCTCCTTGACTTGCTTCTCAAGCTCCTTGGACTCCTCTGGACTCATCCGTAGGCTGGCCGGTTGGGCAGGGCTGCTCCGGGCACTAGATCAATCTGGTGTTCTATGCCACGTAAAGGAGGCAAGCCTGCTGGTATCTCCTCTGGAAATACATCCTGGAATTTGTTGAGGAGTGTTGCTACTTCATGAGGTAGCTCTACCTGTCCCTGTTCTATACTCAACACTTCCTTGAAAACCATTAGTAACATTAAGTCCTTCGAGGCTAAAGCTCTCCGGACATGACTAGGTTGAATAAGAAAGTTAGACTTGACAAGTTTCTTTTCCTTACTCATTTGGAGTTGTAGCTCATGTACTTGGGCAGGTGTAAGAGGAGCTAGGCTGACCTTTCTCTTGTCATGCACGAAGGTGTAGAGATTGGTTCGCCATCATGCCTGGTCTCTTTGTCAAACTGCCATGGTCTTCCTAGTAGAAGATGGCCAGCTTGCATGGGCACCACGTCGCACACGACTTGGTCTTGGTACTTGCCCACACTGAATGGCACAGTGACTTGCTCATGAATCTTGAGCTCCACTTTGTCATCAAGCCATCTCAGTCTATATGGTCGAGGATGCCGTGTCCTCTCTAGACCTAGCTTATCAACCATATATAGCAACGTTAGTGCAAGAACCACCATCTATGATGAGGTTACATACCTTTCCCTTGATGGTGCAACGGCTGTGGAAGATGTTCTCCTTTGGATGGTCTCTGAAGGATCCACCATTGCACTGAGGATACGTCTAGTGACCAGCACTTCCCCACATCAGGGTACTCAATGTCACCATATTCTCCTTCTGGTTCATAGTCCTCTTCATCTTGGGACTCATATTCTCCTGCCTCCGTAATCAGCATGACTCGGTTGTTTGGGCACTCCTTGAGATGTGTCCACGTCCCCTGCACTTGAAACAAGTTATGTCACGTGATCTTTGAGGGTTAGAAGACTTACCAGGCTCTCTCTGGTCACGGGTGGGTTCAGGAGGCTTGCTCTTGAACCTTGACTCGATCTCTATGCTTTTGCCTTTGTCTACGGTCTTGGGCATGTTGCTTGGTGCCCAAGGTGTCTTAGGCTTGCTGCGGATGTCTTGGCTCTTACGTTTGATGTGCTGCTCAGCTTGCACAGATAGGTGGAACAAGTCTTTGAAGTCATTGTAGATTTGCCTTTCCACCTTGCGGCTGATCCTTTCTTGGAGTCCATCCAAGAACTGTGCCATCAATGCTTCTTCATCATCATTGAGCTCCAATCTGTTCCTTAGCTTCTCGAACTCTTCATAGTACTCCTCTACTGATCTGGTACCCTGCTTAAGAGTACGAAAACGACATTGCAAATCTCTATGAAAGTAAGGTGGAACAAATCTTTGTCGCATGAGGTCTTTCATGTCGACCCATGAGTCTACGGGTCTCATTCTCTTCCTCCTTCTGTCAGATACCTCACGATCCCACCAGATGAGGGCATTGTCCATGAGTTGTGCTACTGCCATTGAGACTCTCCTAGGTCCTGGTTGGTTGTAGTGATCAAAGATATGATCCATTCTCCTCTCCCAATCTAGGTAAGCCTCGGGGTCTACTTTTCCTGCAAAATTTGGAGGAGTTAGTTTAACATCAGGATGAATTACCCGGTTGTAGGTGCGTTCATCTCCATCCTCATGATGTCTTGGAGGCATTCTTGGTCTCTGGTGAAGACCATATGGCTCAAAGCCATCATCTTCTGCCTTTGGTTGCCGTGGAGGTCCTCTCGGCCTATGGTGATAGTTATGAGGTTGTGTGTCCTCATCTCCATCTGGCTGGGGTTCCTCCTGTTCGTGCCGTGTCCTAAGGTGCTCAGGACCCTCAGGACGGTCTTGCTCAGCTCTCACGTGCCTTATGGCCTGGAATCTCACCGGTCTTTCCACGCGCTCCAACCTCTCACCTATGGATGCGAGTTGTGTTTGGAGTGTGGTGAACATGGCCATCATGGCTTCGGTTGCTTCTCTATTTTCTTCTGCCATTGCGTGCTACAAAGAAAGAAGACAAGTTAGGATGCTCCTAAATTATTAGGAGGGTTTTCTTTTTATAAGGATTCGAAAATTTGCAAAAAGGAAAAAAATCTGAGAATTGGAAATTCAAAAAATGTGAAGATTTGAAAAAAGGAAACTTTCTTGACAACTTGTGCTAGCTGTCCAATTCGAATTCCTTTGGTATTTTTCCTATTTTCTTTTTCTTGTCTTTTTAGTTTAACTTAAAAATAAAGGAAATATGATTTAAACAAAAAGGAAAACGTGAATGGTAATGCAAAAGTGAATATAAACCCTAGTGATACACGTAGAAGGCTAGATGCACTCGGTTTGGAGTTTGATGTTATTTTTTTGATTTTTCTTGAATGCGACTTAAACTAATGCAAGAACTAAAAACCAAACAAGGTAAAGGATAGAAACAATCTGGTTTAGGAGCTTTAAGCTCTGATACCAAAATGATACAAGCCTTGATTCAAGGATGTATGCGCGTGGGCTGTTTGGAGAAGTTTAGGTGAGAAACTCGACCTTAGACTTCTTGGATAGGGGTTTATGGGTTGGTTTTCGATGGAAAGGTGAAGTGAACCACACGAGGGGTGATGAACCTCGTGATAAATCACAAACTTAGAGCTAGGAGGGCTGGTCTCAACTAGGTTCTAAGCGCACAAGCTTCTTGAGAGAAAAACTTGTAGAGAGAAAATTCGCACTTTATTAATATCAAAAAGGGTGTTGAACTACAATGCTGGAAGGAGCCTTATTAATATGCTCGACAGCTTGACCTTCTAGGGTCGACTCAAATAAGAAAAGGAAAATTTACAAAAGTGCACAAAAGAAAAAGATACAAAAGTGTATAATCGAAAAAGGACCTATTCCTAAAATGTCTTTGATGCAATAAAAGTAAATATTCTAGATCCTACCCTGCAAGCTAAGGATGGGTTCAGGAGGCTTGCTCATGAACCTTGACTCGATCTCTATGCTCTTGCCTTTTTTCTACGGGCTTGGGCATGTTGCTTGGTGCCCAAGGTGTCTTAGGCTTGCTGCGGATGTCTTGGCTCTTACGTTTGATGTGCTGCTCAGCTTGCACAGATAGGTGGAACAAGTCTTTGAAGTCATTGTAGATTTGCCTTTCCACCTTGCGGCTGATCCTTTCTTGGAGTCCATCCAAGAACTGTGCCATCAATGCTTCTTCATCATCATTGAGCTCCAATCTGTTCCTTAGCTTCTCGAACTCTTCATAGTACTCCTCTACTGATCTGGTACCCTGCTTAAGAGTACGAAAACGACATTGCAAATCTCTATGAAAGTAAGGTGGAACAAATCTTTGTCGCATGAGGTCTTTCATGTCGACCCATGAGTCTACGGGTCTCATTCTCTTCCTCCTTCTGTCAGATACCTCACGATCCCACCAGATGAGGGCATTGTCCGTGAGTTGTGCTACTGCCATTGAGACTCTCCTAGGTCCTGGTTGGTTGTAGTGATCAAAGATATGATCCATTCTTCTCCCAATCTAGGTAAGCCTCGGGTCTACTTTTCCTGCAAAACTTGGAGGAGTTAGTTTAACATCAGGATGAATTACCCGGTTATAGGTGTGTTCATCTCCATCCTCATGACGTCTAGGAGGCATTCTTGGTCTCTGGTGAAGACCATATGGCTCAAAGCCATCATCTTCTGCCTCTGGTTGCCGTGGAGGTCCTCTCGGCCTATGGTGATAGTTATGAGGTTGCGTGTCCTCATCTCCATCTGGCTGGGGTTCCTCCTGTTCGTGCCGTGTCCTAAGGTACTCAGGACCCTCAGGACGGTCTTGCTCAGCTCTCACGTGCCTTATGGCCTGGAATCTTACTGGTCTTCCACGCTCCAACCTCTCGCCTATGGATGCGAGTTGTGTTTGGAGTGTGGTGAACATGGCCATCATGGCTTCAGCTGCTCTCTATTCTCTTCTCCCATGTGTGCTACAAAGAAAGAAGACAATTAGGGTGCTCCTAAATTATTAGGAGAGTTTCTTTTATATGGGTTTGAAAAATGCAAAAGGAAAATCTAAAGAAAGGAAATTCAAAAAAGGAAACTTCCTAGACAACTTGTGCTAGCTGTCCAATTCGAATTCTTTAGTATTTTCCTATTTTCTTTTTTTTCTTTTCTTTTTTTTAATTTAACTTAAAAATAAAGGAAATATGAATTAAACAAAAGGAAAACGTGAATGCAATGCAAAAGTGAATCTAAACCCTAGTGATACACGTAGAGGCTAGATGCACTCGGTTTGAGTTTGATGTTATTTTTTGATTTTTCTTGAATGCGACTTAAACTAATGCAAGAACTAAAAACAAACAAGCAAAAGGATAGAAACAACCTGGTTTAGGAGCTTTAAGCTCTGATACCAAAATGATACAAGCCTTGATTCAAGGATGTATGCGTGGGCTGTTTGTAGAAGATTAGGTGAGAAACTCAACCTTAGGCTTCTGGATAGGGGTTTTCTGGTTGGTAAACGATGGAAGGGTGAAGTGAACCACACGAGGGGTGATGAACCTCGTGATAAATCACAAACTTAGAGCTAGGAGGGCTGGTCTCAACTAGTTCTAAGCGCACAAGATTCTTGAGAGAAACTTGTAGGGAAAAAGTTCTACTTTATTAATAATCAAAAAGGTTGTCGAACTACAATGCTGGAAGGAGCCTTATTAATATGCTCGACAGCTTGACCTACTAGGGTCGACTCAAATAAGAAAAAGGAAAGTTTACAAAAGTGCACAAAAGGAAAAAATACAAAAGTGTATAACCGAAAAAGGACCTATTCCTAAAATGTTCTTGACTCAAAAATGTAAAGCAACTAGATCCTACCCTGCAAAACAGAAAGAGGCATATATTCGAATGTAAACTTACCTTAACTCACCTCACGGCCAAGAAATGGAAGGTGGCCGTCCTTGTGGCATGCTTGCTCCTAGTCTTGACTTGGAGTAGGGTTAAATATCTTTGGGCCCTGACCTCTCTTGCCACTAAAGCCCAAGTCTCTGATGTTCCTTGTGTTGTTGAGAAGCCTTTGGACTCTAATTTGCTCTTCTGGCCCATTGTCCTTAGCTGCTCTTCCTCTAGAAGCTTGTCGACCCATAAGCTGAATTTGTGGAAGAGTGCTCTTGATCTGCTTCTTGTCATTGCTCCTGGAGGTACCACTGGTGTAGATACTTCCTCTAAGTGCATGTCCTGGAACTGGTAGCTCATTTGGTCCGAGTCTTCTTGAGTAGAAGTGGAAGTGTGCGTGTACTCGGCTGGATGGCCTGTACCGGCTGGATTGTGCGCGGTACTGGCCGGAATGACTTCAGGGCCGGCCAAGTTGATCCCGGAGTCGGCGGTGTCATCAGGGGGACCGGCGGTGTCATTCACGTCCCCACCAAGTGTGCCGGAAGCTTGGGCCTCTCCGCCGGCGATGTTGACCGGTCTGGTCCTATAGGTCGAGGGTCTGGCGGTACTGTCTGGTCCGGCAGGCGCGCCAGATGGTCCTGCTGTCTCGGGCAAGCTTCCTGGTCGGCCAGTCTGGTCACCTGGCTGGATGTACGACCTGATGTCCTCATCACCTTGGGTACCAAGAAATGGCATCAAGCCAATGGACAAAGCCAAGGGCACTCAAATCGAGTCACAATTCAAGAGCAAGACTCCTGAACAAACCCATGACCAGAGAGAGCCAAGTAAGTCCTTAAACCCTCAAGGATCATGTGACATCACTTGTTTCAAGTGTAGGGATCGTGGCCACATCTCAAGAGAGTGCCAAAACAACCGAGTCATGCTGATCACGTAGGCTGGAGAGTACGAGTCTCAGGATCAAGAAGAGCTGAAACCAGAAGGAGAATATGGAGACATAGAATACCCAGGCACAGGAGAGGTACTGGTGACACGGTGCATCCTAAGTGCAATGGTTGACCCCTCCAAGACCATCCAAAGGAAGGACATCTTCCACAGCCATTGCACCATCAAAGGAAAGGTATGTAACCTCATCATATATGGTGGTTCTTGTACTAACGTGGGCAGTGCGTATATGGTTGATAAGCTAGGCCCTTAAAAGACTAAGCACCCCCGGCCATACCGGCTGAGATGGCAAGATGACAAGGTAGAGCTCAAGATTCATGAGCAAGTAACAGTGCCATTCAGTGTGGGCACATACCAAGACCAGGTAATTTGTGACGTGTTACCAATGGAAGCCAGCCACCTTCTTCACGAAAGGCTATGGCAATTTGACAAGGAGACAAGGCATGCTGGCCGGACCAACTTGTACACCTTTGTACACGACAAAAGAAAGGTCAGCTTAGTCCCTCTCACTCCTGACGACGTACATTACCTACAGCTGCAAATGAGTAAGAAGAAAAGTTTAATTAAATCTAACTTTCTCATTCAAACAAGTCATGTCCGAAGAGCTTTGGCCTGTAAGGACTAGATGCTTCTAATGTTCTTTAAGGAGGTTTTGAGTGCTGGAAAGGAAGAGATAGAATAACCTCCTAAAGTAGCAGCCCTCCTCAACCAATTCCAGGATGTGTTTCCTGAGGAGATACGAGAAGGCCTGCCTCCCCTACGCGGCATTGAGCATCAGATTGATCTCGTGCCCGGAGCAGCCTTGCCCAACTGACCAGCATACCGGATGAGCCCAGAGGAGTCAAAGGAGCTTGAGAGGCAAGTTAATCAGCTTCTGGCGAAAGGCTATGTACGAGAAAGTCTCAGCCCATGTGCCCTGCCAGTGCTATTGGTTCCAAAGAGGGATGGAACTTGGCGCATGTGCATTGACTGCCGGGCCATCAACAACATCACGGTCAAGTACCGGCACCCCATACCCCGGTTGGATGATATGCTGGATGAACTGAGTGTAGCCACGGTCTTCTCAAAGATAGACATCAAGAGTGGATACCACCAGGTCAGAATGAAGGAATGCGATTAATGGAAAACCGCCTTCAAGAAAAAGCAAGGGCTGTTCGAATGGACAGTCATGCCATTTGGCTTGAAAAATTCCCCAAGCACCTTCATGCGCCTTATGAACCAAGTTCTTAGGGCATACATCAGTAAGGTTGTTGTTGTCTACTTTGATAATATTCTAGTTTACAGTAAATGTCTTAAGGACCATATTACACATTTGAGACGGTGCTAAAGACCCTTCGACAAGAAGAGATCTATGCCAATCTCAAGAAGTGCACCTTTTGTATTGATAAGCTTGTTTTTCTAGCCTTTGTTGTGAGTTTACAGGGCTTACAGGTTGATGAGGAGAAGATTCGAGCCATACAGGAGTGGCCAACACCAAGTAACATCAACTAAGTAAGGAGCTTTCACATCCTGGCGAGCTTCTACTGGAGATTCGTGCCCAACTTCAGCAGCATTGCCTCACCCTTGACGGCAGTTGTGAGAAGAATGTGGGGTTCAGCTGGGGAGAAGCCCAAGGGAAGGCGTTCCAGTCCTCGAAGGACAGCCTCACTCACGCCCCGGTGTTAGTCCTACCCGATTTCAATAGAACATTTAAAGTGGAGTGTGATGCATCAGGCATAGGCATAGTCGCAGATCTAACACAAGGAGGAAGGCCAGTTGCATACTTCAGTGAGAAGTTAGGTGGGACCTCACTAAACTACCCTACCTATGACAAGGAGCTCTATGCCTTAGTCAGAGCTTTGGAGACTTGGCAACACTATCTGTTTTCCAAGGAGTTTGTGATCTACACTGATCATGAGACTCTTAAACACCTCAGAGGGCAAACCAACCTGGAAAGAAGATATGGTAGGTGGAGGGAGTACATCGAGACCTTTCCCTACATCATCAAGTACAAGAAGGGCAAGGAAAATGTAGTCGCAGATGCATTATTGAGGAGGTATGCCGTGATATCAACTATGGAAGCAAAGATCTTAGGATTTGAGCACATCAAGGTCTTATACAAGGATGATCCTGACTTTGCTGAGAGTTACAAGGAATGCAGGATAGGGAGTCACATCAAGTTCTATCTTCATGATGGATTTTTTTTTCCGAGAGAGAAAGCTGTGCATACCTCAGGGATCTTTACGAGAGCTTGTCACCCGAGAATCACACGGTGGAGGTCTTATGGGCCACTTTGGTGTTGACAAGACACCGGCCATGGTTAAAGAACACTTCTACTAGCAACACATCAAGAGGACCGTAAAAGCCCACTGTGCAAGGTGTATCACATGCAAAAAGGCGAAGTCCTGAGTACACCCTCATGGGTTGTATCTCCACCTGCCTATACCCACACATCCATGGGTAGACATTTCAATAGACCTCGTTCTAGTCCAGCCGAAGATCAACTACAAGGATGCCATCTTTGTAGTGGTAGACCGCTTCTCTAAGGTGGCGCACTTCATAACTTGTACAAACGGTAATGATGCCACACAAACGGCCGAGCTATTTTTCAAGGAGATGCCTTCATGAAGCATTCATGGAGCGCCAAGGACCATCGTATTCGACAGAGAAACCAAGTTCTTGAGCCACTTCTGGAGAACCCTTTGGAGAAAACTAGGCACGAAGCTTGTGTTCTCCACCACATGCCACCCTCAGACATATGGCCAAACTGAGATGGTCAACCGGACTCTATCTTCTCTTCTCAGGACAATCCTTGGGAAGAACCTCAAGAAATAGGTGGAGTGCCTGCCATTCATAGAGTTTTCCTACAACCGAGCTGTGCAGCCAGCCACGAAGAAGACCCCTTTTGAAGTTGTCTATGGCTTCAACCCTCAAACACCCTTGGAGCAAACACCACTGCCACCAGCAGAGATAACCAACCTGAACAGAGAATCTAAAGCAGAGTTCATCAAGAAGTGGCACCAGAAGGTCACGGAGAACCTAGAGAAGAGGACCGGGCAGTACGTGACTCATGCCAACAAGGGATGAAAGGAGATGATCTTCCATCCAGGCGATTGGGTGTGGCTACACCTACTGCAAGAGAGATTCCCCCCAGCTAATCCAAGCTAGCCCCCAGAGCAGATGGACCATTCAGAATCCCGGAGAGAATCATCAACAATGCCTACCGACTTGAACTTCCAGGTGAGTTTAATGGGTCTAACACATTCAATGTGACTGATTTAGCTCCCTTCCTTGCAGATGATCCATATTTTTAGGACAAAACCTACTGAAGGGAGAGGGGATGATGAGGACAGAAGATCAAATGGCCAGCCAGATCGTGAAGATGGCCGACCAGATCGTGAAGAAGTCCAGCCCGAGACAGCCGGGCCGATAGGCGACTTGGCTGGTCCAAGCGGTACCGCCAGCCCGATGAGCAATAGGGCCGGGCCGACCAACTCCATCGGCGAAGCGGCCCAAATGTCCGGCCCAACATGCGGTGATGTGGCCAACACCGCTGGCTCGGCTGGTGACATGGCCAGCTCACCTAGCATTCCAGCTGGCTCCGATAACATTTTGGCCAGCTCAACACGCGGCACAGCCGGCTCACCTGAAAACACAGCCAGCTCGAGTTCCACACAAGGAGACTCCGACCAAATCACCAGCCAGATTCAGGGCATGGACCTAGAGGAAACTTCTACCCCAATGGTACCACCACCAGCAATGACAAGAAGTAGAACAAGGGCACTTTTCCACAAGTTCAGCTTGTGGGTGGAAAAGCTCGTAGAAGACCAAAGACAAGCAATGGGCCAAGAGTACAACAATCAAGTCAAGGGCTTCTCAACTCATCAAGGTCAAGGCCCAACAATACATTAACCTACTGTAAATCCAAGACTAGGTGCGTGCAAGCCACAAGGTCGGCCACCTTCCATTTCTTGTACGACAGGTAAGAAGGTAAATTTTCAAATTATAAATTTCCTTTTCTGTTTTGCAGGGTAGGAACTAGTAGTTTTCCTTTTTGTTGAGTCAAGAACAATTAAGTAGTTTTCCTTTTTCGGTTGTTTCCATTTTATAATTTTCCTTTATGCACTTTTTTGTAAATTTTCCATTTTTTTTGGGTCGACCCTAGAAGGTCAAGCTGTCGAGCATATTAATAAAGCTCCTTTCATCATTGTAGTTTGGCAAGCTTTTTATATTAATAAAGATCGTATTTTCTTCTAAGAGTTTTCTCCACAAAACTCTTACCGCTTAGACCTAGCCGAGAGCAGCCCTCCTAGCTCTGAGTTTGTGATTTATCACGAGGCCCCTCATATCGCGTGTGGTTCACCTCACTCCACCACTGATGAGGTCATCAGCCCAACCCCCGGCCAATGGCCTGGACCGGCCGGCTCAAGGAACACAGAGGCGGCCAAATATGCACAAAAGGATACATGGGTGTATCTTCATGAATCCAAGCTTAAACAAGAAGCAGCCAGCCAA
Source organism: Pugionium cornutum (assembly GCA_018901935.1). Taxonomy (NCBI): domain Eukaryota; kingdom Viridiplantae; phylum Streptophyta; class Magnoliopsida; order Brassicales; family Brassicaceae; genus Pugionium; species Pugionium cornutum. Next base: position 16,892,008 of record JAENJI010000012.1, on the reverse strand, counting down.
GACCAAACCTGGCCTATAATCCTGACTCACAGAGGACACGCGGCGAGATGCAGCTCACCCAAAACAAGGCTAGATCAAGTCATGCACCATACATCAAATTGGAGTTTTCGAAACTTACCATATTTGGAAATTTCCTTATATGAAAGTCTCCAAACGTTTCTTTGGCAACCAGGAGACTTTTTAGTACTTCTAGGAGTTCCCTTAAGCACTTCTAGAAGCTCAAACACGCCTTGGACCAGGCGGGTCCATCGGTGCCTTCAAATGAACCGATTGGAGCCGTTTATGGCAAGTGAGATGGCCAACTGGTTTAATCACTTGCAAACCAAAACATGGCGTCCAGGAGATATTATTAGGGCCCTAAGGAAGCCCAAAATAAACCTACCATGCAACAGCCACCAGAGGATCAGGCGAATCCCTGTCCTCCAAGACTTGCCATATATGGACCGAAGTGTACTTAATGTGTTCAGATTGCAATATCTCTATTCCTTGCAACTTGGGCACGTATTGAGGACTTTCCAAAGCATCCAGGAAGTACCTAGACACATTACATTCGCCCCAAAGCTCTCAAGATACAAGCATATACACTTTCCTTGTTGGCCAAACTAGACATTAATGGCCAACAGCCATATATTTTAAATATATGATTTCCTTTTCTCCTTTTTAGGTTTAGGACCATTGCTAGGAGCACTATATAAGCTCAGCACGACATCATTGTAAAGATAGACCACCATTGAAATAAAAGTTGAATACAAAGTATTTTCTTCAAAGCCTTGTCTTTGAGTCTTGTTCTTGTTCTTTAGAAATAAAGTGTGTGATTCACTTCCTTTCTATTGAAGCCACGGCCAGGTTAGTTTGAGAGATTCAAACTCCCTTGGTTCACCTTTGATCGTGTGATTCGATCAAAACCCCCTCCTTTTAGTTCCCTTGCCCGTTTAAGCCAAGAGAGATTCTCGGTCTTGCGAGTCTCAGCTGTACCGCTTGTGAGATTGATATTCAATCTTACATCAACCACCCAACACACACACACACACCAGAAACCCCACCTCAGAAGCCTAAGGCCGAGTTTCTCGCCTAAGTTTCTTGCAACCTGTCCGAAAGTGTCACGGCCGTATAACAAGGCTTGTATTACTTGGTTTGTGAATTCTTGGGCACATGACTTGATAAAAGCCTCGATTCAAGGCTTATATGCGCGTGGGCTGTTTGGAGAAGGTTAGGTGAGAAACTCGACCTTAGACTTCTTGGATAGGGGGATTTGGGTTGGTATTCGATGGAAGGGTGAAGTGAACCACGTGACGGGTAATGAACCTCGTGATAAATCACAAACTTAGAGCTAGGAGGGCTGGTCTCAACTAGGTTCTAAGCGCACAAGCTTCTTGAGAGAAAAACTTGTAGAGAGAAAATTCGCACTTTATTAATATCAAAAAGGGTGTTGAACTACAATGCTGGAAGGAGCCTTATTAATATGCTCGACAGCTTGACCTTCTAGGGTCGACTCAAATAAGAAAAGGAAAATTTACAAAAGTGCACAAAAGAAAAAGATACAAAAGTGTATAATCGAAAAAGGACCTATTCCTAAAATGTCTTTGACTCAATAAATGTAAATATTCTAGATTTTCTGTGGTTGACTTATTCTGATGCCATTGAAATTCCATGCCATTTTCGTAATTACAACATATTTTTTGCTGATGTGTCAAAAATCCCCAAAAATAGTAATGTCATTTTGTGTAATTACGTTTTTTTGTAGCAACGGCATTGAAGGATACGCTCGATACCCAAAATATTTTAGTAATTAACAAAACATTAGAGTCAATCTTAAAATTAGTATTGAATTTTACGTCATTCTAGCAATTCTCCCTTTATCAAATAAGTCTAATCACCCATGCAAACATCATATAAGTTTGTAATCAGTTTTAATGTTCATCATCTTAGCGGCTAATGATAATTTTGATTGCTCTTCTCTACATCTACGGGAGATTGGTTGGTTTGATGTGCCTAGCATATCATCAAATCTTCTTACATCTATGTTAGGTTTGCTCACTAACAGTTTCTTGAAATGCATTACTAACCATGTCACGAATCCTATCATGTTTTTCTCCATATTCCTCATTGACATGCAAATTGTTAATGATTATAGACATTAGTAGGCATATTACACATTACACCATCGTAATTAATATTGCTCCCACTACTTCCAGCTACGTCATCCTTTCCATATCTCTCACCATGTTAGAACGAAACATGATAATTTGGTGTAAACTCTCTATTTAGTAAATGTTTCCACATTATTGTCTCAATAATAATAAATTTCTTATTCATACACTTCCGACATGGGCAAAATATTTTACCGGTTTACAAAATTAATGCTACATTTCCAGCTTCATACATGAAGATCTCAAGTGCATCTACAAATTCTTTCCACACTGACCGCTCATCATCTTTATACATGTACATACAACTTCCTAAATTATAGATAAATATTATTGAAAGATTTATGAAAATTGTTTTATGAGAAATAGTTTTTTTGTGAGTGCTGTTGAAATGAATATAGTTCATTTATAGACACGTTTACGAAGGTTTCGTTGGATTACCATCGGAAATTTGCAACGAATATGCGATGACGTAGTGAAGATTTCCTATTCAGTTTACGACAAATATGTTAGCCAGAAATTGTTAGGTATAACTCAATTAGCATGTGTTAAACGACAAGAAAGCCAACGTTAAATCGATGCTAATTTGGGACGAATCAAGCCTACACAAATTGGTTGCTACATACCAACGGATAAACGATGAAATGCAAATTCAACGTGAATGCGACGTTAAATTCACATCGAATCGTTCACTCTCTAATTTATGATGAATAAATTACATCAAATTGTGCATCGGTTGCAAATTTGACAGCAATACATCATTAATTAGCAACGGAATAAGTTGATTTCAAAATTTTGACGCTAATTGCCATGTCTCTTGTAGTGTTCGAAACGCCATAATTTATACATCCTAGGAACTACATGGCCGACAATACAATTTTGGAAAGCTCTTTGAAAGTCTTATGATTTCCAAATAAAAAACGATCCATTGGTGATGTTTTCGACACCAAATTTTCAGGTTTAGACACTATTTTGGGCTTTTTTCTCGGACAAAAGCAATCACGAGTTCAAAATCTTTTTTAAGCTGACTTTACCTCATCTCAACGCAGACCCCAAACTTCAAACCATCTAGGCGGGACCCAAAGATTAAGTGGCTCATTCCGTATCGAGTTGGACTCACGACGAATCGTTGCTAAAGAGCGATACAAAAGCATAAATGTGATTACATGAAATGTACTAACATGTGGGAACATATCAGCACTAATGCACCATATCCCATCAGAACTCAGCAGTTAAGCGTGGTTGGGCGAGTATAGAACTATGATGCATGATCTCCGAGGAAATCCTCGTATTACACTTGGAGTTGTACTGGGGATTAAAACTTAAAACCCATCAAGTTTTTGTCGCCGTTTCTGGGAAAGTTAGCTATACCCATTAGGATTTTAATTCACTTAGAGACTAGGATTTTAATTCACTAAGAGACTAGGATTTTATTTTATTTTTATTTTTACTACAATTATTCGGTGTCAGCAGGTGCATGAACACAAGAAGCCGTGGACAGCGGTACCGCCGGGCAGGGCCGGCCAACGTTTCCGGCGAAGAGGCCCAAACCTCTGGCCCAACTGCGGCGACATGAACAACACCGCCGGCCCAACTGGTGATGCAGCCGGCTCAGAAATCAAACTGGCCGGCTCCGATGACAGCTCGGCCAGCTCCTCCCACAGTCCAGCCGATTAAGCCGATTGCACCACCATTTCAACATCCACACAAGGAGACTCGGATCAGCTAAGCTACCAGCTTCAAGGCATGAACCTGGATGAAGTCTCTACACCAGTGGTGCCACCAAGAGCCATGATGATGGGGACATCAGGTCGTATAGCCAGCCAGGAGACCAGACTGGCCGACCAGGGAGCTTGCCTGAGACAACCGGGCCATTTGGCATGTCTGCCAGCCCAAGCGGTACCGCCGGACCTTCGACCAACTGGGCCGGACCGATCAACATTGCCGGCGGAGAGGCCCAAACCTCCGGCCCAACTGGAGGCGACGTGGATGACACCGCTGGTCCAATTGGTGACGCCGCCGGCTCCGGAATCAAATTGGCCGGCTCAGAAGATATTTTGGCCAGTACCTCGAACAGTCCAGCCGGTACAGCCGATCCAGCCGAGTGCACCACCATTTCAACGTCTACACAAGGAGACTCGGACCAGATAAGCTACCAGCTTCAAGACATGCATCTATAGGAAGTCTCTACACCAGTGGTGCCACCAGGAGCAATGACAAGGAGCAGATCAAGGGCACTCTTCCACAAATTCAGCTTGTGGGTCGAGAGGCTCCTAGATTATTATCGACGAAGGGCATTGGGCCAAGAGTGTAAAGAAGAGTCCAAAGGCTTCTCAACAATGCAAGGGACTTCAGAGACTTGGGCTTTAGTGGCAAGAGAGGTCAGGCCCAAAGATTCCTAACCCTACTCTAAGTCGAAGACTAGGAGCAAGGCGCGTGCACGCCACAAGGTTGGCGACCTTCCATTTCTTGGCCATGAGGTAAGAAAAGTAAGTTTTCAAATTCCATATTTGCCTCTTTCTGTTTTGCAGGGTACGATTTAGATTATTTACATTTTTGAGTCAAAGGCATTTTAGGAACAAGTACTTTTCGGTTATGCACTTTTGTAAGTTTTCCATTTGTGCACTTTTGTAAGTTTTCTATTTCTTTTCTTGAGTCGACCCTAGAAGGTCAAGCTGCCGAGCATATTAATAAGGCTCCTTCCAGGCATTGTAGTTCGACAACCTTTTTGATGACTAATAAAGATCAAATTTTCTTTCTACAAGTTATTCTCTCAGGAAACTTATGCGCTTAGAACCTAGTTTAGACCAGCCCTCCTAGCTCTAAATTTTTGATTTATCACGAGATTCATCACCCCTCGTGTGGTTCACTTCACCCTTCCATCTTTTACCAACCAGAAAACCCCCACCCAAAAGCCTAAGGTTGAGTTTCTCACCTAAACTTCTCCAAACAGCCCACGCGCATTTAAGACTTGAATCGAGGCTTGTATCACATGAAAAGGAGCAGAACAAGGGCACTCTTCCACAAGTTCAGTTTGTGGGTAGACAAGCTCCTACAAGATCATCGACAAGGAGCATTGGGCCAAGAGTACAAGAAAGAGTCCAAAGGCTTCTCAACATTGCAAAAGACTCCAGAGACTTGGGCTTTCGTGGCAAAAGAGGTCAGGGCCCAACAATTCATAACCCTACTCCAAGTCGAACTCTAGGAGCTAGGCGGGTGCATACCACAAGGTCAGCCACCTTCCATTTCTTGGCCGAAAGCTAAGAATGGTAAGTTTTCAATTATATACTTGCCTTTTCTGTTTTCCAGGGTAGGAATTAGAAGTTTTACATTTCTGAGTCAAGACCAATTTAGGTAGTTGTCCGTTTTCGATTATTTCCTTTTTGTAATTTTCCTTGTGCACTTTTGTAACTTTTCCATTTTTCTAATTTGGGTTGACCTTAGAAGGTCAAGCTGCCGAGCATATTCATTAGGCTCCTTTAGCATTGTAGTTCGATAACTTTTGATATTAATAAAGATAGAACTTTCTTCCTAAGAGTTTTCTCCTAAAGCTCTTGCGCTTAGAACCCTTGATACAAGCCTTGATTCAAGGATGTATGCGCGTGGGCTGTTTGGAGAAGTTTAGGTGAGAAACTCGACCTTAGACTTCTTGGATAGGGGTTTTTGGGTTGGTATTCGATGGAAAGGTGAGGTGAACAACACGAGGGGTGATGAACCTCGTGATACATCAAAAACTTAGAGCTAGGAGGGCTGGTCTCAATTAGATTCTAAGCGCACAAGATTCTTGAGAGAAAACTTGTTGGGGAAAAAGTTCTATCTTTATTAATATCAAAAAGGTTGTTGAACTACAATGCTGGAAAGAGCCTTATTAATATGCTCGACAGCTTGACCTTCTAGGGTCGACCCAAATAAGAAAAGGAAAACTTACAAAAGTGCACAAAAGGAAAAGATACAAAAGTGTATAATCGAAAAAGGACCTATTCCTAAAATGTCTTTGATGCAATAAAAGTAAATATTCTAGATCCTACCCTGCAAGCTAAGGATGGGTTCAGGAGGCTTGCTCATGAACCTTGACTCGATCTCTATGCTCTTGCCTTTTTTCTACGGGCTTGGGCATGTTGCTTGGTGCCCAAGGTGTCTTAGGCTTGCTGCGGATGTCTTGGCTCTTACGTTTGATGTGCTGCTCAGCCTGGACAGATAGGTGGAACAAGTCTTTGAAGTCATTGTAGATTTGTCTTTCCACCTTGCGTCTGATTCTTTCTTGGAGTCCATCCAAGAATTGTGCCATCAATGCATCTTCAGCATCATTGAGCTCCAATCTGTTCCTTAGCTTTTCAAACTCTTCATATTACTCCTCTACTGATCTAGTACCCTGCTTAAGAGTACGAAAACGACGTTGCAAGTCTCTATGAAAGTAAGGTGGAACAAACCTTTGTCGCATGAGGTCTTTCATGTCGACCCATGAGTCTATGGGCCTCATTCTCTTCCTCCTTCTGTCAGATACCTAACGATCCCACCAGATGAGGGCATTGTCCGTGAGTTGTGCTACAGCCATTGAGACACTCCTAGGCCCGGGTTGGTTGTAATGATCAAAGATATGATCCATTCTTCTCTCCCAATCTAGGTAAGCCTTGGGGTCTACTTTTCCTGCAAAACTTGGAGGAGTTAGCTTAACAGCAGGATGAGTTGCCCGGTTATAGGAGTGTTCATCTCCATCCTCATGATGTCTAGGAGGCATTCTTGGTCTTTGGTGAAGACCATATGGCTCAAAGTCATCATCTTCTGCCTCTGGTTGCCGTGGAGGTCCTCTCGGCCTATGGTGATAGTTATGTGGTGGTGTGTCCTCATCTCCATCTGGCTGGGGTTCCTCTTGTTAGTGCTGTGTCCTAAGGTGTTCAGGACCCTCAGGACGGTCTTGCTCAGCTCTAACGTGCCTTATGGCATGGAACCTCACCGGTCTTTCCACACGCTCCAACCTCTCGCCTATTGATGCGAGTTGTGTTTGGAGAGTGGTGAACATGGCCATCATGGCTTCGGTTGCTTCTCTATTTTCTTCTGCCATTGCGTGCTACAAAGAAAGAAGACAAGTTAGGATGCTCCTAAATTATTAGGAGGGTTTTCTTTTTATAAGGATTCGAAAATTTGCAAAAAGGAAAAAAATCTGAGAATTGGAAATTCAAAAAATGTGAAGATTTGAAAAAAGGAAACTTTCTTGACAACTTGTGCTAGCTGTCCAATTCGAATTCCTTTGGTATTTTTCCTATTTTCTTTTTCTTGTCTTTTTAGTTTAACTTAAAAATAAAGGAAATATGATTTAAACAAAAAGGAAAACGTGAATGGTAATGCAAAAGTGAATATAAACCCTAGTGATACACGTAGAAGGCTAGATGCACTCGGTTTGGAGTTTGATGTTATTTTTTTGATTTTTCTTGAATGCGACTTAAACTAATGCAAGAACTAAAAACCAAACAAGGTAAAGGATAGAAACAATCTGGTTTAGGAGCTTTAAGCTCTGATACCAAAATGATACAAGCCTTGATTCAAGGATGTATGCGCGTGGGCTGTTTGGAGAAGTTTAGGTGAGAAACTCGACCTTAGACTTCTTGGATAGGGGTTTTTGGGTTGGTATTCGATGGAAAGGTGAAGTGAACCACACGAGGGGTGATAAACCTCGTGATAAATCACAAACTTAGAGCTAGGAGGGCTGGTCTCAACTAGATTCTAAGCGCACAAGATTCTTGAGAGAAAACTTGTTGGGAAAAAGTTCTATCTTTATTAATATCAAAAAGGTTGTCGAACTACAATGCTGGAAGGAGCCTTATTAATATGCTCGACAGCTTGACCTTCTAGGGTCGACCCAAATAAGAAAAGGAAAACTTACAAAAGTGCACAAAAGGAAAAGATACAAAAGTGTAAAATCGAAAAAGGACCTATTCCTAAAATGTCTTTGACTCAATAAAAGTAAATATTCTAGATCCTACCCTGCAAAACAGAAAGAGGCATATATTCGAATTGAAACTTACCTTATCTTACCTCATGGCCAAGAAATGGAAGGTGGCCGTCCTTGTGGCATGCACGCGCCTTGCTCCTAGTCTTCAACTTGGAGTAGGGTTAAGAATCTTTGGGCCCTGACCTCTCTTGCCACTAAAGCCCAAGTCTCTGATGTCCCTTGTGTTGTTGAGAAGCCATTGGACTCTTCCTTGCACTTTTGGCCCATTGTTCTTAGTCGATCTTCCTCTAGGAGCTTGTCGACCCATAAGCTGAATTTGTGGAAGAGTGCTCTTGATCTGCTTCTTGTCATTGCTCCTTGAGGTACCACTGGTGTAGAGACTTCCTCTAGGTGCATGTCCTGTAGCTGGTAGCTCATTTGGTCCGAGTCTTCTTGTGTAGAAGTGGAAATGCGTGTGTACTCGGCTGGATCGGCTGTACTGGCTAGATTGTGCGAGGTACTGGCCAGAATGCCTTCAGGACCGGCCAAGTTGATCCCGGAGTTGGCGGCATCGCCAGAGGGACCGGCGGTGTCATCCACGTCGCCACCAAGTGTGCCAGAAGCTTGGGCCTATCCACCGGGAATGCTGGTTGCTCTGGTCCTTGTGGTCGAGGGTCCGGCGGTACTGCTTGGGCCGGCAGGCGTGCCAGATGGTCCGGCTGTCTCGGGCAAGCTTCCTGGTCAGCCAGTCTGGTCTCCTGGCTGGATGTACGACCTGATGTCCTCATCAACCCTGGTTGAGAGCAGTCCTACTAGCTTCTAAGTTGTGATTTATCTCGAGGTTCATCACCCCTCGTGTCGTTCACTTCACTTCTCCATCCAACACCCACCAGAAAACCTCCATCTAGAAGCCTACGGCCGAGTTTCTCGCCTAATCTTCTCCAAGCAGCCAACGCGTGTTACAGCCTTGATTCAAGGCTTGTATCACATTCTCTTTTCGAGATAATGCTCACAAGTGTAAAAGAATCTGCCACATGATGCCATCACCTCATGGGATCAATGCAAAAATTTCTTTCTGGCCAAGTTCTTCTCAGCCTGAAGGACAGCAATGTTAAGGAACGGGATCTTAGATTTTGTGCAGCACGGTAATGAATGCTTCCTTGAAGCATGGGAGCATTTCAAGTTCTAGACAGCCCAATGCCCCATTATGGCTTCTCAGCGAGTCATTTCTCAGTACCCTATACAGAGGAGTGCTCCATAGAATCCATATGCTCCTAGACACGGCAAGCAATGGGAACTTCCTTGGACAGTAAGATGAAATTGGAATGATCTTGGTGGAGAACCTTGCTCAAAGTGATGGGAACTATGGGGAAGACTATGAAAAAGCCTCACAACTGAGCACAGGCTTAGAAGACTATGAACCTTGCTCACCTTAGGACCATTGTCCTTTGGTAAATGTGTAACACCCGCATTATGGTGGGAAGGCTGGGACGTAAGGATTGGGGGAATCCGGATGTAGTTGGTCGAGCTAGGCTGGCCATAGTGATGAGGACATCAGGTCGTACATCCAGCCAGGAGACCAGACTGGCCGACCAGGAAGCTTGCCCGAGACAGCCGGGCCATCTGGCACGCCTGCCGGTCCAAGCAGTACCGCCGGACCCTCAACCAATAGGACCAGAGCAACCAGCATTGCCGGCGGAGAGGCCCAAGCTTCCGGCACACTTGGTGAGGACGTGGATGACACCGCCGGTCCCCTTGGTGATGCCACCAACTCTGGGATCAACTTGGCCGGTCCTGAAGGCATTCCGGCCAGTACCTCGCACAGTCCAGCCGGTACAGCCGATCCAGCCGAGTGCAGGAGCAATTCAACTTCCACACAAGGAAACTCGGACCAGATAAGCTACCAGCTTGAGGACATGCATCTAGAGGAAGTATCCACACCAGTAGTGCCACCAGGGGCAATGACAAGAAGCAGATCAAGGGCACTCTTCCACAAATTCAGCTTATGGGTGGACAAGCTCCTAGAGGAAGATCAGCTAAGGAAAATGGGCCAGAAGAGCAAAGTAGAGTCCAATGGCTTCTCAACAACACAAGGTACATCAGAGACTTGGGCTTTAGTGGCAAGAGAGGTCAAGGCCCAAAGATTCTTAACCCTACTCCAAGTCGAAGACTAGGAGCAAGGCGCGTGCATGCCACAAGGACGGCCACCTTCCATTTCTTGGCCATGAGGTAAGTTAAGGTAAGTTTCAATTCGAATATATGCCTCTTTCTATTTTGCAGGGTAGGATCTAGAATATTTACTTTATTGAGTCAAAGACATTTTAGGAATAGGTCCTTTTTTCGATTATACACTTTTGTATCTTTTCCTTTGTGCACTTTTGTAAGTTTTCCTTTTCTTATTTGGGTCGACCCTAGAAGGTCAAGCTGTCGAGCATATTAATAAGGCTCCTTCCAGCATTGTAGTTCGACAACCTTTTTGATATTAATAAAGATAGAACTTTTTCCCCAACAAGTTTTCTCTCAAGAATCTTGTGCGCTTAGAATCTAGTTCAGACCAGCCCTCCTAGCTCTAAGTTTGTGATTTATCACGAGGTTCATCACCCCTCGTGTGGTTCACTTCACCTTTCCATCGAAAACCAACCCATAAACCCCTATCCAAGAAGTCTAAGGTCGAGTTTCTCACCTAAACTTCTCCAAACAGCCCACGCGCATACATCCTTGAATCAAGGCTTGTATCAAGGGTTCTAAGCGCAAGAGCTTTAGGAGAAAACTCTTAGGAAGAAAGTTCTATCTTTATTAATATCAAAAGTTATCGAACTACAATGCTAAAGGAGCCTAATGAATATGCTCGGCAGCTTGACCTTCTAAGGTCAACCCAAATTAGAAAAATGGAAAAGTTACAAAAGTGCACAAGGAAAATTACAAAAAGGAAATAATCGAAAACGGACAACTACCTAAATTGGTCTTGACTCAGAAATGTAAAACTTCTAATTCCTACCCTGGAAAACAGAAAAGGCAAGTATATAATTGAAAACTTACCATTCTTAGCTTTCGGCCAAGAAATGGAAGGTGGCTGACCTTGTGGTATGCACCCGCCTAGCTCCTAGAGTTCGACTTGGAGTAGGGTTATGAATTGTTGGGCCCTGACCTCTTTTGCCACGAAAGCCCAAGTCTCTGGAGTCTTTTGCAATGTTGAGAAGCCTTTGGACTCTTTCTTGTACTCTTGGCCCAATGCTCCTTGTCGATGATCTTGTAGGAGCTTGTCTACCCACAAACTGAACTTGTGGAAGAGTGCCCTTGTTCTGCTCCTTTTCATGTGATACAAGCCTCGATTCAAGTCTTAAATGCGCGTGGGCTGTTTGGAGAAGTTTAGGTGAGAAACTCAACCTTAGGCTTTTGGGTGGGGGTTTTCTGGTTGGTAAAAGATGGAAGGGTGAAGTGAACCACACGAGGGGTGATGAATCTCGTGATAAATCAAAAATTTAGAGCTAGGAGGGCTGGTCTAAACTAGGTTCTAAGCGCATAAGTTTCCTGAGAGAATAACTTGTAGAAAGAAAATTTGATCTTTATTAGTCATCAAAAAGGTTGTCGAACTACAATGCCTGGAAGGAGCCTTATTAATATGCTCGGCAGCTTGACCTTCTAGGGTCGACTCAAGAAAAGAAATAGAAAACTTACAAAAGTGCACAAATGGAAAACTTACAAAAGTGCATAACCGAAAAGTACTTGTTCCTAAAATGCCTTTGACTCAAAAATGTAAATAATCTAAATCGTACCCTGCAAAACAGAAAGAGGCAAATATGGAATTTGAAAACTTACTTTTCTTACCTCATGGCCAAGAAATGGAAGGTCGCCAACCTTGTGGCGTGCACGCGCCTTGCTCCTAGTCTTCGACTTAGAGTAGGGTTAGGAATCTTTGGGCCTGACCTCTCTTGCCACTAAAGCCCAAGTCTCTGAAGTCCCTTGCATTGTTGAGAAGCCTTTGGACTCTTCTTTACACTCTTGGCCCAATGCCCTTCGTCGATAATAATCTAGGAGCCTCTCGACCCACAAGCTGAATTTGTGGAAGAGTGCCCTTGATCTGCTCCTTGTCATTGCTCCTGGTGGCACCACTGGTGTAGAGACTTCCTATAGATGCATGTCTTGAAGCTGGTAGCTTATCTGGTCCGAGTCTCCTTGTGTAGACGTTGAAATGGTGGTGCACTCGGCTGGATCGGCTGTACCGGCTGGACTGTTCGAGGTACTGGCCAAAATATCTTCTGAGCCGGCCAATTTGATTCCGGAGCCGGCGGCGTCACCAATTGGACCAGCGGTGTCATCCACGTCGCCTCCAGTTGGGCCGGAGGTTTGGGCCTCTCCGCCGGCAATGTTGATCGGTCCGGCCCAGTTGGTCGAAGGTCCGGCGGTACCGCTTGGGCTGGCAGACATGCCAAATGGCCCGGTTGTCTCAGGCAAGCTCCCTGGTCGGCCAGTCTGGTCTCCTGGCTGGCTATACGACCTGATGTCCCCATCATCATGGCTCTTGGTGGCACCACTGGTGTAGAGACTTCATCCAGGTTCATGCCTTGAAGCTGGTAGCTTAGCTGATCCGAGTCTCCTTGTGTGGATGTTGAAATGGTGGTGCAATCGGCTTAATCGGCTGGACTGTGGGAGGAGCTGGCCGAGCTGTCATCGGAGCCGGCCAGTTTGATTTCTGAGCCGGCTGCATCACCAGTTGGGCCGGCGGTGTTGTTCATGTCGCCGCAGTTGGGCCAGAGGTTTGGGCCTCTTCGCCGGAAACGTTGGCCGGCCCTGCCCGGCGGTACCGCTGTCCACGGCTTCTTGTGTTCATGCACCTGCTGACACCGAATAATTGTAGTAAAAATAAAAATAAAATAAAATCCTAGTCTCTTAGTGAATTAAAATCCTAGTCTCTAAGTGAATTAAAATCCTAATGGGTATAGCTAACTTTCCCAGAAACGGCGACAAAAACTTGATGGGTTTTAAGTTTTAATCCCCAGTACAACTCCAAGTGTAATACGAGGATTTCCTCGGAGATCATGCATCATAGTTCTATACTCGCCCAACCACGCTTAACTGCTGAGTTCTGATGGGATATGGTGCATTAGTGCTGATATGTTCCCACATGTTAGTACATTTCATGTAATCACATTTATGCTTTTGTATCGCTCTTTAGCAACGATTCGTCGTGAGTCCAACTCGATACGGAATGAGCCACTTAATCTTTGGGTCCCGCCTAGATGGTTTGAAGTTTGGGGTCTGCGTTGAGATGAGGTAAAGTCAGCTTAAAAAAGATTTTGAACTCGTGATTGCTTTTGTCCGAGAAAAAAGCCCAAAATAGTGTCTAAACCTGAAAATTTGGTGTCGAAAACATCACCAATGGATCGTTTTTTATTTGGAAATCATAAGACTTTCAAAGAGCTTTCCAAAATTGTATTGTCGGCCATGTAGTTCCTAGGATGTATAAATTATGGCGTTTCGAACACTACAAGAGACATGGCAATTAGCGTCAAAATTTTGAAATCAACTTATTCCGTTGCTAATTAATGATGTATTGCTGTCAAATTTGCAACCGATGCACAATTTGATGTAATTTATTCATCATAAATTAGAGAGTGAACGATTCGATGTGAATTTAACGTCGCATTCACGTTGAATTTGCATTTCATCGTTTATCCGTTGGTATGTAGCAACCAATTTGTGTAGGCTTGATTCGTCCCAAATTAGCATCGATTTAACGTTGGCTTTCTTGTCGTTTAACACATGCTAATTGAGTTATACCTAACAATTTCTGGCTAACATATTTGTCGTAAACTGAATAGGAAATCTTCACTACGTCATCGCATATTCGTTGCAAATTTCCGATGGTAATCCAACGAAACCTTCGTAAACGTGTCTATAAATGAACTATATTCATTTCAACAGCACTCACAAAAAAACTATTTCTCATAAAACAATTTTCATAAATCTTTCAATAATATTTATCTATAATTTAGGAAGTTGTATGTACATGTATAAAGATGATGAGCGGTCAGTGTGGAAAGAATTTGTAGATGCACTTGAGATCTTCATGTATGAAGCTGGAAATGTAGCATTAATTTTGTAAACCGGTAAAATATTTTGCCCATGTCGGAAGTGTATGAATAAGAAATTTATTATTATTGAGACAATAATGTGGAAACATTTACTAAATAGAGAGTTTACACCAAATTATCATGTTTCGTTCTAACATGGTGAGAGATATGGAAAGGATGACGTAGCTGGAAGTAGTGGGAGCAATATTAATTACGATGGTGTAATGTGTAATATGCCTACTAATGTCTATAATCATTAACAATTTGCATGTCAATGAGGAATATGGAGAAAAACATGATAGGATTCGTGACATGGTTAGTAATGCATTTCAAGAAACTGTTAGTGAGCAAACCTAACATAGATGTAAGAAGATTTGATGATATGCTAGGCACATCAAACCAACCAATCTCCCGTAGATGTAGAGAAGAGCAATCAAAATTATCATTAGCCGCTAAGATGATGAACATTAAAACTGATTACAAACTTATATGATGTTTGCATGGGTGATTAGACTTATTTGATAAAGGGAGAATTGCTAGAATGACGTAAAATTCAATACTAATTTTAAGATTGACTCTAATGTTTTGTTAATTACTAAAATATTTTGGGTATCGAGCGTATCCTTCAATGCCGTTGCTACAAAAAAACGTAATTACACAAAATGACATTACTATTTTTGGGGATTTTTGACACATCAGCAAAAAATATGTTGTAATTACGAAAATGGCATGGAATTTCAATGGCATCAGAATAAGTCAACCACAGAAAATCTAGAATATTTACATTTATTGAGTCAAAGACATTTTAGGAATAGGTCCTTTTTCGATTATACACTTTTGTATCTTTTTCTTTTGTGCACTTTTGTAAATTTTCCTTTTCTTATTTGAGTCGACCCTAGAAGGTCAAGCTGTCGAGCATATTAATAAGGCTCCTTCCAGCATTGTAGTTCGACAACCTTTTTGATATTAATAAAGATAGAACTTTTTCCCCAACAAGTTTTCTCTCAAGAATCTTGTGCGCTTAGAATCTAATTGAGACCAGCCCTCCTAGCTCTAAGTTTTTGATGTATCACGAGGTTCATCACCCCTCGTGTTGTTCACCTCACCTTTCCATCGAATACCAACCCAAAAACCCCTATCCAAGAAGTCTAAGGTCGAGTTTCTCACCTAAACTTCTCCAAACAGCCCACGCGCATACATCCTTGAATCAAGGCTTGTATCACATAGCCACAGAGTTCAGTAAATCACGGGCAAGTAAGAGTTCGTGGAGCCTGGTCGAGACTCAGGTCGGCTGGCCGGGTTGATCGGAGCTTGTCAGAATTCGGACGGGATGTCCGAGAAGTTTGGGACTTGGTCAGAATTCGGACAAGTGGTCCGAGAATTTCGGGACTTGGTCGGAATTTGGACAGATTTTCCGAGTTATTCGGGACTTGGTTGGATTTCGGACAGTGTTGGTCTGAAATATTCGGGACTTGGTCGGATTCGGACAGGGTTGCCGAGATACTGGGGACCTGGTCGGATTCTAGACAGCATTGGTTGGGAGCCAATGATTTGGTCAAGAGGGCCAGTGCGTGGGAACGGTTATCGGGTGTGATACAAGCCTCGATTCAAGGCTTATATGCGCATGAGCTGTTTGGAGAAGGTTAGGTGAGAAACTCGACCTTAGACTTCTTGGATAGGGGGTTTTGGGTTGGTATTCGATGGAAGACTGAAGTGAACCACACGAGGGGTGATGAACCTTGTGATAAATCACAAACTTAGAGCTAGGAGGGCTGGTCTCAACTGGGTTCTAAGCGCACAAGATTCTTAGAGAGAAAACTTGTTGGAAGAAAGTTCTATCTTTATTAATATCAAAAAGGTTGTTGAACTACAATGCTGGAAGGAGCCTTATTAATAAGCTCGACAGCTGGACCTTCTAGGGTCGACTAAAAGAAAGAAAAGGAAAGATTACAAAAGTGCACAAATGGAAAATGTACAAAAGTGCATAACCGAAAAAGGACCTATTCCTAAAATGTCTTTGACTCAAAAAACGTAAATATTCTAGATCCTACCCTGCAAAACAGAAAGAGGCAAATATTCGTATTGAAAACATACCTTACTTACCTCACGGCCAAGAAATGGAAGGTGGCCGTCCTTGTGGCATGCACGTGCCTTGCTCGTAGTCTTCGACTTGGAGTAGGGTTAGGAATCTTTGCGGCCAGACCTCTCTTGCCACTAAAGCCCAAGTCTCTGAAGTCCCTTGTATTGTTGAGAAGCTTTTAGACTCCTCTTTGCACTTCTGGCCCATTGTCCTTAGTCGATCTTCCTCTAGGAGCTTGTCGACCCATAAGCTGAACTTGTGGAAGAGTGCTCTTGATCTGCTCCTTGTCATTGCTCCTGGTGGCACTACTGGTGTAGAGACTTCCTCTAGATGCATGTCCTGAAGCTGGTAGCTTATCTGGTCCGAGTTTCCTTGTGTAGAAGTTGAAATGCTCGTGTACTCGGCTGGATCGGCTGTACCTGCTGGACTGTGCGAGGTACTGGCCGGAATGCCTTCAGGACCGGCCAAGTTGATCCCAGAGTTGGTGGCATCACCAAGGGGACCGGCGGTGTCATCCACGTCCTCACCAAGTGTGCCGGAAGCTTGGGCCTCTCCGCCGGCAATGCTGGTTGCTCTGGTCCTTGTGGTCGAGGGTCCGGCGGTACTGCTTGGGCCGGCAGGCGTGCCAGATGGTCCGGCTGTCTCGGGCAAGCTTCCTGGTCAGCCAGTCTGGTCTCCTGGCTGGACATACGATCTGATGTCCTCATCAGGGTGGATACGCGGGAACGGTTATCCAGTCCAAGCACTTGGGCGAGGTGCAGGAACGGTTACTCGGCCCAAGACATGGGAACAGTTACCTGGACTGAGCGCCTGGGTGAAGCGTGGGAACGGTTACTCGCCCAGATGCGCGGGAATGGTTACCCGGTCCAAGCGTTTGGTCGAAATGCGGGAACGGTTACTCGCCCAGATGCGCGGGAACGGTTACCTGGTCCGAGCGATTGGTCGAGGTGCGGGAACGGTTACTCGGGCAGTTATCCGAGAGTTCTATAAATAGAACCCGCACCCTCTCATTCACTCCTTTCGCGCGAGAGAACTCAGAAAGGTAGAGAAAGTGTGAGTGAAATCCCAAGTGGGAAAGAAGGTGCCGAGTCTGTACGAGCCATGGTCGAGTCTGTACTAGCCATGGTCGAGTCAGTACTAGCCGTGGTCGATTCAGTACGAGCCGTGGTCGAGTCTG
Organism: Pugionium cornutum; assembly: GCA_018901935.1. Taxonomy (NCBI): domain Eukaryota; kingdom Viridiplantae; phylum Streptophyta; class Magnoliopsida; order Brassicales; family Brassicaceae; genus Pugionium; species Pugionium cornutum. The sequence continues at coordinate 16,874,601 of JAENJI010000012.1, read as the reverse complement.
TGTGACTGTGATCGAGTTTGGGCGAGATGTTCGGGAATTTCAGCACAAGAGGTGTCAGATTACTTGAATTCTGAGAAATTCTTTGGTGAGTGCATGACTGTGGCCTAAGTTAGGGTCGTTCCTTACTATAATTGATAGTTTGTTGCCTGATTGATCGTGTGCTTGACATGATCGTTCTGTTGGCTGTCCGTGAATTCGACTTACCCGACTCGACGGTCTAGATCGGCATGCACTTGGGGCTATGATGCTCGCCAAGGCTTGTCGATTGCGGGAGGACCGGTCGATAGGCGTGGGTGAATTGCACGTGATGATTCTGTTGCCCGATGATCATGTGCTTGTCATGATCGCTCTGTTGGCTGTCCGTGAGTTTGACTTACCCGACTCGACGGTCTAGATCGGGCATGCGCTTGGGGCTATGATGCTCGCCAAGGCTTGCCGATTGCGAGAGGACTAGTCGATAGGCGTGGGTGAATTGCACGTGATGGTTATGTTGTCTGGTAAGTACTTAGACTGTGATTCGATGTGCGGATCGATTTCTGATTTATGGCCTGGTGAGACGGGATGATACAAGCCTCGATTCAAGGCTTATATGCATGTGGGCTGTTTGGAGAAGGTTAGGTGAGAAACTCGACCTTAGACTTCTTGGATAGGGGTTTTTTGGGTTGGTATTCGATGGAAAGGTGAAGTGAACCACACGAGGGGTGATGAACCTCGTGATAAATCACAAACTTAGAGCTAGGAGGGCTGGTCTCAACTAGGTTCTAAACGCACAAGATTCTTAGAGAAAACTTGTTGGAAGAAAGTTCTATCTTTATTAATATCAAAAAGGTAGTCGAACTACAATGCTGGAAGGAGCCTTATTAATATGCTCGAAAGCTTGACCTTCTAGGGTCAACTCAAAGAAAGAAAAAGAAAGATTACAAAAGTGCACAAATGGAAAATGTACAAAAGTGCATAACCAAAAAAGGACCTATTCCAAAAATGTCTTTGACTCAAAAAATGTAAATATTCTAGATCCTACCCTACAAAACAAAAAGAGGCAAATATTCGAATTGAAAACTTACCTTACATACCTCACAGCCAAGAAATGGAAGGTGGCCGTCCTTGTGGCATGCACGCGCCTTGCTCCTAGTCTTCGACTTGGAGTAGGGTTAGGAATCTTTGGGCCCTGACCTCTCTTGCCACTAAAGCCCAAGTCTCTGATGTCCCTTGCATTGTTGAGAAGCCTTTGGACTCTTCTTTGCACTTCTGGCCCATTGTCCGTAGTCGATCTTCCTCTAGGAGCTTGTCGACCCATAAGCTGAACTTGTGGAAGAGTGCTCTTGATCTGCTCCTTGTCATTGCTCCTGGTGGCACTACTGGTGTAGAGACTTCCTCTAGATGCATGTCCTGAAGCTGGTAGCTTATCTAGTCCAAGTCTTCTTGTGTAGAAGTTGAAATGCCCGTGTACTGGGCTGGATCGGCCGTACCGGCTGGACTGTGCGAGGTACTGGCCAGAATGCCTTTTGGACAGGCCAAGTTGATCCCGGAGTCGGCGGCGTCACCAAGGGGGCCGGCGGTGTCATCCACGTCGCCACCCATTGTGCCAGAAGCTTGGGCCTCTCCGCCAGCAATGCTGATCGGTCCGGTCCTATTGGTCGAGGGTCCGGCGGTACCGCTTGGGCTGGCAGACGTGCCAGATGGCCCGGCTGTCTCAGGAAAGCTTAATGGTCGGCCAGTCTGGTCTCCTGGCCTGACATACGACCTGATGTCCTCATCATCCCCTCTCTCTTCAGTAGGTTTTGACCTCAAAACTGGTTGATCTGCATGGAAAGGGGCTAAGTCAGTTACATTGAACGTGTTGGACACATTAAACTCACCTGGGAGCTCGATCCGGTAGGTGTTGTAGTTGATCCTCTCCAGCACTCTGAATGGTCCATCTCCTCTTGGTGCTAGCTTGGAACTCCTTAGGTTGGGGAACCTCTCCTGCCGTAGGTGTAGCCACACCCAATCGCCTGGTTGAAAGATCACCTCCTTTCTTCCCTTGTTGGCATGAGAAACGTATCGCCCGGTCCTCTTCTCCAAGTTCTCGGCTACCTTCTGGGGTAACTTCCTTATGAACTCTGCCTTGGATGCTCCGTTGAGGTTGGTCATCTCTGCTGGTGGTAGTGGCATTTGCTCCAATGGGGTGAGAGGGTTGAAGCCGTATACTACTTCAAATAGTGTCTTCTTGGTTGCTGAGTGCATGGCTCGGTTGTAAGTGAACTCTATGAATGGAAGGCACTCCACCCAAGTCTTGAGGTTCTTCCCTAGCGTAGTCCTTAGAAGAGTTGATAGTGTCCTGTTGACAACTTCAGTTTGGCCATCGGTTTGGGGATGGCAGGTGGTAGAGAAGAGTAACTTCGTGCCTAGCTTCCTCCAAAGGGTCCTCCAAAAATGGCTGAGGAACTTGGTGTCCCTGTGATACAAGCCTTGATTCAAGGATGTATGCGCGTGGGCTGTTTGTAGAAGATTAGGTGAGAAACTCAACCTTAGGCTTCTGGATAGGGGTTTTCTGGTTGGTAAACGATGGAAGGGTGAAGTGAACCACACGAGGGGTGATGAACCTCGTGATAAATCACAAACGTAGAGCTAGGAGGGCTGGTCTCGACTAGGTTCTAAGCGCACAAGATTCTTAGAGAGAAAACTTGTAGGGAAAAAGTTCTACTTTATTAATAATCAAAAAGGTTGTCGAACTACAATGCTGGAAGGAGCCTTATTAATATGCTCGACAGCTTGACCTTCTAGGGTCGACACAAATAAAGAAAAAGGAAAGTTTACAAAAGTGCACAAAAGGAAAAGATACAAAAGTGCATAACCGAAAAAGGACCTATTCCTAAAATGTTCTTGACTCAAAAATGTAAAGCAACTAGATCCTACCCTGCAAAACAGAAAGAGGCATATATTCGAATGTAAACTTACCTTAACTCACCTCACGGCCAAGAAATGGAAGGTGTCCGTCCTTGTGGCATGTACGCGCCTTGCTTCTAGTCTTCGACTTGGAGTAGGGTTAAATATCTTTGGGCCCTGACCTCTCTTGCCACTAAAGCCCAAGTCTCTGATGTTCCTTGTGTTGTTGAGAAGCCTTTAGACTCTAATTTGCTCTTCTGGCCCATTGTCCTTAGCTGCTCTTCCTCTAGGAGCTTGTCGACCCATAAGCTGAATTTGTGGAAAAGTGCTCTTGATCTGCTTCTTGTCATTGCTCCAGGAGGTACCACTGGTGTAGATACTTCTTCTAGGTGCATGTCCTGGAGCTGGTAGCTCATTTGGTCCGAGTCCTCTTGTGTAGAAGTGGAAGTGCACGTGTACTCGGCTGGATCGGCTGTACCGGCTGGATTGTGTGCGCTACCGGCGGTACTGTCTGGTCCGGCAGGCGCGCCAGATGGTCCTGCTGTCTCGGGCAAGCTTCCTAGTCGGCCAGTCTGGTCTCCTGGCTGGATATACGACCTGATGTCCTCATCATTCCCTCCCTCTTCAGTAGGTTTTGTCCTCAAAACTGGATCATCTGCATGGAAAGGGGCCAAGTCAGTAACATTGAACGTATTGGACACATTAAACTCACCTGGCAGCTCGATCTGGTAGGCGTTGTTGTTGATCCTCTCGAGCACTCTGAATGGTCCATCTCCTCTTGGTGCTAGCTTGGAACTCCTTAGGTTTGGGAACCTCTCCTGCCGAGGTGTAGCCACACCCAATCGCCTGGTTGAAAGATCACCTCCTTTCTTCCCTTGTTGGCATGAGTCACGTACTGTCCGGTCCTCTTCTCCAAGTTTTCTGCTACCTTCTGGTGTAACCTTATGAACTCTGCCTTGGATGCTCCGTTGAGGTTGGTCATCTCAGCTGGTGGTAGTGGCGTTTGCTCCAATGGGGTGAGAGGGTTGAAGCTGTATACTACTTCAAATGGTGTCTTCTTGGTTGCTGAGTGCACGGCTCGTTGTAGGCGAACTCAATGAATGGCAGGCACTCCACCCAAGTCTTTAGGTTCTTCCCTAGTGTTGTTCTGAGAAGAGTTGATAGGGTCCTGTTGACAACTTCAGTTTGGCCATCGGTTTGAGGATGGCAAGTGGTTGAGAAGAGTAGCTTGCCTAGTTTTCTCCAAAGGGTCCTCCAGAAATGGCTGAGGAACTTGGTGTCCCTATCTGATACGATGGTCCTTGGCACTCATGAAGCCGCATTATCTCCTGAAGAACAGCTCAGCTGTTTGTGTGGCATCATTGACATTGGCACATGGGATGAAATGTGCCATCTTGGAGAATCTGTTCACCACTACAAAGATTGCATCTTTGTGGTTGATCTTGGGCAGACCTAGAACAAAATCCATCGAGATGTCCACCCATGGATGTGTTGGTATGGGCAGTGGGAGATACAACCCGTGAGGTTGCACTCTGGACTTTGCCTTCTTGCAAGTAATGCATCTTGCACAATGTGCTTCTACTGTCCTCTTGATGTGTGGCCAGTAGAAGTGCTCCTTGACCACTGCTAGAGTCTTGTCGACACCAAAGTGGCCCATGAGTCCTCCTCCATGAGCTTCTCGGATGATAAGCTTCCTTAGTGATCCTTGTGGTATGCACAGCCTTCTTTCTCGGAACAAGAATCCTCATGGATGTAGGATTTGCCATGACTCCCTGTGCTACACTCCTTGTAGCTCTCAGCAAGGTCAGGATCATCCTTGTATAGATCCTTGATGTGCTTGAATCCTAGGACCTTGCCTCCATGGTTGATATCAAGGCAAACCTCCTTGATAGTGCATCGGCTACCACATTGTCTTTGCCCTTCTTGTACTTGATGATGCGGAAGGTTTCTATGAACTCCATCCACCTGGCATGTCTCCTCTTGAGATTGGTTTGCCCTCTGAGGTGTTTGAGAGTCTCGTGATCAGTGTGGATCACAAACTCCTTGGACAGCAAGTAATGCTGCCAAGTCTCCAATGCTCGGACAAGGGCATAGAGCTCCTTGTCATAAGTGGGGTAGTTCAGTGAGGCACCACCTAGCTTCTCACTGAAGTATGCCACTGGTCTCCCTCCTTGGGTTAGCACTGCTCCTATGCCTATTCCAGAGGCATCACACTCCACTTCAAACGCCTTGTTGAAGTCGGAAGGACTAGCACTGGTGCGTGTGTAAGGCTGTCCTTCAAGGCCTTGAATGCCTTCTCCTGAGCTTCTCCCCAGCTGAATCCCACGTTCTTCTTCACTACTGCCGTCAGTGGTGAGGCAATACTGCTGAAGTTGGGCACGAATCTCCTATAGAAGCTGGCCAGTCCGTGGAAGCTCCTCACTTGGCTGATGTTTCCTGGTGTTGGCCATTCTTGTATGGCTCGAATCTTCTCTCATCAACCTGTAGGCCCTGTGAACTCACAACAAAACCTAAAAAGACAAGCTTATCAGTAAAAGGTGCACTTCTTGAGATTGGCATAAAGCTCTTCTTGTCGAAGGGTTTTAAGGACCATCTCAAGATGTGAGGTGTCTCTGAGGCACTTACTATAAACCAAAATGTCATCAAAGTAAACAACTACAAACTTACTGATGTACGCCCTAAGAACTTGGTTCATAAGGCATGAAGGTGCTTGGGGCATTAGTCAAGCCGAATGGCATGACTGTCCACTCGTAGAGCCCTTGCTTTGTCTTGAAAGCAGTCTTCCACTCATCACCTTCCTTCATTCTTACCTGGTGGTATCCACTTTTGAGGTCTATCTTGGAGAAGACCGTGGCTCCACTCCGCTCATCTAGCATGTCATCCAGTCGTGGTATTGGATGCCTATACTTGACTGTGATGTTGTTGATTGCTTGGCAGTCCACGCACATGCGCCAAGTTCCATCCTTCTTGGGCACTAGTAGCACTGGTACAGCACATGGACTGAGGCTCTCTCTAACATATCCTTTCTCCAGGAGCTCCTTGACTTGCTTCTCAAGCTCCTTGGACTCCTCTGGACTCATCCGGTAGGCTGGCCGGTTGGGCAGGGCTGCCCCGGGCACTAGATCAATCTGGTGTTCTATGCCATGTAAAGGAGGCAAGCCTGCTGGTATCTCCTCTGGAAATACATCCTGGAATTTGTTGAGGAGAGTTGCTACTTCAGGAGGTAGCTCTTCCTGTCCCTGTTCTACACTCAAAACTTCTTTGAAGACCATTAGTAACATTAAGTCCTTCGAGGCTAAAGCTCTCCGGACATGACTAGGTTGAATAAGAAAGTTAGACTTGACAAGTTTCTTTTCCTTACTCATTTGGAGTTGTAGCTCATGTACTTGGGCAGGTGTAAGAGGAGCTAGGCTGACCTTCCTCTTGTCATGCACGAAGTTGTAGAGATTGGTTCTGCCATCATTCCTGGTCTCTTTGTCAAACTGCCATGGTCTTCCTAGTAGAAGATGGCCAGCTTGCATGGGCACCACGTCGCACACGACCTGGTCTTGGTACTTGCCCACACTGAATGGCACAGTGACTTGCTCATGAATCTTGAGCTCCACTTTGTCATCAAGCCATCTCAGTCTATATGGTCGAGGATGCTGTGTCCTCTCTAGACCTAGCTTATCAACCATATACGACTTAGCAACGTTAGTGCAAGAACCACCATCTATGATGAGGTTACATACCTTTCCTTTGATAGTGCAACGGCTGTGGAAGATGTTCTCCCTTTGGATGGTCTCTGAAGGATCCACCATTGCACAGAGGATACGTCTAGTGACCAGCACTTCCCCACATCAGGGTACTCAATGTCACCATATTCTCCTTCTGGTTCATAGTCCTCTTCATCTTGGGACTCATATTCTCCTGCCTCCGTAATCAGCATGACTCGGTTGTTTGGGCACTCCCTTGAGATGTGTCCACGTCCCCTACACTTGAAACAAGTTATGTCACGTGATCTTTGAGGGTTAGAAGACTTACCAGGCTCTCTCTGGTCACGGGTGGGTTCAGGAGGCTTGCTCTTGAACCTTGACTCGATCTCTACGCTTTTGCCTTTGTCCACGGTCTTAGGCATGTTGCTTGGTGCCCAAGGTGTCTTAGGCTTGCTGCGGATGTCTTGGCTCTTACGTTTGATGTGCTGCTCAGCTTGCACAGATAGGTGGAACAAGTCCTTGAAGTCATTGTAGATTTGCCTTTCCACCTTGCAGCTGATCCTTTCTTGAGTCCATCCAAGAATTGTGCCATCAATGCTTCTTCATCATCATTGAGCTCCAATCTGTTCCTTAACTTCTCGAACTCTTCATAGTACTCCTCTACTGATCTGGTACCCTGCTTAAGAGTACGAAAACGACGTTGCAAATCTCTATGAAAGTAAGGTGGAACAAACCTTTGTCGCATGAGGTCTTTCATGTCGACCCATGAGTCTACCGGTCTCATTCTCTTCCTCCTTCTGTCAGATACCTCACGATCCCACCAGATGAGGGCATTGTCCTTGAGTTGTGCTACTGCCTTTGAGACTCTCCTAGGTCCTGATTGGTTGTAGTGATCAAAGATATGATCCATTCTCCTCTCCCAATTTAGGTAAGCCTCGGGGTCTACTTTTCCTGCAAAATTTGGAGTTAGTTTAACATCAGGATGAATTACCCGGTTGTAGGTGTGTTCATCTCCATCCTCATGATGTCTTGGAGGCATTCTTGGTCTCTGGTGAAGACCATATGGCTCAAAGCCATCATCTTCTGCCTCTGGTTGCCGTGGAGGTCCTCTCGGCCTATGGTGATAGTTATGAGGTTGTGTGTCCTCATCTCCAACTGGCTGGGGTTCCTCCTGTTCGTGCCGTGTCCTAAGGTGCTCAGGACCCTCAGGACGGTCTTGCTCAGCTCTCACGTGCCTTATGGCCTGGAATCTCACCGGTCTTTCCATGCGCTCCAACCTCTCGCCTATGGATGCGAGTTGTGTTTGGAGTGTGGTGAACATGGCCATCATGGCTTCGGCTGCTTCTCTATTCTCTTCTCCCATGGTGTGCTACAAAGAAAGAAGACAAGTTAGGATGCTCCTAAATTATTAGGAGGGTTTTCTTTTATAAGGATTGAAAAAAATGCAAAAAGGAAGAAAATCTGAGAATTGGAAATTCAAAGATATGAAAATCTGAAAAAAAAGAGGAAACTTTCTTGACAACTTGTGCTAGCTGTCCAATTCGAATTCTTTTAGTATCTTTTCTATTTTCTTTTTCTTTTCTTGTTAATTAAACTTAAAAATAAAGGAAATATGATTTAAACAAAAGGAAAACGTGAATGGCAATGCAAAAGTTGAATCTAAACCCTAGTGATACACGAGGAGGCTAGATGCACTGGAGTTTGATGTTATTTTTTGATTTTTCTTGAATGCGACTTAAACTAATGCAAGAACTAAAACAAAACAAGCAAAAGGATAGAAACAACCTGGTTTAGGAGCTTTAAGCTCTGATACCAAAATGATACAAGCCTTGATTCAAGGATGTATGCGTGGGCTGTTTGTAGAAGATTAGGTGAGAAACTCAACCTTAGGCTTCTGGATAGGGGTTTTCTGGTTGGTAACGATGGAAGGGTGAAGTGAACCACAGGGGTGATGAACCTCGTGATAAATCACAAACTTAGAGCTAGGAGGGCTGGTCTCAACTAGGTTCTAAGCACAAGATTCTTGAGAGAAAAAAGAAAAGTTCTATCTTTATTAATATCAAAAGGTTGTCGAACTACAATGCTGGAAGGAGCCTTATTAATATGCTCGACAGCTTGACCTTCTAGGGTCGACTCAAATAAAGAAAAGGAAAGTTTACAAAAGTGCACAAAAGGAAAAGATACAAAAGTGTATAACCAAAAAGGACCTATTCCTAAAATGTTCTTGACTCAAAAATGTAAAGCAATCTAGATCCTACCCTGCAAAACAGAAAGAGGCATATATTCGAATTGAAACTTACCTTAACTTACCTCACGGCCAAGAAATGGAAGGTCCTTGTGGCATGCACGCTTGCTCCTAGTCTTCGACTTGGAGTAGGGTTAAAATCTTTGGGCCCTGACCTCTCTTGCCACTAAAGCCCAAGTCTCTGATGTCCTTGTGTTGTTGAGAAGCCTTTGGACTCTTTTGCTCTTCTGGCCCATTGTCCTTAGCTGCTCTTCCTCTAGGAGCTTGTCGACCCATAAGCTGAATTTGTGGAAGAGTGCTCTGGATCTGCTTCTTGTCATTGCTCCTGGAGGTACCACTGGTGTAGATACTTCTTCTAGGTGCATGTCCTGGAGCTGGTAGCTCATTTGGTCCAAGTCCTCTTGTGTAGAAGTGGAAGTGCGCGTGTACTCGGCTGGATCGGCTGTACCGGCTGGATTGTGTGCGCTACCGGCGGTACTGTCTGGTCCGGCAGGCGCGCCAGATGGTCCTGCTGTCTCGGGCAAGCTTCCTAGTCGGCCAGTCTTGTCTCCTGGCTGGATGTACGACCTGATGTCCTCATCACCCTGTCTGATACAATGGTCCTTGGCACTCCGTGAAGCCGTACTATCTCCCTGAAGAACAGCTCGGCTGTTTGCGTGGCATCATTGACATTGGCACACGGAATGAAGTGTGCTATCTTGGAGAATCTGTCCACCACTACAAATATTGCATCTTTGGGGTTGATTTTGGGCAGACCTAGAACAAAGTCCATTGATATATCCACCCAGGGATGCGTTGGTATGGGCAGGGGGAGATAACACCCGTGAGGTTGCACTCGGGACTTTGCCTTCTTGCAAATTATGCACCTTGCACAATGAGCTTCTACTGTCCTCTTGATGTGTGGCCAGTAGAAGTGCTCCTTGACCACTGCTAGATTCTTGTCGACACCAAAGGGGCTCATGAGTCCTCCTCCATGAGCTTCTCGGATGATAAGCTCCCTTAATGATCCTTGTGGTATGCATAGCCGTCTTTCTCGGAACAAGAATCCCTCATGGATGTAAAACTTTCCATGACTCCCGGTGCCACACTCCTTGTAGCTCTCAGCAAAGTCAGGATCATCCTTGTACAGGTCCTTGATGTGCTCGAATCCTAGGACCTTTGCCTCCATGGTGGATATCAAGGCAAACCTCCTTGATAGTGCATCGGCTACCACATTATCTTTGCCCTTCTTGTACTTGATGACATACGGGAAGGTCTCTATGAACTCCATCCACCTGGCATGTCTCCTCTTGAGATTGGTTTGCCCTCTGAGGTGTTTGAGAATCTCGTGATAAGTGTGGATCACAAACTCCTTGGACAGCAAGTAATGCTCCTATGCCTATTCCAGAGGCATCAAACTCCACCTCAAACGTCTTGTTGAAGTTGGGCAGGACTAGCACTGGTGCATGTGTAAGGCTATCCTTCAAGGCCTGGAATGCCTTCTCCTGAGCTTCTCCCCAGCTGAATCCCACTGATACAAGCCTCGATTCAAGGATGTATGCGCGTGGGCTGTTTGGAGAAGGTTAGGTGAGAAACTCGACCTTAGACTTCTTGGATAGGGGTTTTTGAGTTGGTAATCGATGGAGGGGTGAAGTGAACCACACGAGGGGTGATGAACCTCGTGATAAATCACAAACTTAGAGCTAGGAGGGCTGGTCTCAACTAGGTTCTAAGCGCACAAGATTCTTAGGGAGAAAACTTGTTGGAAAAAGTTCTACTTTATTAATATCAAAAAAAGGTTGTCGAACTACAATGCTGGAAGGAGCCTTATTAATATGCTCGACAGCTTGACCTTCTAGGGTCGACTCAAACAAATAAAAGCAAAGTTTACAAAAGTGCACAAAAGGAAAAAGATACAAAAGTGTATAACCGAAAAAGGACCTATTCCTAAAATGTTCTTGACTCAAAAAATGTAAAGCATCTAGATCCTACCCTGCAAAACAGAAAGAGGCATATATTCGAATTGAAACTTACCTTAACTTACCTCACGGCCAAGAAATGGAAGGTGGCCGTCCTTGTGGCATGCACGCGCCTTACTCCTAGTCTTTGACTTGGAGTAGGGTTAAAAATCTTTGGGCCCTGACCTCTCTTGCCACTAAAGCCCAAGTCTCTGATGTTCCTTGTGTTGTTGAGAAGCCTTTGGACTCTACTTTACTCTTCTGGCCCATTGTCCTTAGCTGATCTTTCTCTAGGACCTTGTCGACCCATAAGCTGAATTTGTGGAAGAGTGTTCTTGATCTGCTTCTTGTCATTGCTCCTGGAGGTACCACTGGTGTAGATACTTCTTCTAGGTGCATGTCCTGGAGCTGGTAGCTCATTTGGTCCGAGTCCTCTTGTGTGGAAGTGGAAATGCGCGTGTACTCGGCTGGATCGGCTGTACCGGCTGGATTGTGCGCGGTACTGGCCGGAATGCCTTCAGGACCGACCAAGTTGATCCCGGAGTCGGCGGCATCACCAGAGGGACCGGCGGTGTCATCCACGTCCCCACCAAGTGTGCCAGAAGCTTGGGCCTCTCCGCCGGCGATGCTGACCGGTCTGGTCCTATAGGTCGAGGGTCCGGCTGTACTGCCTGGTCCGGCAGACGTGCCAGATGGTCCTGCTGTCTCGGGCAAGCTTCCTGGTCGGCCAGTCTGGTCTCCTGGCTGGATGTACGACCTGATGTCCTCATCATTCCCTCCCTCTTCAGTAGGTTTTGTCCTCAAAACTGGTTCATCTGCATGGAAAGGGGCTAAGTCAGTAACAATGAGCGTATTGGACACATTAAACTCACCTGGCAGCTCGATCCGGTAGGCGTTGTTGTTGATCCTCTCGAGCACTCTGAATGGTCCATCTCCTCTTGGTGCTAGCTTGGAACTCCTTAGGTTTGGGAACCTCTCCTGCCGTAGGTGTAGCCACACCCAATCGCCTGGTTGAAAGATCACCTCCTTTCTTCCCTTGCTGGCATGAGTCATGTACTGTCCGGTCCTCTTCTCCAAGTTTTCTGCTACCTTCTGGTGTAATCTCCTTATGAAATCTTCCTTGGATGCTCCGTTGAGGTTGGTCATCTCAGCTGGTGGTAGTGGTGTTTGCTCCAATGGGGTGAGAGGGTTGAAGCCGTATACCACTTCAAATGGTGTCTTCTTGGTTTCTGAGTGCACGGCTTGGTTGTAAGCGAACTCTATGAATGGTAGGCACTCCACCCAAGTCTTTAGGTTCTTCCCTAGTGTAGTTTTGAGAAGAGTTGATAGTGTCCTGTTGACAACTTCAGTTTGGCCATCGGTTTGAGGATGGCAGGTGGTAGAGAAGAGTAGCTTTGTGCCTAGCTTTCTCCAAAGGGTCCTCCAGAAATGGCTGAGGAACTTGGTGTCCCTGTCTGATACGATTGTCCTTGGCACTCCATGAAGCCGTACTATCTCCCTGAAGAACAGCTCAGCTGTTTGTGTGGCATCATTGACATTTGCACATGGAATGAAGTGTGCCATCTTGGAGAATCTGTCCACCACTACAAAGATTGCATCTTTGTGGTTGATCTTGGGCAGACCTAGAACAAAGTCCATTGAGATGTCCACCCATGGATGTGTGGGTATGGGCAGTGGGAGATACAACCCGTGAGGTTGCACTCGGGACTTTGCCTTCTTACAAGTGATGCATCTTGCACAATGAGCTTCTACTGTCCTCTTGATGTGTGGCCAGTAGAAGTGCTCCTTGACCACTGCTAGAGTCTTGTCGACACCAAAGTGGCCCATGAGTCCTCCTCCATGAGCATCTCGGATGATAAGCTCCCTTAATGATCCTTGTGGTATGCACAGCCTTCTTTCTCGGAACAAGAATCCTTCATGGATGTAGAACTTGCCATGACTCCCTGTGCCACACTCCTTGTAGCTCTCAGAAAAGTCAGGATCATCCTTGTATAGGTCCTTGATGTGCTCGAACCCTAGGACCTTTGCCTCCATGGTTGATATCAAGGCAAACCTCCTTGATAGTGCATCGGCTACCACATTATCTCTGCCCTTCTTGTACTTGATGATGTACGGGAAGGTCTCTATGAACTCCATCCACCTGGCATGTCTCCTCTTGAGATTGGTTTGCCCTCTGAGGTGTTTGAGAGTCTCGTGATCAGTGTGGATCACAAACTCCTTGGACAGCAAGTAATGCTGCCAAGTCTCCAATGCTAGGACAAGGGCATAAAGCTCCTTGTCATAAGTGGGGTAGTTCAGTGAGGCACCACCTACCTTCTCACTGAAGTATGCCACTGGTCTCCCTCCTTGGGTTAGCACTGCTCCTATGCCTATTCCAGAGGCATCACACTCTACTTCAAACGTCTTGTTGAAGTCGGGAAGGACTAGCACTGGTGTGTGTGTAAGGATGTCCTTCAAGGCCTGGAATGCCTTCTCCTGAGCTTCTCCCCAGCTGAATCCCACATTCTTCTTCACTACTGCCTTCAGTGGTGAGGCAATACTGCTGAAGTTGGGCACGAATCTCCTATAGAAGCTGGCCAGTCCGTGGAAGCTCCTTACTTGGCTGATGTTTCCTGGTGTTGGCCATTCTTGTATGGCTCGTATCTTCTCTTCATCAACCTGTAGGCCCTGTGAACTTACAACAAAACCAAAAAAGACAAGTTTATCAGTACAAAAGATGCACTTCTTGAGATTGGCATAAAGCTCTTCTTGTCGAAGGGTTTTAAGTACCATCTCAAGATGTGTGAGGTGTTCCCGTAGGCACTTACTATAAACTAGTATATCATCAAAGTAAACTACCACAAACTTACTGATGTACGCCCTAAGAACTTGGTTCATAAGGCGCATGAAGGTGCTTGGGGCATTAGTCAAGCCGAATGGCATGACTGTCCACTCATAGAGCCCTTGCTTGGTCTTGAAGGCAGTCTTCCACTCATCACCTTCCTTCATTCTTACCTGGTGGTATCCACTTTTGAGGTCTATCTTGGAGAAGACCGTGGCTCCACTCAGCTCATCTAGCATGTCATCCAGTCGTGGTATTGGATGCCTGTACTTGACTGTGATGTTGTTGATTGCTCGGCAGTCCACGCACATGCGCCAAGTCCCATCCTTCTTGGGCACTAGTAGCACTGGTACGGCACATGGACTGAGGCTCTCTCTAACATAGCCTTTCTCCAGGAGCTCCTTGACTTGCTTCTCAAGCTCCTTGGACTCCTCTGGACTCATCCGGTAGGCTGGCCGGTTGGGCAGGGCTGCTCCGGGCACTAGATCAATCTGGTGTTCTATGCCACGTAAAGGAGGCAAGCCTGCTGGTATCTCCTCTGGAAATACATCCTGAAACTTGTTGAGGAGAGTTGCTACTTCAGAAGGTAGCTCTACCTGTCCCTGTTCTACACTCAAAACTTCTTTGAAGACCATTAGTAACATTAAATCCTTTGAGGCTAAAGCTCTCCGGACATGGCTTGGTTGAATAAGAAAATTAGACTTGATAAGCTTCTTTTCCTTACTCATTTGGAGTTGTAGCTCGTGTACCTGAGCAGGTGTAAGAGGAGCTAGGCTGACCTTTCTCTTGTCATGCACGAAGCTGTAGAGATTGGTTCGGCCATCATGCCTGGTCTCTTTGTCAAACTGCCATGGTCTTCCTAGTAGAAGATGGCCAGCTTGCATGGGCACCACGTCGCACACGACTTGGTCCTGGTACTTGCCCACACTGAATGGTACAATGACTTGTTCATGGATCTTTAGCTCCACTTTGTCATCGAGCCATCTCAGTCTATATGGTCGAGGATGCTTTGTCTTCTCCAGACCTAGCTTATCAACCATATATGCACTAGCAACGTTAGTGCAAGAACCACCATCTATGATGAGGTTACATACCTTGCCCTTGATGGTGCAACGGCTGTGGAAGATGTTCTCCCTTTGGATGGTCTCTGAAGGATCCACCATTGCACTGAGGATACGTCTAGTGACCAGTACTTCCCCCACATCAGGGTACTCAATGTCACCATACTCTCCTTCTGGTTCATAGTCTTCTTCATCTTGGGACTCATACTCTCCTGCCTCTGTAATCAGCATGACTCGGTTGTTTGGGCACTACCTTGATATGTGTCCACGTCCCCTGCACTTGAAACAAGTTATGTCACGTGATCTTTGAGGGTTAGAAGACTTACCAGGCTCTCTCTGGTAACGGGTGGGTTCAGGAGGCTTGCTCTTGAACCTTGACTCGATCTCTATGCTTTTGCCTTTGTCTACAGGCTTGGGCATGTTGCTTGGTGCCCAAGGTGTCTTAGGCTTGCTGCGGATGTCTTGGCTCTTACGTTTGATGTGCTGCTCAGCTTGCACAGATAGGTGGAACAAGTCTTTGAAGTCATTGTAGATTTGCCTTTCCACCTTGCGGCTGATCCTTTCTTGGAGTCCATCCAAGAACTGTGCAATCAATGCTTCTTCATCATCATTGAGCTCCAATCTGTTCCTTAACTTCTCGAACTCTTCATAGTACTCCTCTACTGATCTGGTACCCTGCTTAAGAGTACGAAAACGACGTTGCAAATCTCTATGAAAGTAAGGTGGAACAAACCTTTGTCGCATGAGGTCTTTCATGTCGACCCATGAGTCTACCGGTCTCATTCTCTTCCTCCTTCTGTCAGATACCTCACGATCCCACCAGATGAGGGCATTGTCCTTGAGTTGTGCTACTGCCTTTGAGACTCTCCTAGGTCCTGATTGGTTGTAGTGATCAAAGATATGATCCATTCTCCTCTCCCAATTTAGGTAAGCCTCGGGGTCTACTTTTCCTGCAAAATTTGGAGTTAGTTTAACATCAGGATGAATTACCCGGTTGTAGGTGTGTTCATCTCCATCCTCATGATGTCTTGGAGGCATTCTTGGTCTCTGGTGAAGACCATATGGCTCAAAGCCATCATCTTCTGCCTCTGGTTGCCGTGGAGGTCCTCTCGGCCTATGGTGATAGTTATGAGGTTGTGTGTCCTCATCTCCATCTGGCTGGGGTTCCTCCTGTTCGTGCCGTGTCCTAAGGTGCTCAGGACCCTCAGGACGGTCTTGCTCAGCTCTCACGTGCCTTATGGCCTGGAATCTCACCGGTCTTTCCATGCGCTCCAACCTCTCGCCTATGGATGCGAGTTGTGTTTGGAGTGTGGTGAACATGGCCATCATGGCTTCGGCTGCTTCTCTATTCTCTTCACCCATGGTGTGCTACAAAGAAAGAAGACAAGTTAGGATGCTCCTAAATTGTTAGGAGGGTTTTCTTTTTATAAGGGGTTCGAAAAAAATGCAAAAAGGAAAAATCCTAAGGAAAGGAAATTCGAATAAAAGGAAAAGGAAACTTCCTAGACAACTTGTGCTAGCTGTCCAATTCGAAATCTTTTGGGTATTTTCCTATTTTCTTTTCTTTTCTTTTTCTTTTCTTTTTCTTTTCTTTTTAATTTAACTTAAAATTAATGGAAATATGAATTAAACAAAAAGGAAAACGTGAATGGCAATGCAAAAGTGAATCTAAACCCTAGTGATACACGTAGAAGGCTAGATGCACTCGGATTGGAGTTTGAGGTTATTTTTTTTTTCTTGAATGTGACTTAAACTAATGCAAGAACAAAAAACAAAACAGGCAAAAGGATAGAAACAACCTGCTTTAGGAGCTTTAAGCTCTGATACCAAAATGATACAAGCCTCGATTCAAGGATGTATGCGCGTGGGCTGTTTGGAAAAGGTTAGGTGAGAAACTCGACCTTAGACTTCTTGGATAGGGGTTTTTGAGTTGGTAATCGATGGAGGGGTGACGTGAACCACACGAGGGGTGATGAACCACGTGATAAATCACAAACTTAGAGCTAGCAGGGCTGGTCTCAACTAGGTTCTAAGCGCACAAGATTCTTAGGGAGAAAACTTGTTGGAAAAAGTTCTACTTTATTAATATCAAAAAAAGGTTGCCGAACTACAATGCAGGAAGGAGCCTTATTAATATGCTCGACAGCTTGACCTTCTAGGGTCGACCCAAATAAGAAAAGGAAAACTTACAAAAGTGCACAAAAGGAAAAAGATACAAAAGTGTATAATCGAAAAAGGACCTATTCCTAAAATTTCTTTCACTCAATAAATGTAAATATTCTAGATCCTACCCTGCAAAACAGAAAGAGGCATATATTCGAATTGAAACTTACCTTAACTTACCTCACGGCCAAGAAATGGAAGGTGGCCATCCTTGTGGCATGCACGCGCCTTGCTCCTAGTCTTCGACTTGGAGTAGGGTTAAGAATCTTTGGGCCCTGACCTCTCTTGCCACTAAAGCCCAAGTCTCTGATGTCCCTTGTGTTGTTGAGAAGCCTTTGGACTCTTTCTTGCACTTCTGGCCCATTGTCCTTAGTCGATCTTCTTCTAGGAGCTTGTCGACCAATAAGCTGAATTTGTGGAAGAGTGCCCTTGATCTGCTTCTTGTCATTGCTCCTTGAGGTACCACTGGTGTAGAGACTTCCTCTAGGTGCATGTCCTGGAGCTGGTAGCTCATCTGGTCCGAGTCTTCTTGTGTGGAAGTGAAAATGCGCGTTTACTCGGCTAGATCGGCTGTACCGGCTGGATTGTGCGAGGTACTGGCCGGAATGCCTTCAGGACCGCCAAGTTGATCCCGGAGTCGGTGGCATCACCAAGGGGACCGGCGGGTGTCATCCACGTCCCCACCAAGTGTGCCGGAAGCTTGGGCCTCTCCCGCAATGTTGACCGGTCTGGTCCTATAGGTCGAGGGTCCGCGGTACTGTCTGGTCCGCAGCGCCAGATGGTCCTGCTGTCTCGGCAAGCTTCCTGGTCGGCCAGTCTGGTCTCCTGGCTGGATGTACGACCTGATGTCCTCATCATTCCCTCCCTCTTCAGTAGGTTTTGTCCTCAAAACTGGTTCATCTGCATGGAAAGGGGCCAAGTCAGTAACATTGAACGTATTGGACACATTAAACTCACCTGGCAGCTCGATCCGTAGGCGTTGTTGTTGATCCTCTCGAGCACTCTGAATGGTCCATCTCCTCTTGGTGCTAGCTTGGAACTCCTTAGGTTTGGGAACCTCTCCTGCCAGGTGTAGCCACACCCAATCGCCTGGTTGAAAGATCACCTCCTTTCTTCCTTGTTGGCATGAGTCACGTACTGTCCGGTCCTCTTCTCCAAGTTTCTGCTACCTTCTGGTGTAACCTCCTTATGAACTCTGCTTTGGATGCTCCGTTGAGGTTGGTCATCTCAGCTGGTGGCAGTGGTGTTTGCTCCAATGGGGTGAGAGGGTTGAAGCCGTATACCACTTCAAATGGTGTCTTCTTGGTTGCTGAGTGCACGGTGGCGAACTCAATGAATGGCAGGCACTCCACCCAAGTCTTTAGGTTCTTCCCTAGTGTAGTTCTGAGAAGAGTTGATAGTGTCCTGTTGACAACTTCAGTTTGGCCATCGGTTTGAGGATGGCAAGTGGTGAGAAGAGTAGCTTCGTGCCTAGCTTTCTCCAAAGGGTCCTCCAGAAATGGCTGAGGAACTTGGTGTCCCTATCTGATACGATGGTCCTTGGCACTCCATGAAGCCGTACTATCTCCCTGAAGAACAGCTCAGCTGTTTGTGTGGCATCATTGACATTGGCACATGGGATGAAGTGTGCCATCTTGGAGAATCTGTCCACCACTACAAAGATTGCATCTTTGTGGTTGATCTTGGGCAGACCTAGAACAAAATCCATCGAGATGTCCACCCATGGATGTGTTGGTATGGGCAGTGGGAGATACAACCCGTGAGGTTGCACTGGACTTTGCCTTCTTGCAAGTGATGCATCTTGCACAATGTGCTTCTACTGTCCTCTTGATGTGTGGCCAGTAGAAGTGCTCCTTGACCACTGCTAGAGTCTTGTCGACACCAAAGTGGCCCATGAGTCCTCCTCCATGAGCTTCTCGGATGATAAGCTCCCTTAGTGATCCTTGTGGTATGCACAGCCTTCTTTCTCGAACAAGAATCCTCATGGATGTAGAATTTGCCATGACTCCTGTGCTACACTCCTTGTAGCTCTCAGCAAGTCAGGATCATCCTTGTATAGATCCTTGATGTGCTCGAATCCTAGGACCTTTGCCTCCATGGTTGATATCAAGGCAAACCTCCTTGATAGTGCATCGGCTACCACATTGTCTTTGCCCTTCTTGTACTTGATGATGTACGGAAGGTCTCTATGAACTCCATCCACCTGGCATGTCTCCTCTTGAGATTGGTTTGCCCTCTGAGGTGTTTGAGAGTCTCGTGATCAGTGTGGATCACAAACTCCTTGGACAGCAAGTAATGCTGCCAAGTCTCCAATGCTCGGACAAGGGCATAAAGCTCCTTGTCATAAGTGGGGTAGTTCAGTGAGGCACCACCTAGCTTCTCACTGAAGTATGCCACTGGTCTCCCTCCTTGGGTTAGCACTGCTCCTATGCCTATTCCAGAGGCATCACACTCCACTTCAAACGTCTTGTTGAAGTCGGGAAGGACTAGCACTGGTGCATGTGTAAGGCTGTCCTTCAAGGCCTGGAATGCCTTCTCCTGAGCTTCTCCCCAGCTGAATCCCACGTTCTTCTTCACTACTGCCGTCAGTGGTGAGGCAATACTGCTGAAGTTGGGCACGAATCTCCTATAGAAGCTGGCCAGTCCGTGGAAGCTCCTTACTTGGCTGATGTTTCCTGGTGTTGGCCATTCTTGTATGGCTCGAATCTTCTCTTCATCAACCTGTAGGCCCTGTGAACTACAACAAAACCTAAAAAGACAAGCTTATCAGTACAAAAGGTGCACTTCTTGAGATTGGCATAAAGCTCTTCTTGTCGAAGGGTTTTAAGTACCATCTCAAGATGTGTGAGGTGTTCCGTAGGCACTTACTATAAACAAGTATGTCATCAAAGTAAACTACTACAAACTTACTGATGTACGCCCTAAGAACTTGGTTCATAAGGCATGAAGGTGCTTGGGGCATTAGTCAAGCCAAATGGCATGACTGTCCACAGAGCCCTTGCTTTGTCTTGAAAGCAGTCTTCCACTCATCACCTTCCTTCATTCTTACCTGGTGGTATCCACTTTTGAGGTCTATCTTGAGAAGACCGTGGCTCCACTCAGCTCATCTAGCATGTCATCCAGTCGTGGTATTGGATGCCTATACTTGACTGTGATGTTGTTGATTGCTCGGCAGTCCACGCACATGCGCCAAGTCCCATCCTTCTTGGGCACTAGTAGCACTGGTACAGCACATGGACTGAGGCTCTCGAACATATCCTTTCTCCAGGAGCTCCTTGACTTGCTTCTCAAGCTCCTTGGACTCCTCTGGACTCATCCGTAGGCTGGCCGGTTGGGCAGGGCTGCTCCGGGCACTAGATCAATCTGGTGTTCTATGCCACGTAAAGGAGGCAAGCCTGCTGGTATCTCCTCTGGAAATACATCCTGGAATTTGTTGAGGAGAGTTGCTACTTCAGGAGGTAGCTCTACCTGTCCCTGTTCTATACTCAACACTTCCTTGAAAACCATTAGTAACATTA
Source organism: Pugionium cornutum (assembly GCA_018901935.1). NCBI lineage: Eukaryota > Viridiplantae > Streptophyta > Magnoliopsida > Brassicales > Brassicaceae > Pugionium > Pugionium cornutum. The sequence continues at coordinate 16,854,293 of JAENJI010000012.1, read as the reverse complement.
AATCCTTCGAGGCTAAAGCTCTCCGGACATGACTTGGTTGAATAAGAAAATTAGACTTGATAAGTTTCTTTTCCTTACTCATTTGGAGTTGTAGCTCATGTACTTGGGCAGGTGTAAGAGGAGCTAGGCTGACCTTTCTCTTGTCATGCACGAAGGTGTAGAGATTGGTTCTGCCATCATGCCTGGTCTCTTTGTCAAACTGCCATGGTCTTCCTAGTAGAAGATGGCCAGCTTGCATCGCGACTTGGTCTTGGTACTTGCCCACACTGAATGGCACAGTGACTTGCTCATGGATCTTGAGCTCCACTTTGTCATCGAGCCATCTCAGTCTATATGGTCGAGGATGCCGTGTCTCTCTAGACCTAGCTTATCAACCATATATGCACTAGCAACGTTAGTGCAAGAACCACCATCTATGATGAGGTTACATACCTTTCCCTTGATGGTGCAACGGCTGTGGAAGATGTTCTCCTTTGGATGGTCTCTGAAGGATCCACCATTGCACTGAGGATACGCCTAGTGACCAGCACTTCCCCCACATCAGGGTACTCAATGTCACCATATTCTCCTTCTGGTTCATAGTCCTCTTCATCTTGGGACTCATATTCTCCTGCCTCCGTAATCAGCATGACTCGGTTGTTTGGGCACTCCTTGAGATGTGTCCACGTCCCCTACACTTGAAACAAGTTATGTCACGTGATCTTTGAGGGTTAGAAGACTTACCAGGCTCTCTCTGGTCACGGGTGGGTTCAGGAGGCTTGCTCTTGAACCTTGACTCGATCTCTACGCTTTTGCCTTTGTCCACGGTCTTAGGCATGTTGCTTGGTGCCCAAGGTGTCTTAGGCTTGCTGCGGATGTCTTGGCTCTTACGTTTGATGTGCTGCTCAGCTTGCACAGATAGGTGGAACAAGTCCTTGAAGTCATTGTAGATTTGCCTTTCCACCTTGCAGCTGATCCTTTCTTGAGTCCATCCAAGAATTGTGCCATCAATGCTTCTTCATCATCATTGAGCTCCAATCTGTTCCTTAGCTTCTCGAACTCTTCATAGTACTCCTCTACTGATCTGGTACCCTGCTTAAGAGTACGAAAACGACGTTGCAAATCTCTATGAAAGTAAGGTGGAACAAACCTTTGTCGCATGAGGTCTTTCATGTCGACCCATGAGTCTACCGGTCTCATTCTCTTCCTCCTTCTGTCAGATACCTCACGATCCCACCAGATGAGGGCATTGTCCTTGAGTTGTGCTACTGCCTTTGAGACTCTCCTAGGTCCTGATTGGTTGTAGTGATCAAAGATATGATCCATTCTCCTCTCCCAATTTAGGTAAGCCTCGGGGTCTACTTTTCCTGCAAAATTTGGAGTTAGTTTAACATCAGGATGAATTACCCGGTTGTAGGTGTGTTCATCTCCATCCTCATGATGTCTTGGAGGCATTCTTGGTCTCTGGTGAAGACCATATGGCTCAAAGCCATCATCTTCTGCCTCTGGTTGCCGTGGAGGTCCTCTCGGCCTATGGTGATAGTTATGAGGTTGTGTGTCCTCATCTCCATCTGGCTGGGGCTCCTCCTGTTCGTGCCATGTCCTAAGGTGCTCAGGACCCTCAGCACGGTCTTGCTCAGCTCTCACGTGCGTTATGGACTGGAATCTCACAGGCTTCTCCACGTGCTCCAATCTCTCGCCTACGGATGCGAGTTGCGTTTGGAGGGTGGTGAACATGGCCATCATGGCTTCGGTTGCTTCTCTATTCTCTTCTGCCATTGCATACTACAAGGAAAGAAGACGAGTTATGCTGCTCCTACATTATTAGGAGGGTTTTCTTTTATAAGGGGATTCGAAAAAAAATGCAAAAGGAAAAATCTGAGAAAAGGAAAATTCTAAGATATGAAGATTTGAATAAAAAAGGAAACTTTCTTGACAACTATTGCTAGCTGTCCAATTCGAATTCTTTTGGTATTTTTCCTATTTTTCTTTTTCTTTTCTTTTAATTTAACTTAAAAATAATAGAAATATGATTCTAACAAAATGGAAAGTCGAAAATAGTAATGCAAGAATAATTCTAGAACCTAGTGTTGCACGTGGGAACTAGATGCACTTGGTATGAACTTAGATGTTATTTTTTTTATTTTTTTGAATGAAACTTAAACTAATGCAAGAACAAGAAACAAAACAAGTTAAAGGATAGAAACAACCTGGTTTAGGAGCTTTAAGCTCTGATACCAAAATGATACAAGCCTTGATTCAAGGATGTATGCGCGTGGGCTGTTTGTAGAAGATTAGGTGAGAAACTCAACCTTAGGCTTCTGGATAGGGGTTTTCTGGTTGGTAAACGATGGAAGGGTGAAGTGAACCACACGAGGGGTGATGAACCTCGTGATAAATCACAAACTTAGAGCTAGGAGGGCTGGTCTCAACTAGGTTCTAAGCGCACAAGATTCTTAGAGAGAAAACTTGTCGGAAGAAAGTTCTATCCTTATTAATATCAAAAAGGTTGTCAAATTACAATGCTGGAAGGAGCCTTATTAATATGCACGACAGCTTGACCTTCTAGGGTCGACTCAAAGAAAGAAAAGGAAAGATTACAAATGGGCACAAATGGAAAATGTACAAAAGTGCATAACCAAAAAAGGACCTATTCCAAAAATGTCTTTGACTCAAAAAATGTAAATATTCTAGATCCTACCCTACAAAACAAAAAGAGGCAAATATTCGAATTGAAAACTTACCTTACATACCTCACAGCCAAGAAATGGAAGGTGGCCGTCCTTGTGGCATGCACGCGCCTTGCTCCTAGTCTTCGACTTGGAGTAGGGTTAGGAATCTTTGGGCCCTGACCTCTCTTGCCACTAAAGCCCAAGTCTCTGATGTTCCTTGTGTTGTTGAGAAGCCTTTGGACTCTACTTTGATCTTCTGGCCCATTGTCCTTAGCTGATCTTCCTCTAGGAGCTTGTCGACCCATAAGCTGAATTTGTGGAAGAGTGTTCTTGATCTGCTTCTTGTCATTGCTCCTGGAGGTACCACTGGTGTAAATACTTCTTCTAGGTGCATGTCCTGGAGCTGGTAGCTCATTTGGTCTGAGTCCTCTTGTGTGGAAGTGGAAATGCGCGTGTACTCGGCTGGATCGGCTGTACCAGCTGGATTGTGCGCGGTACTGGCCGGGATGCCTTCAGGACCGGCCAAGTTGATCCCGGAGTTGGCGGCATCACCAGAGGGACCGGCGGTGTCATCCACGTCCACCAAGTGTGCCGAAGCTTGGGCCTCTCCGGGCGATGTTGACTGGTCTGGTCCTAGGTCGAGGGTCCTACGCTTCTCCGCAGGCGCAGATGGTCCTGCTGTCTCGGCAAGCTTTGGTCGGCCAGTCTGGTCTCCTGGCTGGATGTACGACCTGATGTCCTCATCATTCCTCCTCTTCAATAGGTTTTGTCCTCAAACTGATTCATCTGCATGGAAAGGGGCAGTCAGAATTACATTGAACGTATTGGACATTAAACTCACCTGCAGCTCGATCCGTAGGCGCTGTTGTTGATCCTCTCAACCTTGAATGGTCCATCTCCTCTTGGTGCTAGCTTGAAACTCCTTAGGTTTGGGAACCTCTCCTGCCGTAGGTGTAGCCACACCTAATCGCCTGGTTGAAAGGTAACCTCCTTTCTTCCCTTGTCGGCATGAGTCACGTAATGTCCGGTCCTCTTCTCCAAGTTTTCTGCTACCTTCTGGTGTAACCTCCTTATGAACTCTGCCTTGGATGCTCCGTTGAGGTTGGTCATCTCAGCTGGTAGTAGTGGTGTTTGCTCCAATGGGGTGAGAGGGTTGAAGCCGTATACCACTTTAAATGGTGTCTTCTTTGTTGCTGAGTGCACGGCCCAGTTGTAAGCAAACTCTATGAATGGCAGGCACTCCACCCAAGTCTTTAGGTTCTTTCCTAGTGTAGTCCTAAGAAGGGTTGATAGTGTCCTGTTGACAACTTCAGTTTGGCCATCGGTTTGAGGATGGCAGGTGGTAGAGAAGAGTAGCTTCGTGCCTAGCTTTCTCCAAAGGGTCCTCCAGAAATGGCTGAGAAATTTGGTGTCCCTGTCTGATACGATGGTCCTTGGCACTCCATGAAGCCGTACTATCTCCCTGAAGAACAGCTCGGCTGTTTGCGTGGCATCATTGACATTGGCACACGGAATAAAGTGTGCCATCTTGGAGAATCTGTCCACCACTACAAAGATTGCATCTTGTGGTTGATCTTGGGCAGACCTAGAACAAAGTCCATTGATATATCCACCCATGGATGCGTCGGTATGGGCAGTGGGAGATACAACCCGTGAGGTTGCACTTGGCACTTTGCCTTCTTGCAAGTGATGCACCTTGCACAATGAGCTTCTACTGTCCTCTTGATGTACCAGAAGTGCCTTGACCACTGCTAGAGTCTTGTCGACACCAAAGTGGCCCATGAGTCCTCCATGAGCTTCTCGGATGATAAGCTCCCTTAGTGATCCTTGTGGTATGCACAACCTCCTTTCTCGGAACAAAAATCCCTCATGGATGTAGAATTTGTCATGACTCCCTGTGCTACACTCCTTGTAGCTCTAAGCAAGGTCAGGATCATCCTGGTATAGATCCTTGATGTGCTCGAATCCTAGGACCTTTGCCTCCATGGTTGATATCAAGGCAAACCTCCTTGATAGTGCATCGGCTACCACATTATCTTTGCCCTTCTTGTACTTGATGATGCACGGGAAGGTCTCTATGAACTCCATCCACCTGGCATGTCTCCTCTTGAGATTGGTTTGCCCTCTGAGGTGTTTGAGAGTCTGGAGTGTGGATCACAACTCCTGGACAGCAAGTAATGCTGCCAAGTCTCCAATGCTCGGACAAGGGCATAAAGCTCCTTGTCATAAGTGGGGTAGTTCAGTGAGGCACCACCTAGCTTCTCACTGAAGTATGCCACTGGTCTCCCTCCTTGGGTTAGCACTGCCCCTATGCCTATTCCAGAGGCATCACACTCCACTTCAAACGTCTTGTTGAAGTCGGGCAGGACTAGCACTGGTGCATGCGTAAGGCTGTCCTTCAAGGCCTGGAATGCCTTCTCCTGAGCTTCGCCCCAGCTGAATCCCACGTTCTTCTTCACTACTGCCGTCAATGGTGAGGCAATACTGCTGAAGTTGGGCACGAATCTCCTGTAGAAGCTAGCCAGTCCGTGGAAGCTCCTCACTTGGCTGATGTTTGTGTTAGCCATTCTGTGGCTCGAATCTTCTTCATCAACCTGTAGGCCCTGTGAACTTCAAACCTAAAAAGACAAGCTTATCAGTACAAAAGGTGCATTTCTTGAGATTGGCATAAAGCTCTTCTTGTCGAAGGGTTTTAAGTACCATCTCAAGATGTGTGAGGTGTTCCCGTAGGCACTTACTATAAACCAAAATGTCATCAAAGTAAACTACTACGAACTTACTGATGTACGCCCTAAGAACTTGGTTCATAAGGCGCATGAACGTGCTTGGGGCATTAGTCAAGCCAAATGGCATGACTGTCCACTCATAGAGTCCTTGCTTTGTCTTGAAAGCGGTTTTCCACTCATCACCTTCCTTCATTCTTACCTGGTGGTATCCACTTTGAGGTCTATCTTGGAGAAGATCGTGGCTCCACTCAGCTCATCTAGCATGTTATCCAGTCGTGGTATTGGATGCCTATACTTGACTGTGATGTTGTTGATGGCTCGGCAGTCCACACACATGCGCCAAGTTCCATCCTTCTTGGGCACTAGTAGCACTGGTACAGCACATGGACTGAGGCTCTCTCGAACATATCCTTTCTCCAGGAGCTCCTTGACTTGCTTCTCAAACTCCTTGGACTCCTCTGGACTCATCCGGTAGGCTGGCCGGTTGGGTAGGGCTGCTTCGGGCACTAGATCAATCTGGTATTCTATGCCACGAAAAGGAGGCAAGCCTGCTGGTATCTCCTCTGGAAATACATCCTGGAATTTGTTGAGGAGAGTTGCTACTTCATGAGGTAGCTCTACCTGTCCCTGTTCTATACTCAACACTTCCTTGAAAACCATTAGCAACATTAAGTCCTTCGAGGCTAAAGCTCTCCGGACATGACTAGGTTGAATAAGAAAGTTAGACTTGACAAGTTTCCTTTCCTTACTCATTTGGAGTTGGTAGCTCATGTACTTGGGCAGGTGTAAGAGGAGCTAGGCTGACCTTTCTCTTGTCATGCACGAAGGTGTAGAGATTGGTTCTGCCATCATGCCTGGTCTCTTTGTCAAACTGCCATGGTCTTCCTAGTAGAAGATGGCCAGCTTGCATCGCGACTTGGTCTTGGTACTTGCCCACACTGAATGGCACAGTGACTTGCTCATGGATCTTGAGCTCCACTTTGTCATCGAGCCATCTCAGTCTATATGGTCGAGGATGCCGTGTCTCTCTAGACCTAGCTTATCAACCATATATGCACTAGCAACGTTAGTGCAAGAACCACCATCTATGATGAGGTTACATACCTTTCCCTTGATGGTGCAACGGCTGTGGAAGATGTTCTCCTTTGGATGGTCTCTGAAGGATCCACCATTGCACTGAGGATACGCCTAGTGACCAGCACTTCCCCACATCAGGGTACTCAATGTCACCATATTCTCCTTCTGGTTCATAGTCCTCTTCATCTTGGGACTCATATTCTCCTGCCTCCGTAATCAGCATGACTCGGTTGTTTGGGCACTCCTTGAGATGTGTCCACGTCCCCTACACTTGAAACAAGTTATGTCACGTGATCTTTGAGGGTTAGAAGACTTACCAGGCTCTCTCTGGTAACGGGTGGGTTCAGGAGGCTTGCTCTTGAACCTTGACTCGATCTCTATGCTTTTGCCTTTTTCAACAGGCTTGGGCATGTTGCTTGGTGCCCAAGGTGTCTTAGGCTTGCTGCGGATGTCTTGGCTCTTACGCTTGATGTGCTGCTCAGCTTGCACAGATAGGTGGAACAAGTCTTTGAAGTCATTGTAGATTTGCCTTTCCACCTTGCGGCTGATCCTTTCTTGGAGTCCATCCAAGAACTGTGCCATCAATGCTTCTTCATCATCATTGAGCTCCAATCTGTTCCTTAACTTCTCGAACTCTTCATAGTACTCCTCTACTGATCTGGTACCCTGCTTAAGAGTACGAAAACGACGTTGCAAATCTCTATGAAAGTAAGGTGGAACAAACCTTTGTCGCATGAGGTCTTTCATGTCGACCCATGAGTCTACCGGTCTCATTCTCTTCCTCCTTCTGTCAGATACCTCACGATCCCACCAGATGATGGCATTGTCCGTGAGTTGTGCTACTGCCATTGAGACTCTCCTAGGTCCTGGTTGGTTGTAGTGATCAAAGATATGATCCATTCGCTCTCCCAATCTAGGTAAGCCTCGGGGTCTACTTTTCCTGCAAAACTTGGAGGAGTTAGTTTAACATCAGGATGAATTACCCGTTGTAGGTGTGTTCATCTCCATCCTCATGACGTCTAGGAGGCATTCTTGGTCTCTGGTGAAGACCATATGGCTCAAAGCCATCATCTTCTGCCTCTGGTTGCCGTGGAGGTCCTCTCGGCCTATGGTGATAGTTATGAGGTTGCGTGTCCTCATCTCCATCTGGCTGGGGTTCCTCCTGTTCGTGCCGTGTCCTAAGGTACTCAGGACCCTCAGGACGGTCTTGCTCAGCTCTCACGTGCCTTATGGCCTGAATCTTCACTGGTCTCTCCACGCTCCAACCTCTCGCCTATGGATGCGAGTTGTGTTTGGAGTGTGGTGAACATGGCCATCATGGCTTCAGCTGCTTCTCTATTCTCTTCTCCCATGTGTGCTACAAAGAAAGAAGACAATTAGGGTGCTCCTAAATTATTAGGAGGGTTTTCTTTTATAAGGGGTTTGAAAAATGCAAAAGGAAAAAAAGGAAAAAAAAAAAAAAAAAGGAAACTTCCTAGACAACTTGTGCTAGCTGTCCAATTCGAATTCTTTTAGTATTTTTCTATTTTCTTTTTTTTTTTTTAATTTAACTTAAAATAATGGAAATATGATTAAACAAAAGGAAAACGTGAATGCAATGCAAAAGTGAATCTAAACCCTAGTGATACACGAGGAGGCTAGATGCACTGGAGTTTGATGTTATTTTTTGATTTTTCTTGAATGCGACTTAAACTAATGCAAGAACTAAAACAAAACAAGCAAAAGGATAGAAACAACCTGGTTTAGGAGCTTTAAGCTCTGATACCAAAATGATACAAGCCTTGATTCAAGGATGTATGCGTGGGCTGTTTGTAGAAGATTAGGTGAGAAACTCAACCTTAGGCTTCTGGATAGGGGTTTTCTGGTTGGTAACGATGGAAGGGTGAAGTGAACCACAGGGGTGATGAACCTCGTGATAAATCACAAACTTAGAGCTAGGAGGGCTGGTCTCAACTAGGTTCTAAGCACAAGATTCTTGAGAGAAAAAAGAAAAGTTCTATCTTTATTAATATCAAAAGGTTGTCGAACTACAATGCTGGAAGGAGCCTTATTAATATGCTCGACAGCTTGACCTTCTAGGGTCGACCCAAATAAGAAAAGGAAAACTTACAAAAGTGCACAAAAGGAAAAGATACAAAAGTGTATAATCAAAAAGGACCTATTCCTAAAATGTTCTTGACTCAAAAATGTAAAGCATCTAGATCCTACCCTGCAAAACAGAAAGAGGCATATATTCGAATTGAAACTTACCTTAACTTACTTCATGGCCAAGAAATGGAAGGTGGCCGTCCTTGTGGCATGCACACGCTTTGCTCCTAGTCTTCGACTTGGAGTAGGGTTAAGAATCTTTGGGCCCTGACCTCTTTTGCCACTAAAGCCCAAGTCTCTGAAGTTCCTTGCATTGTTGAGAAGCCTTTGGACTGTTCCTTGTATTTCTGGCCCATTGTCCTTAGTCGATCTTCCTCTGGGAGCTTGTCCACCCATAAGCTGAACTTGTGGAAGAGTGCTCTTGATCTACTCCTTGTCATTGCTCCTGGTGGCACTACTGGTGTGGATACTTCCTCTAGATGCATGTCCTGAAGCTGGTAGCTTATGTGGTCCGAGTTTCCTTTTGTAGAAGTTGAAGTGCGTGTGTACTCGGCTGGATGGCCTGTACCGGATGGGTTGTGTGCGGTACTGGCCGGAATGGCTTCAGGACCGGCCAAGTTGATCCCGGAGTCGGCGGTGTCATCAGAGGGACCGGCGGTGTCATTCACGTCCCCACCAAGTGTGCCGGGAGCTTGGGCCTCTCCGCCCGCGATGTTGACCGGTCTGGTCCTATAGGTCGAGGGTCCGGCGGTACTGTCTGGTCCGGCAGGCGCGCCAGCTGGTCCTGCTGCCTCGGGCAATCGGATGTACGACCTGATGTCCTCATCATTCCCTCCCTCTTCAGTAGGTTTTGTCCTCAAACTGGATCATCTGCATGGAAAGGGGCCAAGTCAGTGACATTAAACGTATTGGACACATTAAACTCACCTGGAAGCTCGATCCGGTAGGCGTTGTTGTTGATCCTCTCGAGCACTCTGAATGGTCCATCTCCTCTTGGTGCTAGCTTGGAACTCCTTAGGTTTGGGAACCTCTCCTGCCGAGGTGTAGCCACACCCAATCGCCTGGTTGAAAGATCACCTCCTTTCTTCCCTTGTTGGCATGAGTCACGTACTGTCCGGTCCTCTTCTCCAAGTTTTCTGCTACCTTCTGGTGTAACCTCCTTATGAACTCTGCTTTGGATGCTCTGTTGAGGTTGGTCATCTCAGCTGGTGGCAGTGGTGTTTGCTCCAATGGGGTGAGGGGGTTGAAACCGTATACCACTTCAAATGGTGTCTTCTTGGTTGCTGAGTGCACGGCTTTGTAGGCGAACTCAATGAATGGCAGGCACTCCACCCAAGTCTTTAGGTTCTTCCCTAGTGTAGTTCAGAGAAGGGTTGATAGTGTTCTGTTGACAACTTCAGTTTGGCCATCGGTTTGAGGATGGCAAGTGGTTGAGAAGAGTAGCTTCGTGCCTAGCTTTCTCCAAAGGGTCCTCCAGAAATGGCTGAGGAATTTGGTGTCTCTGTCTGATACGATGGTCCTTGGCACTCCATGAAGCCGCACTATCTCCCTGAAGAACAGCTCAGCTGTTTGCGTGGCATCATTGACATTGGCACATGGGATGAAATGTGCCATCTTGGAGAATCTGTTCACCACTACAAAGATTGCATCTTTGTGGTTGATCTTGGGCAGACCTAGAACAAAGTCCATCGAGATGTCCACCCATGGATGTGTTGGTATGGGCAGTGGGAGATACAACCCGTGAGGTTGCACTGGACTTTGCCTTCTTGCAAGTGATGCATCTTGCACAATGAGCTTCTAATGTCCTCTTGATGTGTGGCCAGTAGAAGTGCTCCTTGACCACTGCTAGAGTTTTGTCGACACCAAAGTGTCCCATGAGTCCTCCTCCATGAGCTTCTCGGTTGATAAGCTCCCTTAATGATCCTTGTGGTATGCACAGCCTTCTTTCTCGAAACAAGAACTCCTCATGGATGTAGAACTTGCCATGACTCCCTGTGCCACACTCCTTGTAGCTCTCAGCAAAGTCAGGATCATCCTTGTATAGGTCCTTGATGTGCTCGAACCCTAGGACCTTTGCCTCCATGGTGGATATCAAGGCAAACCTCCTTGATAGTGCATTGGCTACCACATTATCTTTGCCCTTCTTGTACTTGATGACGTACGAGAAGGTCTCTATGAACTCCATCCACCTGGCATGTGTCCTCTTGAGATTGGTTTGCCCTCTGAGGTGTTTGAGAGTCTCGTGATCAGTGTGGATCACAAACTCCTTGGACAGCAAGTAATCCTGCCAAGTCTCCAAGGCTCGGACAAGGGCATAGAGTTCCTTGTCATAAGTGGGGTAGTTCAGTGAGGCACCACCTAGCTTCTCACTGAAGTATGCCACTCGTCTCCCTCCTTGGGTCAGCACTGCTCCTATGCCTATTCCAGAGGCATCACACTCCACTTCAAATGTTTTGTTGAAGTCGGGAAGGACTAGCACTGGTGCGTGTGTAAGGCTGTCCTTCAAGGCCTTGAATGCCTTCTCCTGAGCTTCTCCCCAGCTGAATCCCAGGTTCTTCTTCACTACTGCCGTCAGTGGTGAGGCAATACTGCTGAAGTTGGGCACGAATCTCCTATAGAAGCTGGCCAGTCCATGGAAGCTCCTCACTTGGCTGATGTTCCCTGGTGTTTGGCCATTCTTGTATGGCTCGAATCTTCTCTTCATCAACCTGTAGGCCCTGTGAACTCACAACAAAACCTAAAAAGACAAGCTTATCAGTACAAAAGGTGCACTTCTTGAGATTGGCATAAAGCTCTTCTTGTCGAAGGGTTTTAAGTACCATCTCAAGATGTGTGAGGTGTTCCGTAGGCACTTACTATAAACAAGTATGTCATCAAAGTAAACTACTACAAACTTACTGATGTACGCCCTAAGAACTTGGTTCATAAGGCATGAAGGTGCTTGGGGCATTAGTCAAGCCAAATGGCATGACTGTCCAAGAGCCCTTGCTTTGTCTTGAAAGCAGTCTTCCACTCATCACCTTCCTTCATTCTTACCTGGTGGTATCCACTTTTGAGGTCTATCTTGGAGAAGACCGTGGCTCCACTCAGCTCATCTAGCATGTCATCCAGTCGTGGTATTGGATGCCTATACTTGACTGTGATGTTGTTGATTGCTCGGCAGTCCACGCACATGCGCCAAGTCCCATCCTTCTTGGGCACTAGTAGCACTGGTACAGCACATGGACTGAGGCTCTCGAACATATCCTTTCTCCAGGAGCTCCTTGACTTGCTTCTCAAGCTCCTTGGACTCCTCTGGACTCATCCGGTAGGCTGGCCGGTTGGGCAGGGCTGCTCCGGGCACTAGATCAATCTGGTGTTCTATGCCACGTAAAGGAGGCAAGCCTGCTGGTATCTCCTCTGGAAACACATCCTGGAATTTGTTGAGGAGTGTTGCTACTTCATGAGGTAGCTCTACCTGTCCCTGTTCTATGCTCAACACTTCCTTGAAAACCATTAGTAACATAAAATCCTTCGAGGCTAAAGCTCTCCGGACATGACTAGGTTGAATAAGAAAATTAGACTTGACAATTTTCTTTTCCTTACTCATTTGTAGTTGTAGCTCATGTACTTGGGCAGGTGTGAGAGGAGCTAGGCTGACCTTTCTCTTGTCATGCATGAAGGTGTAGAGATTGGTCCTGCCATCATGCCTGGTCTCTTTGTCAAACTGCCATGGTCTTCCTAGCAGAAGATGGCCAGCTTGCATGGGCACCACGTCGCACACGACCTGGTCTTGGTACTTGCCCACACTGAATGGCACAGTGACTTGCTCATGAATCTTGAGCTCCACTTTGTCATCAAGCCATCTCAGTCTATATGGTCGAGGATGCCGTGTCCTCTCTAGACCTAGCTTATCAACCATATACGCACTAGCAACGTTAGTGCAAGAACCACCATCTATGATGAGGTTACATACCTTTCCCTTGATGGTGCAACGGCTGTGGAAGATGTTCTCCCTTTGGATGGTCTCTGAAGGATCCACCATTGCACTGAGGATACGCCTAGTGACCAGCACTTCCCCCACATCAGGGTACTCAATGTCACCATATTCTCCTTCTGGTTCATAGTCCTCTTCATCTTGGGACTCATATTCTCCTGCCTCCGTAATCAGCATGACTCGGTTGTTTGGGCACTCCCTTGAGATGTGTCCACGTCCCCTGCACTTGAAACAAGTTATGTCACGTGATCTTTGAGGGTTAGAAGACTTACCAGGCTCTCTGGTCACGGGTGGGTTCAGGAGGCTTGCTCTTGAACCTTGACTCGATCTCTACGCTTTTGCCTTTGTCCACAGTCTTAGGCATGTTGCTTGGTGTCCAAGGTGTCTTAGGCTTGCTGCGGATGTCTTGGCTCTTACGTTTGATGTGCTGTTCAGCTTGCACAGATAGGTGGAACAAGTCCTTGAAGTCGTTGTAGATTTGTCTTTCCACCTTGCAGCTGATCCTTTCTTGGAGTCCATCCAAGAATTGCGCCATCAACGCTTCTTCATCATCATTGAGCTCCAATCTGTTCCTCAACCTCTCGAACTCTTCATAGTACTCCTCTACTGATCTGGTACCCTGCTTAAGAGTACGAAAACGTCGTTGCAAATCTCTATGAAAATAAGGTGGAACATACCTTTGTCGCATGAGGTCTTTCATGTCCACCCATGAGTCTACGGGCCTCATTCTTTTCCTCCTTCTGTCAGATACCTCACGATCCCACCAGATGAGGGCATTGTCCGTGAGTTGTGCTACTGCCATTGAGACTCTCCTAGGTCCTGGTTGGTTGTAGTGATCAAAGATATGATCCATTCGCTTCTCCCAATCTAGGTAAGCCTCGGGTCTACTTTTCCTGCAAAAGTTGGAGGAGTTAGTTTAACATCAGGATGAATTACCCGGTTATAGGTGTGTTCATCTCCATCCTCATGACGTCTAGGAGGCATTCTTGGTCTCTGGTGAAGACCATATGGCTCAAAGCCATCATCTTCTGCCTCTGGTTGCCGTGGAGGTCCTCTCGGCCTATGGTGATAGTTATGGGGTTGCGTGTCCTCATCTCCATCTGGCTGGGGTTCCTCCTGTTCGTGCCGTGTCCTAAGGTACTCAGGACCCTCAGGACGGTCTTGCTCAGCTCTCACGTGCCTTATGGCCTGGAATCTCACTGGTCTCTCCACGCGCTCCAACCTTTCGCCTATGGATGCGAGTTGGGTTTGGAGTGTGGTGAACATGGCCATCATGGCTTCAGCTGCGTCTCTATTCTCTTCTCCCATGTATGCTACAAAGAAAGAAGACAATTAGGTTACTCCTAAATTATTAGGAGAGTTTTTCGTTTTATAGGGGATTTGAAAAAATGCAAAAAGGCAAAATTCCTAAGGAAAGGAAATTCGACCAAGAAAAAGGAAACCTTCTAGATGCTTATGCTTAGCTGTCCAATTTCGAAATATCTCCTCTTTCCTTTCTCTTTCTTTTCTTTTCTTTTCTTTTTAAATTAACTTAAAACTAATGGAAATAAGAATAAAACAAAAGGAAAACTCGTATGCAATGCAACAAGTGAATTCTGAACCCTAGTGATACACGTAGGAGGCTAGATGCACTCGGTTTGAAGTTTGAGGTTATTTTTTTGATTTTTTCTTGAATGCGAATGAAACTAATGCAAGAACACAAAACAAAACAAGCAAAAAGGATAGAAACAACCTGGTTTAGGAGCTTTAAGCTCTGATACCAAAATGATACAAGCCTTGATTCAAGGATGTATGCGCGTGGGCTGTTTGTAGAAGATTAGGTGAGAAACTCAACCTTAGGCTTCTGGATAGGGGTTTTCTGGTTGGTAAACGATGGAAGGGTGAAGTGAACCACACGAGGGGTGATGAACCTCGTGATAAATCACAAACTTAGAGCTAGGAGGGCTGGTCTCAACTAGGTTCTAAGCGCACAAGTCTCTCTTGAGAGAAAGCTCGTAGGGAAAAAGTTCTACTTTATTAATAATCAAAAAGGTTGTCGAACTACATGCTGGAAGGAGCCTTATTAATATGCTCGACAGCTTGACCTTCTAGGGTCGACACAAATAAAGAAAAATGGAAAGTTTACAAAAGTGCACAAAAGGAAAAGATACAAAAGTGCATAATCGAAAAAAAGGACCTATTCCTAAAATGTCTTTGACTCAAAAATGTAAACAACTAGATCCTACCCTGCAAAACAGAAAGAGGCAAATATATTCGAATGTAAACTTACCTTATCTTACCTCATGGCCAAGAAATGGAAAGTGGCCGTCCTTGTGGCATGCACGCGCCTTGCTCCTAGTCATCGACTTGGAGTAGGGTTACAAGTCTCTGGGCCTTGACCTCTCTTGCCACTAAAGCCCAAGTCTCTGATGTCCCTTGTGTTGTTGAGAAGCTACTGGACTCTTCCTTGTATTTTAGGCCCATTGTCCTTAGTCGATCTTCTTCTAGAAGCTTGTTGACCCATAGGCTGAATTTGTGGAAGAGCACCCTTGATCTGCTTCTTGTTATTGCTCCTTGAGGTACTACTGGTGTTGAGACATCCTCTAAGTGCATGTCCTGGAGCTGGTAGCTCATTTGGTCCGAGTCCTCTTGTGTAGAAGTGGAAATGCGTGTGTACTCGGCTGGATGGCCTGTACCGGATGGGTTGTGTGCGGTACTGGCCGGAATGGCTTCAGGACCGGCCAAGTTGATCCCGGAGTCGGCGGTGTCATCAGAGGGACCGGCGGTGTCATTCACGTCCCCACCAAGTGTGCCGGGAGCTTGGGCCTCTCCGCCGGCGATGTTGACCGGTCTGGTCCTATAGGTCGAGGGTCCGGCGGTACTGTCTGGTCCGGCAGGCGCGCCAGCTGGTCCTGCTGCCTCGGGCAATCGGATGTACGACCTGATGTCCTCATCACTTGCCCTTGATGGTGCAACGGCTGTGGAAGATGTTCTCCCTTTGGATGGTCTCTGAAGGATCCACCATTGCACTGAGGATACGTCTAGTGACCAGTACTTCCCCCACATCAGGGTACTCAATGTC
The DNA here is from genome assembly GCA_018901935.1 of Pugionium cornutum. Taxonomy (NCBI): domain Eukaryota; kingdom Viridiplantae; phylum Streptophyta; class Magnoliopsida; order Brassicales; family Brassicaceae; genus Pugionium; species Pugionium cornutum. The sequence goes on along the minus strand of JAENJI010000012.1, from coordinate 16,838,714 downwards.
ACCATACTCTCCTTCTGGTTCATAGTCCTCTTCATCTTGGGACTCATACTCTCCTGCCTCCGTAATCAGCATGACTCGGTTGTTTGGGCACTCACTTGAGATGTGTCCACGTCCCCTGCACTTGAAACAAGTTATGTCACGTGATCTTTGAGGGTTAGAAGACTTACCAGGCTCTCTCTGGTCACGGGTGGGTTCAGGAGGCTTGCTCTTGAACCTTGACTCGATCTCTATGCTTTTGCCTTTTTCTACAGGCTTGGGCATGTTGCTTGGTGCCCAAGGTGTCTTAGGCTTGCTGCGGATGTCTTGGCTCTTACGTTTGATGTGCTGCTCAGCTTGCACAGATAGGTGGAACAAGTCTTTGAAGTCATTGTAGATTTGCCTTTCCACCTTGCGGCTGATCCTTTCTTGGAGTCCATCCAAGAACTGTGCAATCAATGCTTCTTCATCATCATTGAGCTCCAATCTGTTCCTTAACTTCTCGAACTCTTCATAGTACTCCTCTACTGATCTGGTACCCTGCTTAAGAGTACGAAAACGACGTTGCAAATCTCTATGAAAGTAAGGTGGAACAAACCTTTGTCGCATGAGGTCTTTCATGTCGACCCATGAGTCTACCGGTCTCATTCTCTTCCTCCTTCTGTCAGATACCTCACGATCCCACCAGATGAGGGCATTGTCCTTGAGTTGTGCTACTGCCTTTGAGACTCTCCTAGGTCCTGATTGGTTGTAGTGATCAAAGATATGATCCATTCTCCTCTCCCAATTTAGGTAAGCCTCGGGGTCTACTTTTCCTGCAAAATTTGGAGTTAGTTTAACATCAGGATGAATTACCCGGTTGTAGGTGTGTTCATCTCCATCCTCATGATGTCTTGGAGGCATTCTTGGTCTCTGGTGAAGACCATATGGCTCAAAGCCATCATCTTCTGCCTCTGGTTGCCGTGGAGGTCCTCTCGGCCTATGGTGATAGTTATGAGGTTGTGTGTCCTCATCTCCATCGGGCTGGGGTTCCTCATGTTCGTGCCGTGTCCTAAGGGGCTCAGGACCCTCAGGACGGTCTTGCTCAGCTCTCACGTGCCTTATGGCCTGGAATCTCACCTGTCTTTCCACGCGCTCCAACCTCTCGCCTATGGATGCGAGTTGTGTTTGGAGTGTGGTGAACATGGCCATCATGGCTTCGGCTGCTTCTCTATTCTCTTCTCCCATGGTGTGCTACAAAGAAAGAAGACAAGTTAGGATTCTCCTAAATTGTTAGGAGGGTTTTCTTTTTATAAGGGGTTCGAAAAAATGCAAAAAGGAAAAATCCTAAGGAAAGGAAATTCGAATAAAAGGAAAAGGAAACTTCCTAGACAACTTGTGCTAGCTGTCCAATTCGAAATCTTTTGGGTATTTTCCTATTTTCTTTCTTTTCTTTTTGTTTTCTTTTTAATTTAACTTAAAATTAATGGAAATATGAATTAAACAAAAAGGAAAACGTGAATGGCAATGCAAAAGTGAATCTAAACCCTAGTGATACACGTAGAAGGCTAGATGCACTCGGTTTGGAGTTTGAGGTTATTTTTTTGATTTTTCTTGAATGCGACTTAAACTAATGCAAGAACAAAAAAACAAAACAAGCAAAAGGATAGAAACAACCTGGTTTAGGAGCTTTAAGCTCTGATACCAAAATGATACAAGCCTCGATTCAAGGATATGCGGTGGGCTGTTTGGAGAAGGTTAGGTGGAAACTCGACCTTAGACTTCTTGGATAGGGGTTTTTGAGTTGGTATTCGATGGAAGGGTGAAGTGAACCACACGAGGGTGATGAACCTCGTGATAAATCACAAACTTAGAGCTAGGAGGGCTGGTCTCAACTAGGTTCTAAGCGCACAAGATTCTTAGAGAAAACTTGTTGGAAAAAGTTCTACTTTATTAATATCAAAAAAAAGGTTGTCGAACTACAATGCTGGAAGGAGCCTTATTAATATGCTCGACAGCTTGACCTTCTAGGGTCGACCCAAATAAGAAAAGGAAAACTTACAAAAGTGCACAAAAGGAAAAGATACAAAAGTGTATAATCGAAAAAGGACCTATTCCTAAAATGTCTTTGACTCAATAAAAGTAAATATTCTAGATCCTACCCTGCAAAACAGAAAGAGGCATATATTCGAATTGAAACATACCTTATCTTACCTCATGGCCAAGAAATGGAAGGTGGCCGTCTTTGTGGCATGCACGCGCCTTGCTCCTAGTCTTTGACTTGGAGTAGGGTTAAGAATCTTTGGGCCCTGACCTCTCTTGCCACTAAAGCCCAAGTCTCTGATGTCCCTTGTGTTGTTGAGAAGCCATTGGACTCTTCCTTGCATTTTTGGCCCATTGTCCTTAGTCGATCTTCCTCTAGGAGCTTGTCGACCCATAAGCTGAATTTCTGGAAGAGTGCCCTTGATCTGCTTCTTGTCATTGCTCTTTCAGGTACCACTGGCGTAGATACTTCCTCTAGGTGCATGTCCTGGAGCTGGTAGCTCATTTGGTCCGAGTCCTCTTGTGTAGAAGTGGAAATGCGCGTGTACTCGGCTGGATCGGCTGTACCGGCTGGATTGTGTGAGGTCGTGGCCGGAATGCCTTCAGGACCGGCCAAGTTGATTCCGGAGTTGGCGGCATCACCAGAGGGACCGGCGGTGTCATCCACGTTGCCACCAAGTGTGCCGGAAGCTTGGGCCTCTCCGCCGGCAATGCTGGTTGCTCTGGTCCTTGTGGTCGAGGGTCCGGCGGTACTCCTTGGGCCGGCAGGCGTGCCAGATGGTCTGGCTGTCTCGGGCAAGCTTCCTGGTCGGCCAGTCTGGTCTCCTGGCTGGATGTACGACCTGATGCCCTCATCACGATCCCACCAGATGAGGGCATTGTCCGTGAGTTGTGCTACTGCCATTGAGACTCTACTAGGCCCTGGTTGGTTGTAATGATCGAAGATATGATCCATTCTTCTCTCCCAATCTAGGTAAGCCTCGGGGTCTACTTTTCCTGCAAAACTTGGAGGAGTTAGCTTAACATCAGGATGAGTTACTCTGTTTTAGGCATGTTCATCTCCATCCTCATGATGTCCAGAAGGCTTCCTTGGCCTCTGGTGAAGACCATATGGCTCGAAACCATCATCTTCTGCCTCTGGTTGCCGTGGAGGTCCTCTCGGCCTATGGTGATAGTTATGAGGTTGTGTGTCCTCATCTCCATCTGGCTGGGGCTCCTCCTGTTCGTGCCATGTCCTAAGGTGCTCAGGACCCTCAGCACGGTCTTGCTCAGCTCTCACGTGCGTTATGGACTGGAATCTCACAGGCTTCTCCACGTGCTCCAATCTCTCGCCTACGGATGCGAGTTGCGTTTGGAGGGTGGTGAACATGGCCATCATGGCTTCGGTTGCTTCTCTATTCTCTTCTGCCATTGCATACTACAAGGAAAGAAGACGAGTTATGCTGCTCCTACATTATTAGGAGGGTTTTCTTTTATAAGGGGATTCGAAAAAAAATGCAAAAGGAAAAATCTGAGAAAAGGAAAATTCTAAGATATGAAGATTTGAATAAAAAAGGAAACTTTCTTGACAACTATTGCTAGCTGTCCAATTCGAATTCTTTTGGTATTTTTCCTATTTTTCTTTTTCTTTTCTTTTAATTTAACTTAAAAATAATAGAAATATGATTCTAACAAAATGGAAAGTCGAAAATAGTAATGCAAGAATAATTCTAGAACCTAGTGTTGCACGTGGGAACTAGATGCACTTGGTATGAACTTAGATGTTATTTTTTTTATTTTTTTGAATGAAACTTAAACTAATGCAAGAACAAGAAACAAAACAAGTTAAAGGATAGAAACAACCTGGTTTAGGAGCTTTAAGCTCTGATACCAAAATGATACAAACCTCGATTCAAGGCTTATATGTGCGTGGGCTGTTTGGAGAAGGTTAGGTGAGAAACTCGACCTTAGACTTCTTGGATAGGGTTTTTTTGGGTTGGTATTCGATGGAAAGGTGAAGTGAACGACACGAGGGGTGATGAACCTTGTGATAAATCACAAACTTAGAGCTAGGAGGGCTGGTCTCAACTAGGTTCTAAGCGCACAAGATTCTTAGAGAGAAAACTTGTCGGAAGAAAGTTCTATCCTTATTAATATCAAAAAGGTTGTCAAATTACAATGCTGGAAGGAGCCTTATTAATATGCACGACAGCTTGACCTTCTAGGGTCGACTCAAAGAAAGAAAAGGAAAGATTACAAATGGGCACAAATGGAAAATGTACAAAAGTGCATAACCAAAAAAGGACCTATTCCTAAATTGTCTTTGACTAAAAAAATGTAAATATTCTAGATCTTACCCTGCAAAACAGAAAGAGGCAAATATTTGAATTGAAAACTTACCTTACTTACCTCACGGCCAAGAAATGGAAGGTGGCCGTCCTTGTGGCATGCACACGCCTTGCTCCTAGTCTTCGACTTGGAGTAGGGTTAGATAGCTTTGGGCCCTGACCTCTCTTGCCACTAAAGCCCAACTCTCTGATGTCCCTTGCATTGTTGAGAAGCCTTTGGACTCTTCTTTGCACTTCTGGCCCATTGTCCTTAGTCGATCTTCCTCTAGGAGCTTGTCGACCCATAAGCTAAACTTGTGGAAGAGTGCTCTTGATCTGCTCCTTGTCATTGCTCCTGGTGGCACTACTGGTGTAGAGACTTCCTCTAGATGCATGTCCTAAAGCTGGTAGCTTATCTGGTCCGAGTCTCCTTTTGTAGAAGTTGAAATGCCCGTGTACTCAGCTGGATCGGCTGTACCGGCTGCACTGTGCGAGGTACTGGACGGAATGCCTTCTGGACCGGCCAAGTTAATCCCGGAGTCGGCGGCGTCACCAAGGGGTCCGGCGGTGTCATCCACGTCGCCACCAATTATGCCGGAAGCTTGGGCCTCTCCGCCGACAATGCTGATCTGTCCGGTCCTATTGGTCTAGGGTCCGGCGGTACCACTTGGGCCGGCAGACGTGCCAGTTGGCCCAGCTGTCTCGGGCAAGCTTCCTGGTCGGCCAGTATGGTCTCCTGGCCGGACATACGACCTGATGTCCTCATCACGGGATGACCGCTCTCACTAAGCAATTCTGTTGCTTATGCCTCCATTTTTGGACGCAGGTTCTAAGACTAACCATGGTGTTGGTCGAGATGTCTGATCTGGCCGTGAGACAAGGCTATGGAAGAAGGGATGGTAGGGTTGGGTAGATCGAACTAGTAAATTGTAATAGCTTATTAGCAAATGTTCAATTGTACTATATTCGATTTATTAATACAAGTTTCTGTTTAACTCAACCCTTGCTCATATTAAAATGGACTAAGCGAACCTCAAACGCGAAAAATTCTAAGTAAAATCGTAGGTCTAACCCGGGTAAGTCTGAAAATCCGGGTTAGGGCTCTACAAAATGCCTGGTAGATCTTGGAGCTAGTATGAGCCGCATGCTTCTAACAGTTTCTCAAAGACTAGGTTTCACAGACTTCAAGAAGGCTCACATCTCACTGGTTTTGGTAGACAGGTCTAAGAGGCCTCCTACTGAGGTCTTTGAAAACTTACCAGTAAAGGTCGGCGACTCAATAATCCCCATGGATTTTTATGCTAGAGATGGATGAGGAGCCAGAAAATCCAATAATATTCGAGAGAACATTCCTTGCCACCGGAGGAGCTGTAATCAATGTGCAGAAAGGTATAATTAAACTCAACTTAAAAACGTCAACTCTCAGGTTCAACATCAAAGAGACGTGCAAGGAACACACCACGGAGGGCAAAGTTTTATTTGTACTTTTGGAGGTTTGGAGGATATGAACGGCAAGGCATTAGCATCGACCAAAGATAAAAGTTTCTTGGAGAAGGAAGACACTGGCAATGGTAAGTCTAGTGAGAAAGACAAGTTGGGTGAACACAGTGCAGAAATGGCAGACCAAGGATCGAGGCCAAGTGATCTACACTTCAATCCCAAGCTGTCAAGATACAAATAGGAGAAGGAAAAAGGAGCTAAGGCAAGTCAAAGGACACTGCCCGTGTGGCCGATTGCGGGTAGGCCGATCGTAGACCAAGGATGTGAGATCAGCCATGGGCTGATCTGAGGAGACCAATCGCGCATGAAGGCGAGATAGGTGATAACCATGGTTTTTGCATTGTTTCACAATACATTTCACCACCTTTTTTGTGCCTGCATTAGCATTTTAGGAATTATATCTTCCCATTTACATTCATTGGCATTTGGCATTGCATTCTATTGTTAGTGCATGCATTTCTGCATCTTCCATACCTTCCCGATGTTTTCAGGTACAACGAGAAATAAAATGGGATCAAGCACGGAAAAATGACGAAGGGATCTCACCTCGGGCAATCTCAGGCCCAACACCATGATATCACTGCCCAATCTCACCATGGTCAAACTAATGGGCCAATCTCGGGCCAACATAAGCCCAAAATGTTTTAAACCTATTTTTACTTAACCGGTTTGTTCAGGGATTAAACCTAATTGATACGGATACTATATAAACCCTTTTAAAACACTTTTAACCTAATTTTTTGTTTAATTTTCTTCTAGTTTTTGCCTCTGGACGTGTTTAGAGAGAGAGGAAATTGGTTTTCAACCTTTGTTCTTGATCTCTTGGTTTTTAGTGAAGAATTTCTCTACCCTACTTCTTATCTTATGTTTAATTGCTTTTACTTCTTTATGCTTATTGTTTTAATGAATATGTTTGAGTAGTTTTCTGTATGGATTGTGGGTAAGGTAGATAAAGAGAATCTTATATTGACTTATGGTTATTAAGGTAGATTAGATGACAAGTCCCTTTTGTTTATAGAAACTTAATTTGCTCTGTGGATTCGATATCCAACTACTACTCAATTTGCTCTTCACTTGGAGTTGTACTCAGGATTAAAACTTAAAACCCCACCAAGTTTTGCCATGGGCAGATCTGAGCAGACCAATCGCGCATGAAGGCGAGATAGGCCTGGTGGTTGATTGGAGAGTGTCTAAGAGATCTCCACCTATATGACAGTGCACCCAAGAAAAAGCACACCATCTCTCTCAACCCTTTCCCACCAATAAAAGGTACCAATCGCTCAAACTTGCCTTTTTCATTAATTTTGTTTTTTTTAATTTTCATCCCTCTTTTGTATTTATTTTCTCACCGAGACAGTGAGAAATAAGTCTGGGGGAGGGGACACCGACGGTCACATTTGTATCATTTTCCATTGTACATATATTTATGCATTAGAAAACACAAAAAATGAAAAAATTCAGAAAACAAAAAACAAACTTTTTGTTGTCATTTACATCCCATGTGTTAAGATTGAGTCTAAAACCATATAGGATTTTGCTGCATTAACATATAGACCATGGTTAGACTGCCTTGACTAAGTTGCACTTAGGACTAAGATTGTAACCCTTAGTAAGAGACTATGATGCTTGCACCATTTCGAAACTTGGGAATCATGTATTGCGCCACAACCTATTAGGTAGATGATTCCTGGGAATTGAAAATATGTCTTATTTAATCCTAACTCCATATAATAGAACCTTGAATGGAATTATCTTACATGCATCTTTCCTAGGACTTTGATACAAGCCTCGATTAAAGGCTGTATGCGCGTGGGCTGTTTGGAGAAGTTTAGGTGAGAAACTCGACCTTAAGCTTCTGGATAGGGGTTTTCTGATTGGTAAGAGATGGAAGGGTGAATTGAACCACACAAGGGGTGATGAACCTCGTGATAAATCACAAACTTAGAGCTAGGAGGGCTGGTCTCAACTAGGTTCTAAGCATACAAGTCTCTTGAGAGAATAACTTGTAGAAAGAAAATTCGATCTTTATTAATTATTAAAAAGGTTGTCGAACTACAATGCTGGAAGGAGCCTTATTAATATGCTCGACAGCTTAACCTTCTAGGGTTGACTCAAAGAAAGAAAAGGAAAATTTACAAAAGTGCACAAATGGAAAACGTACAAAAGTGCATAACCGAAAAAAGACCTATTCCTAAAATGTCTTTGACTCAAAAAATGTAAAGGATCTAAATCCTACCCTGGAAAACAGAAAGAGGCAAATATTCGAATTGAAAACTTACCTTTCTTACCTCAAGGCCAAGAAATGGAAGGTGGCCGTCCTTGTGGCATGCACACGCCTTACTCCTAGTCTTCGACTTGGAGTAGGGTTAGGAATCTCTGGGCCCTGACCTCTCTTGCCACTAAAGCCCAAGTTTCTGAAGTCCCTTGCATTGTTTAGAAGCCTTTGGACTCTTCTTTGCACTTCTGGCCCACTGTCCTTTGTCGATCATTCTCTAGGAGCTTATCGACCCATAAGCTGAATTTGTGGAAGAGTGCTCTTGATCTGCCCCTTTTAATTGCTCCTGGTGGCACTACCGGTGTAGAGACTTCCTCTAGATACATGTACTGAAGCTGGTAGCTTATCTGGTCCGAGTCTCCTTGTGTAGATATTGAAATGCTCGTGTACTCGGCTAGATCGACTGTACCGGCTGGACTGTGCGAGGTACTGGCCGGAATGCCTTTTGGACCGGCCAAGTTGATCCCGGTGTCGGTGGCATCACCAATGGGGCTGGCGGTGTCATCCAAGTCGCCACCAGTTGGGCCGGAGGTTTGGGCCTCTCTGCCGGCAATGCTGATCGGTCCGGTCGTGTTGGTCGAGGGTCTGGCCGTACCGCTTGCACCAGCAGACGTGCCAAATGGCCCGGCTGTCTTGAGCAAGCTTCCTGGTCGACCAATCTGGTCTCCTGGCCGGCCATACGACCTGATGTCCCTATCATCCCCTCCCTCTTCAGTAGGTTTTGACCTCAAAACTGGTTCATCTGCATGGAAAGGGGCTAAGCCAGTTACGTTGAAGGTGTTGGACACATTAACCTCACCTGGGAGCTCGATCCAGTAGGCGTTGTTGTTGATCCTCTCCAGCACTCTGAATGGTCCATCTCCTCTTGGTGCTAGCTTGGAACTCCTTAGGTTGGGGAACCTCTCCTACCGTAGGTGTAGCCACACCCAATCGCCTGGTTGAAAGCTCACCTCCTTTCTTCCCTTGTTAGCATTAGTCACGTACTGTTCGGTCCACTTCTCGAAGTTCTCTGCTACCTTCTGGTGTAACTTCCTTATGAACTCTGCCTTGGATGCTCCGTTGAGGTTGGTCATCTCTGCTGGTGGCAGTGGCGTTTGCTCTAATGGGGTGAGAGGGTTGAAGCCGTATACTACTTCAAAGGTTGTATTTTTGGTTGATGAGTGCACGGATCAGTTGTAAGTGAACTCTATGAATGGCAGGCACTCCACCCAAGTCTTGAGGTTCTTCCCTAGTGTAGTCCTGAGAAGAGTTGATAGTGTCCGGTTGACAACTTCAGTTTGGCCATCGGTTTGAGGATGGCAGGTGGTAGAGAAGAGTAGCTTCGTGCCTAGCTTCCTCCAAAGGGTCCTCCTGAAATTGCTGAGGAACTTGGTGTCCCGATCTGATACAAGCCTTGATTCAAGGCTTATATGCACGTGGGCTGTTTGGAGAAGGTTAGGTGAGAAACTCGATCTAAGACTTCTTGGATAAGGGGTTTTGGGTTGGTATTTGATGGAAGGGTGAAGTGAACCACATGAGGGGTGATGAACCTCCTGATAAATCACAAACTTAGAGCTAGGAGGGCTGGTCTCAACTAGGTTCTAAGCGCACAAGCTTCTTTTAGAGAAAAAAAACTTGTAAAGAAAATTCGATCTTTATTAATTAGCAAAAAGGTTGTTGAACTACAATGCTGGAAGGAGCCTTATTAATATGCTCGACAGCTTGACCTTCAAGGGTTGACTCAAATAAAGAAAAGGAAAGTGTACAAAAGTGCACAAATGGAAAAGATACAAAAGTGCATAACCGAAAAAAGACCTATTCCCAAAATGTTTTTGATCCAAAAATGTAAAGAATCTAGATCCTACCCTGCAAAACAGAAAGAGGCATATATTCAAATTGAAACTTACCTCACGGCCAAGAAATGGAAGGTGGCCGTCCTTGTGGCATGCACGCGCCTTGCTCCTAGTCTTCGACTTGGAGTAGGGTTAGGAATCTTTGGGCCCTGACCTCTCTTGCCACTAAAGCCCAAGTCTCTGAAGTCCCTAGCGTTGTTGAGAAGCCTTTGGACTCTTCTTTTCACTTCTGGCCTATTGTCCTTAGTCGATCTTCCTCTAGGAGCTTGTCGACCCATAAGCTGAACTTGTGGAAGAGTGCTCTTGATCTGCTCCTTGTCATTGCTCCTGGTGGCACTACTGGTGTGGAGACTTCCTCTAGATGCATGTCCTGAAGCTGGTAGCTTATCTGGTCCGAGTTTTTTTGTGTAGAAGTTGAAATGCTCGTTTACTCGGCTGGATCGGTTGTACCGGCTGGACTGTGCGATGTACTGGCCGGAATGCCTTCAGGACCGGCCAAGTTGATCCTGGAGTCGGCGGCATCACCAAGGGGACCGGCGTTGTCATCCACGTCACCACCAAGTGTTCCGGAAGCTTGGGCCTCTCCGCCGGCAATGCTGATCGGTCTGGTTCTATTGGTCGAGGGTCCGGCGGTACTGCTTGGTCCGGCAGACGTGCCAAATGGCCCGGCTGTCTCGGGCAAGCTTCCTGGTCGGCCAGTCTGGTCTCTTGGCTGGACATACGACCTGATGTCCTCATCATCCCCTCCCTATTCAGAAGGTTTTGTCCTCAAAACTGGTTCATCTGCATGGAAAGGGGCTAAGTCAGATACGTTGAATGTGTTGGACACATTAAACTCACCTGGGAGCTCAATCTGGTAAGTGTTGTTGTTGATCCTCTCCAGCACCCTGAATGGTCCATCTACTCTTGGTGCTAGCTTGGAACTCCATAGGTTGGGGAACCTCTCCTACCGTAGGTGTAGCCACACCCAATCGCCTGGTTTTAAGATCACCTCCTTTCTTCCCTTGTTGGCATGAGTCACATACTGCCCGGTCCTCTTCTCCAAGTTCTCTGCTACCTTCTGGTGTAACTTCCTTATGAATTCTGCCTTGGATGCTCCGTTGAGGTTGGTCATCTCTGCTGTTGGCAGTGGCGTTTGCTCCAATGGGGTGAGAGGGTTGAAGCCGTATACTACTTCAAATGGTGTCTTATTGGTTGCTGAGTGCACGGCTCGGTTGTAAGCGAACTCTATGAATGGCAGAAACTCCACCCAAGTCTTGAGGTTCTTCCCTAGTGTAGTCCTGAGAAGAGTTGATAGTGTCTTGCTGACAACTTCAGTTTGGCCATCGGTTTGAGGATGGCAGGTGATAGAGAAGAGTAGCTTCGTGCCTAGCTTCCTCCAAAGATTCCTCAAGAAATGGCTGAGGAACTTGGTGTCCCTGTCTGATATGATGGTCCTTGGCACTCCATGAAGCCGTACTATCTCCCTGAAGAACAGCTCGGCTGTTTGCGAGGCATCATTGACATTGGCACACGAAATGAATTGTGCCATCTTGGAGAATCTGTCCACCACTACAAAGATTGCATCCTTTTGGTTGATCTTGGGCAGTCCTAGAACAAAGTCCATTGATATATCCACCCATGGATGCGTCGGTATGGGCAGTGGGAGATACAACCCGTGAGGTTGCACTCGGAACTATGCCTTCTTGCAAGTGATGCACCTTGCACAATGAGCTTCTACTGTCCTCTTGATGTGTGGCCAGTAGAAGTGCTCCTTGACAACTGCTAAAGTCTTGTCGACACCAAAGTGGCCCATGAGTCCTCCTCCATGAGCTTCTCGGATGATAAGCTCCCTTAATGATCCTTGTGGTATGCACAACCTTCTCTCTCGGAACAAGAATCCCTCATGGATGTAAAACTTGCCATGAATCCCTGTGCCACATTCCTTGTAGCTCTCAGCATAGTCAGGATCATCCTTGTATAGGTCCTTGATGTGCTCGAATCCTAGGACCTTGACCTCCATGGTTGATATCAAGGCAAACCTCCTTAATAGTGCATCGGCTACCACATTTTCTTTGCCCTTCTTGTACTTGATGACGTACGGGAAGGTCTCTATGAACTCCACCCACCTGGCATGTCTCCTCTTGATATTGGTTTGCCCTCTGAGGTGTTTGAGAGTCTCGTGATCAGTGTGGATCACAAACTCCTTGGACAGCAAGTAATGCTGCCAAGTCTCCAATGCTCGGACAAGGGCATAAAGCTCCTTGTCATAAGTGGGGTAGTTCAGTGAGGCACCACCTAGCTTCTCACTGAAGTATGCCACTGGTCTCCCTCCTTGGGTTAGCACTGCTCCTATGCCTATTCCAGAGGCATCACACTCCACTTCAAACGTCTTGTTGAAGTCGGGAAGGACTAGCACTGGTGCATGTGTAAGGCTGTCCTTCAAGGCCTGGAATGCCTTCTCCTGAGCTTCTCCCCAGCTGAATCCCACGTTCTTCTTCACTACTGCCGTCAATGGTGAGGCAATACTGCTGAAGTTGGGCACGAATCTCTTATAGAAGCTGGCCAGTCCGTGGAAGCTCCTTACTTGGCTGATGTTGCCTGGTGTTGGCCATTCTTGTATGGCTCAAATTTTCTCTTCATCAACCTGTAGGCCCTGTGAATTTACAACAAAACCTAAAAAGACAAGTTTATCAGTACAAAAGATGCACTTCTTGAGATTGGCATAAAGCTCTTCTTGTCGAAGGGTTTTAAGTACCATCTCAAGATGTGTGAGGTGTTCCCGTAGGCACTTACTATAAACTAATATATCATCAAAGTAAACCACTACAAACTTACTGATGTACGCCCTAAGAACTTGGTTCATAAGGCGCATGAAGGTGCTTGGGGCATTAGTCAAGCCGAATGGCATGACTGTCCACTCGTATAGCCCCTGCTTTGTCTTGAAAGCAGTCTTCCATTCATCACCTTCCTTCATCCTGACCTGTTGGTATCCACTCTTGAGGTCTATCTTGGAGAAGACTGTGGCTCCACTCAGCTCATCTAGCATGTCATCCAGCCATGGTATTGGATGCCGGTACTTGACTGTGATGTTGTTGATTGCTCGGCATTCCACACACATTCGCCAAGTCCCATCCTTCTTGGGCACTAGTAGCACTGGTACGGCACATGGACTGAGGCTCTCTCGAACATAGCCTTTCTCCAGGAGCTCCTTGACTTGCTTTTCAAGTTCCTTGGACACCTCTGGACTCATCCGGTAGGCTGGCCGGTTGGGCAGGGCGGCTCCGGGCACTAGGTCGATCTGGTGTTCTATGCCATGTAAAGGAGAAACCTGCTGGTATCTCCTCTGGAAACACATCCTGGAACTTGTTGAGGAGAGTTGCTACTTCAGGAGGTAGCTCTACCTGTTCTGTTCTATACTCAAAATTTATTTGAAGACCATTAGTAACATTAAATCCTTCGAGGCTAAAGCTCTCCGGACATGGCTTGGTTGAATAAGAAAATTAGACTTGATAAATTTCTTTTCCTTACTCATTTGGAGTTTTAGCTCGTGTACCTGGACAGGTGTAAGAGGAGCTAGGTTGACCTTTCTTTTGTCATGCACAAAAGTGTAGAGATTGGTTTGGCCATCACGCCTGGTCTCTTTGTCAAACTGCCATGGCCTTACTAGCAAAAGATGGCCAGCTTGCACAGGCACTACGTCGCACACGACTTAGTCTTGGTACTTGCCCACACTGAATGGCACAGTGACTTGCTCATGGATCTTGAGCTCCACTTTGTCATCGAGCCATCTCAGTCTATGCGGTCGAGGGTGCCTTGTCTTCTCTAGACCTAGATTATCAACCATGTACGCACTAGCAACGTTAGTGCAAGAACCACCATCTATGATGAGGTTACATACATTGCCCTTGATGGTGCAACGGCTTTGGAAGATGTTCTCCCTATGGATGGTCTCTGAGGGATCCACCATTGTACTGAGAATGCGTCTAGTGACCAGCACTTCCCCCTCATCAGGGTACTCAATGTCACCGTATTCTCCTTCTGGTTCATAGTCTTCTTCATCTTGGGATTCATACTCTCCAGCTTCCGTAATCAGCATTACCCGGTTGTTTGGGCACTCCCTTAAGATGTGTCCACGACCCCTACACTTGAAACAAGTAATGTCACGTGATCTTTAAGGGTTAGAGGACTTACTAGGCTCTCTCTGGTCACGGGTTGGCTCAGGAGGCTTGCTCTTGAACCGTGACTCGATATTGCTTAGTGCCCAAGGCGTCTTAGGCTTGCTGCGGATGTCTTGGCTCTTACGTTTGATGTGTTGCTGAGCCTGGACAGATAGGTGGAAAAAAATCCTTGAAGTCATTGTAGATTTGTCTTTCCACCTTGTGGCTGATTCTTTCTCCTGTTCATGCCGTGTCCTAAGGTGCTCAGGACCCTCAGCACGGTCTTGCTCAGCTCTCATGTGCCTTATGGCCTGGAATCTCACAGGCCTCTCCACGCGCTCCAACCTCTCGCCTATTGATGTGAGTTGCTTTTGGAGGGTGTGAACATGGCCATCATGGCTTCGGCTGCTTCTCTATTCTCTTCTGCCATTGCGTACTACAAAGAAAGAAGACAAGTTATTCTGCTTCAAAATTGATTAGGAGGGTTTTCTTTATTAAAGGAATTCGAAAAAAATGCAAAAAGAAAAAAAATCTGAGAAATGGAAAATTCGAAGATATGAAGATTTGAATAAAAAGGAAACCTTCTTGACAACTATTGCTAGCTGTCCAATTCGAATTCTTTTGGTATTTTTCCTATTTTCTTTATCTTTTCTTTTAATTTAATTTAAAAATAATAGAAATATGATTCTAACAAAAAGGAAAGTCGAAAATAGCAATGCAAGAATGATCCTAGAGCCTAGTGATGCACGTAGGAACTAGATGCACTCGGTATGAGTTTAGATGTTATTTTTTTTATTTTCTGGAATGAAACTTAAACTAATGCAAGAACAAGAAACAAAACAAGTTAAAGGATAGAAACAACCTGGTTTAGGAGCTTTAAGCTCTGATACCAAAATGATACAAGCCTCGATTCAAGGCTTATATGCGCGTGGACAATTTGGAGAAGGTTAGGTGAGAAACTCGACCTTAGACTTCTTGGATAGGGGTTTTTGGGTTGGTATTCGATGGAGGGGTGAAGTGAACCACACGAGGGGTGATGAACCTCGTGATAAATCACAAACTTAGAGCTAGGAGGGCTGGTTTCAACTAGGTTCTAAGCGCACAAGATTCTTAGAGAGAAAACTTGTTGGAAGAAAGTTCTACTTTATTAATATCAAAAAGGTTGTCGAACTACAATGCTGGAAGGAGCCTTATTAGTATGCTCGACAGCTTGACCTTCTAGGGTCGACTCAAAGAAAGAAAAGGAAAGATTACAAAAGTGCACAAATGGAAAATGTACAAAAGTGCATAACCGAAAAAGGACCTATTCCTAAAATGTCTTTGACTAAAAAAAAATGTAAATATTCTAGATCCTACCCTGCAAAACAGAAAGAGGCAAATATTCAAATTGAAAACTTACCTTACTTACTTCACGGCAAAGAAATGGAAGGTGGCCGTCCTTGTGGCATGCATGCGCCTTGCTGCTAGGCTTCGAGTTGGAGTAGGGTTAGGAATCTTTCGGCCCAAGTCTCTGATGTCCCTTGCATTGTTGAGAAGCCTTTGGACTCTTCTTTGCACTTCTGGCCCATTGTCCTTAGTCGATCTTCCTCTAGGAGCTTGTCGACCCATACGCTGAACTTGTGGAAGAGTGCTCTTAATCTGCTCCTTGTCATTGCTCCTGGTGGCACTACTGGTGTAGAGACTTCCTCTAGATGCATGTCCTGAAGCCGGTAGCTGATCTGGTCCGAGTCTCCTTTTGTAGAAGTTGAAATGCCCGTGTACTCGGCTGGATCGGCTGTACCGGCTGGATCGGCTGTACCGGCTGGATCGGCTGTACCGGCTGGATCGGCTGTACCGGCTGGACTGTGCGAGGTATTGGCCGGAATGCCTTCTGGACCGGCCAAGTTGATCCCGGAGTCGGCGGCATCACCAAGGGGGCCGGTGGTGTCATCCTCGTTGCCACCAATTGTGCCGGAAGCTTGGGCCTCTCCGCCGGCAATGCTGATCGGTCCGGTCCTATTGGTCGAGGGTCCGGCGGTACCGCTTGGGACGGCAGATGTGCCAAATGGCCCGGCTGTCTCTGGCAAGCTTCCTGGTCGGCCAGTCTGGTCTCCTGGCCGGATATACGACCTGATGTCCTCATCACATACCTAAAACTTCCAACCATCTAGGTAGGACCACAAATCCAGTGGGTCCTTCCGTATCTAGTTGGACTCACAACGAATCATTGATAGAAAGCGGCACCATCACATGACATGTAATAATGGGTTCGATCACAACATCACTAGTGCACCGGTTCCCATCAGAACTTCCCAGTTAAGTGTGACTGGGCGAGTGTAGTATCGAGATGGGTGACCCGCTAGGAAGTCCTTGTGTTGCACCTCACTCTTTTTGTTAACTCATTTTTTAGTGTGAATAAAAAAATGTTCTATTATCGAAATACCATAACTTATGCACCGCGAAGAACTACACGATCGACAATACTATTCGGAAAACTCTCTAGAAATCATTGACGTACCAATGGTAAGAAGACTCAATAATGATGTTCTCCACCCCAATGATTCTTAAACTATTTCAAGCCTTTTTACTCAGAGGAAATCAATCACAACTTTAAAACCATATTCTACGCTATGGATACCGCATCTCAACATAGACCTTCAACTAACTAGGCAAGGCCCACACATCGAGTGGGTCCTTCCGTATCGAGTGGGACTTATGAAGAAATATAGCTAGAAAGTGGCACAAGAGCATATATGCAATTACAAGTGTGATCATATCAACACTAATGCACCGTATCCCGTATGTAGCTAAACGGGTTTGAGGGAGAGTAGTACTATGTTGGGTGATCTCCTGGGAAGTTCTTGTAATGCACCACTAGTTTTTTTATTCACTAATCTTTTTAGTTTGAAGTTGGCCAACAAATTTTGTATTTTTGAAACAACATAACTTATGCACCACAAGGAGATACACCACCAACACACCACCAACATCACCATTTCAGAAAACTCTTTCAAAATCCTATGAAGTGCAAAGATAACGAAGAATTATTTGTGATGTTTACAACCCCAGGTTTTAACATTTCGATGCTATTACAGGCATTGTTCTCGAGAGTACTACAAGGATGGGTTATTCTCTTGGGAAGTTCCCGTGTTGCACCCCTCCTTTTTTATTAACTCATTTTTATTGTCAATAAAATACGTTGTGTTTTCAAAATACCATAACTTATGCAGTGCAGGGAACTACACAACCAAAAATACCATTTCAGAAAACTCTCTCAAAATCCTTTAACTTGCTGATGGTAAGAAGACCCCTTGATGATGTTTTTGACCCCCAATTTTAAAGTTTATATGCTCTTCCGGGCCATTTTCTCTGACAGAATCAATAATGACTTCAAAATCGTATTTATGCCATCTATACGTCATCTCACTGCAAAGCCCAAACTTCCAACCATCTAGGTGAAAACCACATATTGAGTGGGTTCTTCTCTATCCAGTGGGATTCACGACCAATCATTGTTAGAAAGTGGTACATGAGCATATATGCAATTACATGATGTGTACTAACATGTGCGGTCATACTGGCACTAATGCACTAGATCCAATTAGAAATATGCAGTTAAGAGTGCTTAAGGGAGAGAAGTACTTGGAAGGGTAACCTAATCGTAATGCACCCCTCTCTTTTTATCAACTCAGTTTTAGTGTCTATCAAAAACCGTTGTATTTTTGAAACACCATAACTTATGCATAGCTAGGAACAACACGACCGACAATACCATTTCAGAAAACTCTCTCAAAATCCTCTTTATTCCCAATTGTAAGAGGAACCACTCATGATATTTTCCACAACAAATATTTACGCTTAAACGCTCTTTCGGGCCTTTTTCTCGGACGAATGTAATCATGACTTCAAAATTGTATTTTATGCCATCTCTACCACATCTCAATGCAGAACCCGAACTTCCAACCATCTAGGGGAGAACAACAAATTGAGTGGGTATTCCCCTATCGAATGGGATACATGAGAAATCATTGCTAGAAAGCGTCACAAAAGCATATATGCGACTCCATGACATGTACTAACATGTGCGATCGTACCACCACTATTGCATCAGATCCCATCAGAATTCCACAGTTATGTGTGCTTAAGCGAAAGTAGTACTGGGATCGGTGACCTGCTAGAAAGTCATTCTGTTGCACCGTCTTTTTTTTATTAACTCATTTTTAATGTCAATCGAAAAATGTTGTATTTTTGAAACATCATAACAAATGTACTGTAAGGAACTACACGACCGACAATACTATTTTGGAAAGCTCTTTCAAATTCCTACAGCGTGCCAATCGAACGAAGATCCATTGGTTATGTTTTCGACAATAAATTTTGATGTTAGACATTATTTCGGGATGTTTATGCACGACTGACATTACCTTTTGGAAAGCTCTCTCAAAGTTCTTTGACGTGCCAAATGGCACGAAGACTTATTGGTGATGTTTACGACCCCTAGTTTTAATGTTTAGATACTATTTCAAGCCTTTTTATCGAATGGAAGCAATGATAACTTCAAAACCGTATTCTATGTCATCTCTACCGCATCTGAATGCAGACCCTAAATTTCTAGCCATCTAGGGGGGACCCAAACATTAATTTCGTCTTTCCATATCGAGTGGAACGCACGACAAATCATTTCTAGAAAGCGGGACAAAAGCATGTATGTGAATGTGTGATATGTACTAAAGTGTGATCCTACCAGCACTAATGCACCGGATTCCTCTACAGTTAATCGTGTTTGGGCGAGAGTAGTACAAGGATGGGTGATTCTCTTGGGAAGTTCTCATGTTGCACGCCTCCCTTTTTACAAGCTCATTTTTTATTTTCCATCGAAAATGTTATATTTTTCAAACGCTATCAATTAGCACTGCGAGGAACTATCTGGTTGACAATACAATTTCGGAAAACTCTCTCAAATTCTTGTAATGTGCCTGTGAAGACGCATTGGGGATTTTTTGACCGTAAATTGTGATGTCTAAATGCTCTTTTAAATTTTTATCTTGAAAGGGAGTAATCATGATTTCAAAACCGTATTTTACACTATATCTACCGCACCTAAATGTATATCCAATACTATTTTTACCATCTACGTAGGACCCATACATCGAGTGTCTTATTAGCATTTTAGGCATTCTATCCGCCTATTTATATTCATTGGCGTTTGGCATGGTGTTTTATTGTTTAGTGCATGCATGTTTCCATCTTGCACACCTTCTCGATGTTTTTAGGTACATAAAGAAGTTAGACAGAATCAAGCAACAAGAACTAGCCAAGGAGTCTCCTGGAAGCCACGAGATCCGCCATCAGACCCTATCTGATCTCAAGCCAACCTGAATAAACTCACTTTCCATCACGAGATCAGCCATCAAGCTGATCTCATGTGGCCGATTTCAGGCCAAAAGCCCTGTCCATCACCAGATCGGCCATGAGGCCAATCTCACCATGGCCAATCTCAGGCCAAATCAAGACACCCTGCAAGATTTCACTACCCATCAGGAGATCAGCCATATTGCCAATCTCATGAGGCCGATCTTGGGCCAGCCCAAACCCAAAATATCTTAAATCTATTTTTACTTATTTGGTTATCCTGGGATTAAACCTAATTATTAGGAATACTATACAAACTATTTTTAAACACTTTTAACCTAAGTTTTATTCAACTTTCTTTTAGTCTATTGCTCTGTCCATTTTTAGAGAGAGGAGAGATTGCTTTCAAGCTTTGTTCTTGCACTCTTGGTTTTTGGTGAAGGATTTCTCTACCCCATGTCTTATCTTATGTTTATTTGCTTTCACTTCATTATGCTTACTGTTTTATTGAATATGTTTGAGCAGTTTTCTGTATGGATCTGGGTAAGGTAGAATAGGGGAATCTGACTTTGATTTAGGGTTTTTGAGGTAGATTAGATAGCAAATCTCTGATGTTTAGGATGTGATTAATGCTAGGCATTAAATAGCTAATCAATGCTTAGATCTATGATATTCTTCTCATGATAAGTGTAGACAGAACGTGTAGGTAAACCTGAACATCCTTATCCCATCCTTAGCCAACGAGAGTTGATGTCTAAGGTGACATGTGAACAAGATTAGACTCGAACTCAATGATCACTAGGCGATAGATTGCTGTGCAAAAGACATGCAGTCTAGAAGCTGGTGAATGCGGTGTTTCCACGAGAGTGGATCAATCTCCAAGATAGTGTTCTAAGTCTTTGGGATTTATCTAATCGAGCGTATAGAATCATTAGTCAAAGGAATATTACCCTGAATTGAATACGTTGCCCACTTTCCATATATATTCTTTATTTAATTTAACTTGTATTTACTTCCACTGCAATTAGATTAGTAGAAAACCAATTAAAACAACCAATTAGTATCAACCTAGATTTAAGTGTTTTATGTATTCCTAGTGTGTTATTCTTACTTTCCTGAGGATTCGATACCCAACTACTACTCAATTTGCTCTGCACTTGGAGTTGTACTCGGGATTAAAAAGTAAAACCCCATCACAATACCATCAAATCCATTGATGATGTTTTGGACCCCAAATTTTGACGTTTAAATGCACTTCCGGGCTTTTTTCTCAGATGAAAGCAATAATGACTTTAAAATCGTATTGTATGCTGATGGGGACATCAGGTCGTATGGCCGGCCAGGAGACCAGACTGGCCGACCAGGGAGCTTGCCCGAGACAGCCGGGCCATTTGGCACGTCTGCCGGCCCAAGCGGTACCGCCGGACCTTCGACCAACCGGGCCGGACCGATCAACATTGCCGGCGGAGAGGCCCAAACTTCCGGCCCAACTGGAGGCGACGTGGATGACACCGGCAGTCCAATTGGTGACGCCGCCGGCTCCGGAATCAACTTGGCCGGAGTAGAAGACATTTCGGCCAGTACCTCGCACAGTCCAGCCGATACAGCCGATCCAGCCGAGAGCATGGGCATTTCAACATCTACACAAGGAGACTCGGACCAGATAAGCTACCAGCTTCAGGACATCCATCTAGAGGAAGTCTCTACACAAATGGTGCCACCAGGAGCAATGACAAGGAGCAGATCAAGGGCACTCTTCCACAAATTCAGCTTATGGGTCGACAAGCTCCTAGAGGATGATCGACAAAGGAAATTGGGCCAGAAGTGCAAAGAAGAGTCCAAAGGCTTCTCAACAACGCAAGGGACTTCAGAGATTTGGGCTTTAGTGGCAAGAGAGGTCAGGGCCCAAAGATTCCTAACCCTACTCCAAGTCGAAGACTAGGAGCAAGGCGCATGCATGCCACAAGGACGTCCACCTTCCATTTCTAGGCGGTAAGGTAAGAAAGGTAAGTTTTCAAATTGGATATTTGCCTCTTTCTGTTTTGCAGGGTAGGATTTAGATTATTTACATTTTTGAGTCAAAGACATTTTAGGAATAGGTCCTTTTTTGGTTATGCACTTTTGTAAGTTTCCCATTTGTGCACTTTTGTAAAATTTCCATTTCTTTCTTGAGTCGACCCTAGAAGGTCAAGCTGTCGAGCATATTAATAAGGCTCCTTCCAGCATTGTAGTTCAACAACCATTTTGATAATTAATAAAGTGCAAATTTTCTTCTACAAGCTTTTCTCTCTAAAAGACTTGTGCTCTTAGAACCTAATTAAGACCAGCTCTCCTAGCTCTAAGATTGTGATTTATCATGAGGTTCATCACCCCTCGTATGGTTCACTTCACCCTTCCACCCAATACAAACCCAAAAACCCCTATCCAGAAGTCTATGGTCGAGTTTCTCACCTTACCTTCTCCAAACAGCCCACACGCATCCAAGCCTTGAATCGAGGCTTGTATCATTTTGGTATCAGAGCTTAAAGCTCCTAAACCAGGTTGTTTCTATCCTTTAGTTAGTTTTGTTTTTAGTTCTTGCATTAGTTTAAATCGCATTCAAGAAAAATAAAAAAAATAACATCAAACTCCAAACCGAGTGGATCTATCTTCTACGTGTATCACTAGAGCTTAGATTCACTTTTGCATTGCAAATTACCATTTCCTTTTTGCTTAAATCATATTTCCATTATTTTTAAGTTAAATTAAAAAGAAAAAAAAATAAAATAAGAAAAATACCAAAAGAATTCGACCAAGACAGCTAGCACTATTTTTTTCAAATCTTCCATTTTTTTGAATTTTCCATTTCCCAGTTTTTTACTTTTTGCATTTTTCGAATTCCCCTATATAAGAAACCCTCCTAATCGATTCTAGGAGCAGAGTAACTTGTTCTTCTCTTTGTAGTACGCAATGGCAGAAGAAAATAGAGATGCAGCCGAGGCCATGATGGCCATGTTCACCACCCTCCAAACATAACTCGCATCAATCAGCGAGAGGTTGGAGCGCGTGGAGAGGCCTGTGAGATTCCAGGCCATAAGGAAGGTGAGGGCTGAGCAAGACCGTGCTGAGGGTCCTGAGCATCTTAGGACACGACACGAGCAAGAGGAGCCCCAGCCAGATGGAGATGAGGACGCGCAGGCTCATAACTATCACCCTAGGCCGAGAGAACCTCCATGGCAACCAGAGGCAGAAGGCTTCGAGCCATGTGGTCATCACCAGAGGCCAAGGATGCCTCCTAGACATCATGAGGATGGAGATGAACACGCCTACAACCGGGTAACTCATCCTGATGTCAAGTTAACACCTCCTAGTTTTGCAGGAAAAGTAGACCCCGAAGCCTATCTTGATTGGGAGAGGAGGATGGACCACATCTTCGATCACTACAACCAACCAGGCCCTAGGAGAGTCTCCATGGTAGTAGCACAACTCACGGACAATGCCCTTATCTGGTGGGATCGTGAGGTGTCTGACCGAAGGAGGAAAAGATTGAGGCCCGTAGACTCATGGGTCGACATGAAGGACCTCATGAGACAAAGGTTTGTTCCACCTTATTTTCATAGAGATTTGCAACGACGTTTTCGTACTCTTCATCAGGGCACCAGATTAGTAGAGGAGTACTATGAAGAGTTTGAGAGACTAAGGAACAGGCTGGAGCTCAATGACGATGAGGAGGCTTTGATGGCACAGTTCTTGGATGGACTACAAGAAAGAATCAGCCACAAGGTGGAAAGGCATATCTAAAATGACTGCAAGGACTTGTTCCACCTATCTGTCCAGGCTGACCAGTACATCAAACGTAAGAGCCAAGACATCCGCAGCAAGCCTAAGACGCCTTGGCACCAAGCAACATTCCCAAGCCCGTAGACAAAGGCAAAAGCATAGAGATCGAGTCATGGTTCAAGAGCAAGCTAATCCGTGACCAGAGAGAGCCTAGTAAGTCTAAGGTCGAGTTTCTCACCTAAGCTTCTCCAAACAGCCCACGCGCATCCAAGCCTTGAATCGAGGCTTGTATCATATGCCGTCTCTGCCCCATCTCAACGCCGACCCCAAACTTCCAACCATCTTGGCGAGAACCACAGATTGAGTGGGTGCTTCCCTATTGGGTGGGACTCGTGACAAATTATTGCTAGGAAGCGGCACAAGAGCATATATGCAATTATATGACATGTACTAACATGTGCAATTATTCCAAGACTGATACACCGGATCCCATTAGAACTATGCAGTCAAGCATTCTTCGGGGAGAGTAGTATTTTGATGGTTGACCTCATCGTGTTACACCCATCTCTTTTTATTAACTCATTTTTCGTATCCATAAAAAATGTTGTAGTTTTGAAACAACATGGCCACAATACCATTTTGGAAATCTCTCTAAAACTCCTCTAACATATCAATGGAAATAAGACATGTTTCATGATGTTTCCATCCCAAAGTTTTACATTTAAACGTTCTTTTGGGCCTTTTTCCTTCGACGGAAGTAAACACAACTTCAATATCGTATTCTATGCCGTCTCTACCGTATCTCTACGTACGTGCAGAGGATCCTCATCTCGAGACACCATACCACACATGCAGCCCAATTTACTGCTCAACTTTGGAGAAGTTTATTCAGGTGCGCGGAATAGCACCAATTAGTTATTACCACCATACTCGGGAGAATATGACTTACCTGCTATCTCACAGCATCCTGACGAGAGCGAGTTCCGTGACTAGATGATCCAATCAACCAGGCAGAACAACGCCATGGTGGCAAGGTTATGGAGCACCCTCTCCAGGTTTCAAGTGCTGACACCTTGCTGTTTTCGATCCTCCACCACTGAAAGTCAGCATTAAAGGGCTGAAAACGTGACAAGGGAGTCCACATTGACTGATGTATCAGAAACAAGGGAGCGACTACACATGAGATGGAGGAGGACACGATAGAGCGAGAGTGTTAGCCCCAAGTTCTGAGCTAACGACACTTCCTTTTTCTTTTTAAGATTTGTTTACACACCATGACGGCATGAAGTAAGTCTGGGGAGAATCACCAAGTAGTAGCATGCTGGATTTGATTTTTCTTGTTCTTGCCATTTTTTTCTTTCTAAACTTGGATGTTATACAACCTGTTATATTTGCCTTTGAAATTATGATCATGCTTTTCATGTGTACTGTTTATGGTAACGTTATCTTGTGACATCTCTTATAGTTACTACCTACGATCATTTCTAAAACCACGTTAGTTGAGAAACTTCCTAAATACCATGCCAGACGCGTACCCATTAATCAACTAGCTGACCAAAAAGAACAAATAAAACAAGAAAAAAAGGAGAAGACGAAGAACTCATCTAAGGGATTGGTGCATTGGACATGTATTACCTTGCAATACTTATAAGATGTCCATCTGGTAAAACAAGAATTTTCACCCATCCTTTCCACGAGTTTTAATCCCATGTGTTGAATTAGATGTGTTTTTAATGAAAATGAATCTGGAGAAAGACGTAAGCTCGCATCCTTTAGATCTCATAGAATTTGTTTCATAAGATGTTCGATAAAAAAAATACAATGATACCTTAGAATAGGAAAAAATTGATTATTAAGGAAAGGATTCGAAAAAATATAATGATATCCTAGAAAAGTAGGGGAAAATCGATCCTATGAAAGAAGAGAGGGTAATAATATTAGGAAAGTAGGGATGGGTATCTTGTTAAGATGTTTGAGGTTGATGAATTTTGATACCTTCGATCGAAACTCCTTAGATGATGATATATCTTGAAAGTTTGTATAGGTTTAGTGAACATGGCAAATGGGTGTCTCTAACTTCGTTGTGGGTGGAACGGGTTTAATGCGACAAATGGGATGTATATGGAAGTTCCGCTATCAGGTTAGTATCATTAAGTGCAAAATATTTGTATCGACATAGTATTACTGAAAAGTGTGTGAATTTATACATTTCAGCTCTTTCAAAATTTCAGATTCATGCCTTATTCGAGGACAAACAAGGATCTAAATATGGGGAGTTGATATCTTTCATATTTAAAGCGTTAAATTAGTCATTTAGCATGTGTTATTGTTTTATCACATAAATTTAGGACCTTCTTATGGGGAGTTTTACAGGTTTAACAATTCAATTGGGGTTTTGGCAATAAAGGAAAAAAATAGATATTATAGACATAATCTAGCACGATCGATCGGTTCGGGGAGGGACCGATCGATCCCGTGTGTGCAGATTAAGCATACCAGGAAGTCTACGAGGAGATCGATCAGTCTAGGGAGTTACGGATTCATCTGGGCATCCAAGAGTCAAGGAGATCGATCGTCTATGAGAGACTGATCCATCTGGCCGATTGCACCTGGCCGATCCCATCGACATGAACAATGTGAAATTCCCTGCACTTTAGGAGATTGGCCATCTGGTTAATCTCAGCCGGTGGATCGTGGGCTATCCCGTGCCTAATCACCTTTAAACCTATTTTAGAGGGAGAAGAACTTGCTCTTATCTTTTGTTCTTGCATTTTTGATTCTAGGGAAGAATTCCTTTCCTTACCCCTTTCTTTATGTTTAAGTACTTTAATTTCATTATGCTTTCTGTTTTATTGAATATGTCTGAGTCTTCATGGATTGTGGGTAAGGTAGACTAAGGCAATTCGATATTGACCTAGAGTTGTTTAGTTAGATTAGAAGGAAAATTCCTTATGTTTAATGTGTGCTTAATGCTAGCATTGAAATAGCTAATCAATACCTAGATCTATGGTGTTTTGCTCCCGATTGGTGCAGACAAAACGGGTAGGTAAAGCCTGATCATGCCTATCACATATTAGCCAAAGATATTTTATGCCTAATTGATGGAGATATCAGGTCGTATGGCCGGCTAGGAGACCAGACTGGTTGACCAGGAAGCTCGCCCGAGAAAACCGGGCCATTTGGCGCGTCTGCCGGCCCAAGCGGTACCGCCGGGTCTTCGACCAGCCAGGCCGGACCGACCAACAATTCCAGCGTAGAGGCCCAAACTTCCGGCCCAACTGGTGGCGATGTGGATGACACCGCCGGTCCAATTGTTGATGCCGCCGGCTACGAGGTCAACTTGGCTGGCTCAGATGACATTTCGGCCAGTACCTCGCACAGTCCAGCCGGTACAGCCGATCCAGCCGAGTGCACCACCATTTCAACACCTACACAAGGAGACTCAGACCAGATAAGCTACCAGCTTCAAGACATGCATCTAGAGGAAGTCTCTACACCAGTGGTGCCACCAGGAGCAATGACAAGGAGCAGATCAAGGGCACTCTTCCACAAGTTCAGCTTGTGGGTCAACAAGCTCCTAGAAGATGCTCGACAAGGAACAGTGGGCCAAGAGTACAAAGAAGAGCCAAAAGGCTTCTCCACAATGCAAGGGAATTCAGAGACGTGGGCTTTAGTGGCAAGAGAGGTCAAGGCCCAAGGATTCGTAACCCTACTCGAAGTCGAAGACTAGGAGCTAGGCGTGTGCATGCCACAAGGTCGGCCACCTTCCATTTCTTGGCCGAAAGGTAAGAAAGGTAAGTTTCCAAATTATATACTTGCCTCTTTCTGTTTTGCAGGGTAGGATTTAGATTGTTTACATTTTTGAGTCAAAGACATTTTAGGTAGAAGTCCTTTTTGGATTATGCATTTTTGTAAGTTTTCCATTTGTGCACTTTTGTAAGTTTTCCATTTCCTTTCTTGAGTCGACCCTAGAAGGTCAGGCTGTCGAGCATATTAATAAGCCTCCTTCCAGCATTGTAATTCGACAACATTTTTGATAATTAATAAAGATCGAATTTTCTTTCTACAATTTATTCTCTCAAGAGACTTGTGCGCTTAGAATCTAGTTGAGACCAGCCCTCCTAGCTCTAAGTTTGTGATTTATCACGAGGTTCATCACCCGTCGTGTGGTTAACCTCACCCTTCCATCCAATACCAATCAGAATGCCCCTATCCAGAAGCTTAAGGTCGAGTTTCTCACCTAAACTTCTCCAAACAGCCCACGCGCATACGGCCTTGAATCGAGGCTTGTATCATTTTGGTGTCAGAGCTTAAAGCTCCTAAACCAGGTTGTTTCTATCCTTTAATTAGTTTTTTTCTATTTCTTGGATTACTTTAATTCGCATTCAAGAAAAAAAAAATAACATCAAACTCAAACCGAGTGCATCTAGCTTTTACGTGCATCACTAGGGTTTAGATTCATTCTTACATTGCAATTTTTGACCTTCCTTTTTGTTAAATCATATGTCCATTATTATTAAGTTAAATTAAAGAGAAAAGAAAAAGAAAATAGGAAAAACACCAAAAGAATTCGACCAAAAACATCTAGCACTAGTTGTTAGGAACTTTCCATTTTTTTTTCAACTTTCCATTTTTTTCGAATTTCCATTTTTCCCAGTTTTTCCTTTTTGCATTTTTTCGAATTCTTCTATATAAGAAATCTTCCTAATCTATTTTAGGAGCAGTGTAACTTGTTCCTTTCCTTTGTAGTATGCAATGGCAGAAGAAAATCGAGATGCAGCAGAGGCCATGATGGCCATGTTCACCACCCTCAAAACGCAGCTCGCATCAATCGGCGAGAGGTTGGAGCGCATGGAGAGGCCTGTGAGATTCCAGGCCATAAGGCACGTGAGGGCTGAGCAAGACCGTGCTGAGGGTCCTGAGCACCCTAGGACACGGCACGAACAGGAGGAGCCCCAGCCGGATGGAGATGAGGATGCACAGCCTCATGACTATCACCCTAGGCCGAAAGGACCTCCACGGCAACCAGAAGCAGAAGGCGATGGCTTCGAGCCATACGGTCATCACCAGAGGCCAAGAATGCC
Organism: Pugionium cornutum; assembly: GCA_018901935.1. Classification (NCBI taxonomy): domain Eukaryota; kingdom Viridiplantae; phylum Streptophyta; class Magnoliopsida; order Brassicales; family Brassicaceae; genus Pugionium; species Pugionium cornutum. Next base: position 16,810,490 of record JAENJI010000012.1, on the reverse strand, counting down.
TCCCAGACATCATGAGGATGGAGATGAATACGCCTACAACCGGGTAACTCATCCTGATGTCAAATTAACACCTCCTAGTTTTGCAGGAAAAGTGGACCCGAAGCCTATCTTGATTGGGAGAGGAGGATGAATCACATCTTCGATCACTACAACCAACCAGGCCCTAGGAGAGTCTCCATTGCAGTAGCACAACTCAAGGACAATGCCCTCATCTGGTGGGATCGTGAGGTGTCTGACCGAAGGAGGAAAAGATTGAGGCCCGTAGACTCATGGGTCGACATGAAAGACCTCATGAGACAAAGGTTTGTTCCACCTTATTTTCATAGAGATTTTCAATGACGTTTTCGTACACTTAAGCAGGGCACCAGATCAGTAGAGGAGTACTATGAAGAGTTTGAGAGACTAAGGAACAGGTTGGAGCTCAATGACAACGAGGAAGCTTTGATGGCACAATTCTTGGATGGACTGCAAGAAAGAATCAGCCAAAAGGTGGAAAGGCAAATTTACAATGACTTCAAGGATTTGTTCCACCTATCTGTCCAGGCTGAGCAGCACATGAAGCGTATATGCTAAGACATTTGCAGCAATCCTAAGACGCCTTGGGCACCAAGCAACATCCCCAAGCCCGTAGACAAAAGCAAAAGCATAGAGATCGAGTCACGGTTCAAGAGCAAGCCAACCCGTGAGCAGAGAGAGCCTAGTGAGTCCTCTAACCCTCAATGATCACGTGACATCACTTGTTTCAAGTGTAGGGGTCACAGACACATCTCAAGGGAGTGCCCAAACAACCGAGTCATGCTGATTACAGAAGCTGGAGAGTATGAGTCCCAAGATGAAGAGGACTATGAACCAGAAGGAGAATACGGTGACATTGAGTACCCTGATGTGGGGAAGTGCTGGTAACTAGACGCATTCTCAGTGCAATGGTGGATCCTTCAGAGACCATCAAGGGCAAGGTATGTACCTCATCATAGATGGTGGTTCTTGCACTAACGTTGCTAGTGCGTACATGGTTGATAAGCTAGGTCTAGAGAAGACAAGGCACCCTCGACCGTATAGACTGAGATGGCTCGATGACAAAGTGGAGCTCAAGATCCATGAGCAAGTCACTCTGCCATTCAGTGTGGGCAAGTACCAAGACCTGGTAGTGTGCGACATGGTGCCAATGCAAGCTGGCCATCTTCTGCTAGGAAGGCCATCGCAGTTTGACAAGGAGACCAGGCATGATGGCCAAACCAATCTCTACACTTTTGTGCATGACAAGAGAAAGGTCAGCCTAACTCCTCTCACACCTGCCCAGGTACATGAGCTTCAATAGTAATTGAGTAAGGAAAAGAAGCTCATTAAATCTAACTTTCTCATTCAACCGAGTCATGTCCTGAGAGCTTTAGCCTGGAAGGATTTAATGCTACTAATGGTTTTCAAAGAAGTTTTGAATGTAGAGAAAGAACAGGTAGAACTACCTCCTGAAGTAGCAGCTCTCCTCAACCAATTCCAGGATGTGTTCCCGGAGGAGATACTAGCAGGCTTGCCTCCTCTACGTGGCATAGAGCATGATACGAGCATGTAATGCACACAAAAGGAGAAGCCCATGGCTAGGAATAAACCAGTGGAACATGAAGAAGCTCTTGCACTACCACCTGGACCATTAACCCGAGCCAAGGCCAAGAAACTCAAAGAGGCAATCAACAGCATGCTCAACAAGGAGAATGCACAACAAGTTCACTTGAGCTTGAAAGGAGAAGTGCCTAAAAGCACTCTGATTTTAGTACAAGCTCAAGACAGCATACAAATGGGTATGTGATCCATGTGTACTCTTTTTCCCTTATCCAAGTTTTCTCCCATTGGGTTTTCTTGGTAAGGTTTTTAATGAGGCAAATGAATCACATTACAACCAGCCCAATTTGTTGTTTAGAATCAAAAGGAGTTCAATTCAAAATGATCAAAATTGGCATCATGAAAGGGGGGAAAAGTGTCTACATTCATAGTCAAAATAAGAGTTAATGAAGTCAAGGTCTTTGGTCAAGGTCTTTGGTCAAGGTCTTTGGTCAAGTTTTCCCTTTAAATTCAACCATTTTAATGTTGTAGGCTCCTCCTATTTACATCCCCTTATAGTATAAATAGGGGCTTTCAGTTGTAAACTTGATCATTCCACTTTTCAAATAAAAACAGCTTCTTTTCTTAAGTTTGAGAGTGATTCTCTTCTTAATCTTATTGTTGGTGTGTAATATCCTTCAGTCAACATTTAGTCACCTTAGTGTGTAATATCTAAGCTACTATCTTAGGTAAATCAGTAGTCTTTCCGTAGCTACTGTGTGACCCTTCAATCCACAACCTTTGAACAGATTGAATTTCAATTCATACTGTTGCAAAGCCTATCTCAACCACATCCAGAAGTGCATTCCTTGGGAGATTCACATCATTTGGTATCAGAGCACACTTATGATCGGTTATCCCTATCCCTCATCTCTATATCTCTCCATTTCCATCTGCTAAGATTGCATCAGCTTGTGTGTATTGATTTGCATCAGTTGATTAATCGAAAAAACCTATTCATATAATTGCATTGTTGTTTTTATCCAATATTACATCAGTTTATCACATTAAAATCGACCCCAACCCATTGCATTTTTAGATTAGAAAATAACACACTCGCAACTCTTCATCTTCCATCAAAATTTTTCCAGAACAGGTATTTTTAACATATTTGTTAAGTGCATTTGTAGCTATGTCAGGAGGAAATCAAACTTCAGAAGCACCAAACTTGTTAATGGAGGCTCTAGTAGCAGAAATGAAGAAAGCATTACAAATAGAGCTGGAAGCCATTCATTTGCGGCTTGATGATGTTCAGAACAATAGTAGCACTGAAGGAGGCCCAAGGAGAACTAGGAATCCCTTAAGACGTGGCCAAAATGAAGAAACAGAATCCTACTATAGCCGTGGCAGTGAAGGAAGTAGGAGAACTCAAAGGAGGCCTAGGCGTGTAAGAGAAGAAAGGGGTCAGCCTAATGACACCTTAGGAGGTCTTAAACTTAAGATACCATCATTCTATGGCAAAAATGATCCAGACACTTACCTGGAATGGGAGAAAAGATCGAGCTGGTGTTTGATTGTCAACACTATTCCGAGCTCAACAAGGTCCGCGTAGCTGCTACTGAGTTTTATGAGTATGCACTCAGCTGGTGGGATCAATTGGTGACTTCCAGAAGACGTAATGGTGAGTATCCAGTAGAAACATGGGCTGAGATGAAACCCATAATGAGGAAAATGTTTGTGCCCAGCCATTACCACCGTGAACTTCACCAAAAGCTAAGGAGACTCAATCAAGGAAGCCGAAGTGTTGAGGACTATTACCAGGAGTTGGAAACCAATCCTTAGAAAAGCGTATATAGAAGCCAGCTAGCCCATGGAAACTTCTCACTTCTCCTACTGTTTTTGGACTTGGCCATTCCTTAATAGCTTTGACCTTCTCCTCATCAACCTTAATACCATATGCACTTATAACAAATCCTAGGAACACAATGTTATCTGTACAAAAAGTACATTTCTTAAGATTGGTATATAGTTTTTCTTTTCTAAGAACACTTAGAACCGATGTCAAATGACTAGCATGCTCTTCTAGATTCTTGCTGTAGATTAAGATGTCATCAAAGTGTACTACAACAAAGACTCCTATGAATGCTCTAAGAACATGATTCATCAACCTCATGAAAGTACTAGGTGCATTGGTTAACCCAAATGGCATGACTAACCATTCATATAATCCATGCTTAGTTTTAAATGCAGTTTTCCATTCATCCCCTTCCTTCATGCGTATTTGATGGTACCCACTCTTAAGATCTATTTTAGAAAAGATTCTGGAACCATGCAATTCATCAAACATGTCATCTAACCTAGGGATTGGATGGCGATACTTTACCGTAATGTTGTTGATTGCTCTACAATCAACACACATGCGCCAGCTGCCATCTTTCTTTGGCACAAGTAGAACTGGCACAGCACAAGGACTCATTCTCTCCCTGATGTAGCCCTTCTCCATTAGCTCATTAACTTGTCTTTGCAGCTCCTTATTCTCAACGGGATTGGTTCTATAAGCTGGTCTATTTGGTAGTGAGGCTCCAGGTTCAAAATCAATCTGATGTTCAATGCCTCTGATGGGTGGTAGCCCCTTTGGATTGTCTTCTGGAAAGACATCTTCATAATCCTGCAAAATAGAAGTCACTTCACTCAGTAATACCGGTGCAATGTTAGTTAAGCTCATGAGAGCTTCCTTATAGATAAACAAAAGAACAGGTTGTTGTGAGAAGAGAGCCTTCTTAACTCCACCAGTTATCACAAAGAAACTTGAGTGCTTTTTGTTCTTGTTCTCACAGCCTCTGTCACTTTTGGTGCTTATGGTTTCCTTTGAAGTTCCAGCTGTTTTCCTTTGCTCCAACACGAGCTGATCTTGGTACACCTCCTGTGGTGTCATAGGAACAAGTGTGATCTTCTTACCTTTGTGTTCAAACGAGTGTTGGTTGGTGTAACCATCATGAATGACCTTTCGATCAAATTGCCATGGTCTTCCAAGCAGAATGTGGCCAGCCTCCATTGGTAAAACATCACAAAGGATCTCATCTTGGTACTTTCCAATGGTTATAGGTACCTTGACTTGGCTGCTTACCTTCATTTCGCCACACTCATTAAGCCATTGCAGCTTATACGGCTTTGGGTGCTTGAATACTTCCACACCTAACTTGTTTACCATAGTTTCACTAGCCACATTAGTGCAGCTGCCTCCATCAATAATGATGCTGCAAACCTTTCCTTGGACGTGGCATCTTGAGTGAAACAGGTTCTCTCTTTGCTCATGTTCTTTGGTTTTGTTTTGTACGCTTAGGGTTCTTCTTGTTACCAATAATTCTCCTGCCATAGGAGGTACAAGATGCTCTTCTGAAGAATCAGAAAAGAATTCTTCTTCCTCAGATTCTATTTCACCATTATCCAACAGAATCATGATCTTCTTGTTGGTGCATTCATTTGCATAATGCCCTCTTCCTTGGCATTTGAAATACTTCACATCTCTTGTTCTAGTAGATGTAGTAGCTTCAGATTTTCCCTTGACGTCTTGAGTGGTTGTTGAAGGTTTGGAATCAACTTTAGCAATCTGTTTTCCTTCCCTTTGGTAGCTAGGCTTATTGTTAGCTGCTCCATAGCTTGGCCTAGTGTAACTTTTTCTTTTTAGCTGCTGTTCTACCAGTATAGCTTTGTGCAACATTTCCTCTAGCTCCACATAATGTTCCAGCTCCATTCTATCTTGAATGTCACGGTTAAGTCCTCCTAAAAATCTTGCCATAGTAGCTTCTCTGTCTTCTGAAATATCTGCCCTCATCATGAGGGTTTCCAACTCCTGGTAATAGTCCTCAACACTTCGGCTTCCTTGATTGAGTCTCCCTAGCTTTTGGTGAAGTTCACGGTGGTAATGGCTGGGCACAAACCTTTTCCTCATTATTGCTTTCATCTCAGAACATGTTTCTACTGGATACTCACCATTACGTCTTCTGGAAGTCACCAATTGATCCCACCAGCTGAGTGCATACTCATAAAACTCAGTAGCAGCTACGCAGACCTTGTTGAGCTCGGAATAGTGTTGACAATCAAACACCAGCTTGATCTTTTTCTCCCAGTCCAGGTAAGTGTCTGGATCATTTTTGCCATAGAATGATGGTATCTTAAGTTTAAGACCTCCTAAGGTGTCATTAGGCTGACCCCTTTCTTCTCTTACACGCCTAGGCCTCCTTTGGGTTCTCCTACTTCCTTCACTGCCACGGCTATAGTAGGATTTTGTTTCCTCATTTTGGCCACGGCTATAGTAGGATTTTGTTTCTTGATTTTGGCCACGTCTTAAGGGATTCCTAGTTCTCCTTGGGCCTCCTTCAGTGTTACTATTGTTCTGAACATCATCAAGCTGCAAATGAATGGCTTCCATCTCTATTTGTAATGCTTTCTTCATTTCTGCTACTAGAGCCTCCATTTACAAGTTTGGTGCTTCTAAAGTTTGATTTCCTCCTGACATAGCTACAAATGCACATAACAAATATGTTAAAAATACCTGTTCTAAAAAAATTTTGATGGAAGATGAAGAGTTGCGAGTGTGTTATTTTCTAATCTAAAAATGCAATGGGTTGGGGTCGATTTTAATGTGATAAACTGATGTAATATTGGATAAAAACAACAATGCAATTATATGAATAGGTTTTTTTGATTAATCAACTGATGCAAATCAATACACACAAGCTGATGCAATCTAAGCAGATGGAAATGGAGAGATATAGAGATGAGGGATAGGGATAACCGATCAGAAGTGTGCTCTGATAACAAATGATGTGAATCTCCCAAGGAATGCACTTCTGGATGCGGTTGAGATAGGCTTTGTAACAGAATGAATCGAAATTCAATCTGTTCAAAGGTTGTGGATTGAAGGGTCACACAGTAGCTACGGAAAGACTACTGATTTACCTAAGATAGTAGCTTAGATATTACACACTAAGGCTACTAAATGTTGATTGAAAGATATTACACACCAACAATCAGATTAAGAAGAGAATCACTCTCAAACTTAAGAAAAGAAGCTGTTTTTATTTGAAAAGTGGAATGATCAAGTTTACAACTGAAAGCCCCTATTTATACTATAAGGGGACGTAAATAGGAGGAGCCTACAGCATTAAAATGGTTGAATTTACAAGGGAAGACTTGACCAAAGACTTTGACAAAAGACCTTGAATAATCACTCTCAAACTTAAGAAAAGAAGCAATTTTTATTTGAAAAGTGGAATGATCAAGTTTACAACTGAAACCCCCTATTTATACTATAAGGGGACGTAAAGAGGAGGAGCCTACAACAATAAAATGGTTGAATTTACAAGGGAAGACTTGACCAAAGACCTTGACTTCATTAACTCTTATTTTGACTTTGAATGTAGAGACTTCCCCCCCCCCCCCTTTGATGACGCCAATTTTGATCATTCTGAATTGAACTCCTTTTGATTTTAAACAACAAATTGGGCTGGTTGTAATGTGATTCATTTGTCTCATTAAAAACATTACCAAGAAAACCCAATGGGAGAAAACTTGGATAAGTGAAAAAGAGTACAAATGGATCACATACCCATTTGTATGCTGTCTTGAGCTTGTACTAAAACCAGAGTGCTTTTAGGCACTTCTCCATTCAAGCTCAAGTGAATTTGTTGTGCATTCTCCTTGTTGAGCATGCTGCTGATTGCCTCTTTGAGTTTCTTGGCCTTGGCTTGGGTTACTGGTCCAGCTGGTAGTGCAAGAGCTTCTTCATGTTCCACTGGTTCATTCCTAGCCATGGGCTTCTGATACAAGTCTCGATTCAAGGCTTATATGCGCGTGGACTGTTTGGAGAAGGTTAGGTGAGAAACTCGACCTTAGACTTCTTGGATAGGGGTTTTTGGGTTGGTATTCGATGGAAAGGTGAAGTGAACCACACGAGGGGTGATGAACCTCGTGATAAATCACAAACTTAGAGCTAGGAGGGCTGGTCTCAACTAGGTTCTAAGCGCACAAGATTCTTGAGAGAAAACTTGTTGAAGAAAAGTTCTACTTTATTAATATCAAAAAGGTTGTTGAACTACAATGCTGGAAGGAGCCTTATTAATATGCTCGACAGCTTGACCTTCTAGGGTCGACTCAAATAAGAAAAGGAAATTTTACAAATGTGCACAAAAGGAAAAGATACAAAAGTGTATAACCGAAAAAGGACCTATTCCTAAAATGTTCTTGACTCAAAAATGTAAAGAATCTAGATCCTACCCTGCAAAACAGAAAGAAGCATATATTCGAATTGAAACTTACCTTAACTAACCTCGTGGCCAAGAAATGGAAGGTGGCCGTCCTTCTGGCATGCACTCGCCTTGCTCCTAGTCTTCGACTTGGAGTAGGGTTAGGAATCTTTGGGCACTGACCTCTCTTGCAACTAAAGCCCAAGTCTCTGATGTCCTTTGTGTTGTTGAGAAGCCTTTGGACTGTTCCTTGCACTTCTGGCCATTGTCCTTAGTCGATCTTCCTCTAGGACCTTGTCGACCCATAAGCTGAATTTGTGGAAGAGTGCCCTTGATCTGCTTCCTGTCATTGCTCCTTGAGGTACCACTGGTGTAGAGACTTCCTCTAGGTGCATTTCCTGGAGCTGGTAGCTCATCTGGTCCGAGTCTTCTTGTGTAGAAGTGGAAATGCGTGTGTACTCGGCTGGATCGGCTGTACCGGCTGGATTGTGCGAGGTACTGGCCGGAATGCCTTCAGGACCGGCCAAGTTGATCTCGGAGTTGGTGGCATCACCAAGGGGACCGGCGGTGTCAATCACGTCGCCACCTAGTGTGCCGGAAGCTTGGGCCTCTCTGCCGGCAATGCTGGTCCTATTGGTCGAAGGCCCGGCGGTACTGCTTGGTCCGGCAGACGTGCCAAATGGCCAGGCTGTCTCGGGCAAGCTTCCTGGTCGGCCAGTCTGGTCTCCTGGCTGGATGTGCGACTTGATGTCCTCATCACTCCCTCCCTCTTCAGTAGGTTTTGTCCTCGAAACTGGTTCATCTGCATGGAAAGGGGCTAAGTCAGTTACGTTGAACGTGTTGGATACATTTAACTCACCTAGGAGCTCGATCCGGTAGGCGTTGTTGTTGATCCTCTCAAGCACTCTGAAAGGTCCATCTCCTCTTGGTGCTAGCTTGGAACTCCTTAGGTTTGGGAACCTCTCCTGCCGTAGGTGTAGTCACACCCAATCGCCTGGTTGAAAGATCACCTCCTTTCTTCCCTTGTTGGCATGAGTCACGTACTGTCTGGTCCTCTTCTCCAAGTTTTCTGCTACCTTCTGGTGTAATCTCCTTATGAACTCTGCCTTGGATGCTCCGTTGAGGTTGGTCATCTCAGCTGGTGGTAGTGGTGTTTGCTCCAATGGGGTGAGAGGGTTGAAGCCGTATACTACTTCAAATGGTGTCTTCTTGGTTGCTGAGTGCACGGCTCGGTTGTAAGCGAACTCTATGAATGGCAGGCACTCCACCCAAGTCTTTAGGTTCTTCCCTTGTGTAGTTCTGAGAAGAGTTGATAGTGTCCTGTTGACAACTTCAGTTAGGCCATCGGTTTGAGGATGGCAGGTGGTAGAGAAGAGTAGCTTCGTGTCTAGCTTTCTCCAAATGGTCCTCCAGAAGTGGCTGAGGAACTTGGTGTCCCTGTCTGATACGATGGTCCTTGGCACTCCATGAAGCCGTACTATCTCCCTGAAGAACAGCTCAGCTGTTTGAGTGGCATCATTGACATTGGCACATGGAATGAAGTGTGTCATCTTGGAGAATCTGTCCACCACTACAAAGATTGCATCTTTGTTGTTGATCTTGGGCAGACCTAGAACAAAGTCCATTGAGATGTCCACCCATGGATGTGTAGGTATGGGCAGTGGGAGATACAACCCGTGAGGTTGCACTCGGGACTTTGCCTCTTGCAAGTGATGCATCTTGCACAATGAGCTTCTACTGTCCTCTTGATGTGTGGCCAGTAGAAGTGCTCCTTTACCAATGCTAGGGTCTTGTCGACACCAAAGTGGCCCATGAGTCCTCCTCCATGAGCTTCTCGGATGATAAGCTCCCTTAATGATCCTTGTGGTATGCACAGCCTTCTTTCTCAGAACAAGAACCCCTCATGGATGTAGAACTTGCCATGACTCCCTGTGCCACACTCCTTGTAGCTCTCAGCAAAGTCAGGATGATCCTTGTATAGGTCCTTGATGTGCTCGAACCCTAGGACCTTTGCCTCCATGGTGGATATCAAGGCAAACCTCCTTGATAGTGCATCGGCTACCACATTATCTTTGCCCTTCTTGTACTTGATGACGTACGGGAAGGTCTCTATGAACTCCATCCACCTGGCATGTCTCCTCTTGAGATTGGTTTGCCCTCTGAGGTGTTTGAGAGTCTCATGATAAGTGTGGATCACAAACTCCTTGGACAGCAAGTAATGCTGCCAAGTCTCCAATGCTCGGACAAGGGCATAAAGCTCCTTGTCATAAGTGGGTAGTTCAGTGAGGCACCACCTAGCTTCTCACTGAAGTATGCCACTGGTCTCCCTCCTTGGGTTAGCACTGCTCCTATGCCTATTCCAAAGGCATCACACTCCACTTCAAACGTCTTGTTGAAGTCGGGCAGGACTAGCACTGGTGCATGTGTAAAGCTGTCCTTCAAGGCCTGGAATGCCTTCTCCTGAGCTTCTCCCCAGCTGAATCCCACGTTCTTCTTCACTACTGCCGTCAATGGTGAGGCAATACTGCTGAAGTTGGGCACGAATCTCCTATAGAAGCTGGCCAGTCCGTGGAAGCTCCTTACTTGCCTGATGTTGCATGGTGTTGGCCATTCTTGTATGGCTCGAATCTTATCTTCATCAACCTGTAGGCCCTGTTAACTTACAACAAAACCTTAAAAGACAAGCTTATCAGTACAAAAGGTGCACTTCTTGAGATTGGCATAAAGCTCTTCTTGTCGAAGGGTTTTAAGTACCATCTCAAGATGTGTGAGGTGTTCCCGTAGGCACTTACTATAAACCAGTATATCATCAAAGTAAACCACTACCAACTTACTGATGTACGCCCTAAGAACTTGGTTCATAAGGCGCATGAAGGTGCTTGGGGCACTAGTCAAGCCGAATGGCATGACTGTCCACTCGTAGAGCCCTTGCTTTATTTTGAAAGCAGTCTTCCACTCATCACCTTCCTTCATCCTTACCTGGTTGTATCCACTCTTGAGGTCTATCTTGGAGAAGACCGTGGCTCCATTCAGCTCATCTAACATGTCATCCAGCCGTGGTATTGGATGCCGGTACTTGACAGTGATGTTGTTGATTGCTCGGCAGTCCACGCACATTCGCCAAGTCCCATCCTTCTTGGGCACTAGTAGCACTGGTACGGCACATGGACTGAGGCTCTCTCGAACATAGCCTTTCTCCAGGAGCTCCTTGACTTGCTTCTCAAGCTCCTTGGACTCCTCTGGGCTCATCCGGTAGGCTAGCCGGTCGGGCAGGGCTGCTCCGGGCACTAGGTCGATCTGGTGTTCTATGCCACGTAAAGGAGGCAAGCCTGCTGGTATCACCTCTGGAAACACATCCTGGAACTTGTTGAGGAGAGTTGCTACTTCTGGAGGTAGCTCTATCTATTCCTGTTCTATACTCAAAATTTCCTTGAAGACCATTAGTAACATTAAATCCTTTGAGGCTAAAGCTCTCTGGCCATGGCTTGGTTGAATAAGAAAATTAGACTTGATAAGTTTCTTTTCCTTACTCATTTGGAGTTGTAGCTCGTGTACCTGGGCAGGTGTAAGAGGAGCCAAGCTGACCTTTCTTTTGTCATGCACAAAAGTGTAGAGATTGGTTCGGCCATCATGCCTGGTCTCTTTGTCAAACTGCCATGGTCTTCCTAGCAGAAGATGGCCAGCTTGCATGGGCACCACGTCGCACACAACTTGGTCTTGGTACTTGCCCACACTGAATGGCACAGTGACTTGTTCATGGATCTTGAGCTCCACTTTGTCATCGAGCCATCTCAGTCTATATGGTCGAGGATGCCTTGTCTTCTCTAGACCTAGCTTATCAACCATATATGCACTAGCAACGTTAGTGCAAGAACCACCATCTATGATGAGGTTACATACCTTGCCCTTGATGGTGCAATGGCTGTGGAAGATGTTCTCCCTTTGGATGGTCTCTGAAGGATCCACCATTGCACTGAGGATGCGTCTAGTGACCAGCACTTCCCCACATCAGGGTACTCAATGTCACCATATTCCTCTTCTGGTTCATAGTCCTCTTCATCTTGGGACTCATATTCTCCAGCCTCCGTAATCAGCATGACCCGGTTGTTTGGGCACTCCCTTGAGATGTGTCCACGACCCCTACACTTGAAACAAGTGATGTCACGTGATCTTTGAGGGTTAGAAGACTTACCAGGCTCTCACTGGTCACGGGTGGGTTCAGGAGGCTTGCTCTTGAACCTTGACTCGATCTCTATGCTCTTGCCTTTGTCTACGGGATTGGGAATGTTGCTTGGTGCCCAAGGTGTCTTAGGCTTGCTGCGGATGTCTTGGCTCTTACGTTTGATGTGCTGCTCAGCCTGGATAGATAGGTGGAACAAGTCCTTGAAGTCATTGTAGATTTGTCTTTCCACCTTGCGGCTGATCCTTTCTTGGAGTCCATCCAAGAATTGTGCCATCAATGCTTCTTCATCATCTTTGAGCTCCAATCTGTTCCTTAGCTTCTCGAACTCTTCATAGTACTCCTCTACTGATCTGGTACCCTGTTTAAGAGTACGAAAACGACGTTGCAAGTCCCTATGAAAGTAAGGCGGAACAAACCTTTGTCGCATGACATCCTTCATGTCGACCCATGAGTCTATGGGCCTCATTCTTTTCCTCCTTCTGTCAGATACCTCACGATCCCACCAGATGAGGGCATTATCCGTGAGTTGTGCTACTGCCATTGAGACTCTCCTAGGCCCTGGTTGGTTGTAATGATCAAAGATATGATCCATTCTCCTTTCCCAATCTAGGTAAGCTTCGGGGTCTACTTTTCCTGCAAAACTTTGAGGAGTTAGCTTAACATTAGGATGAGCTACTCAGTTGTAGGTGTGTTCATCTCCATCCTCATGATGTCTAGGAGGCATCCTTGGTCTCTGGTGAAGACCATATGGCTCAAAGCCATCATCTTCTGCCTCTGGTTGCCGTGGAGGTCCTCTCGGCCTATGGTGATAGTTATGAGGTTATGTGTCCTCATCTCCATTATGGATGTACTTTAAGAGTTTTGGCAACTCCAAAATGCCCCATCAGTCCTCCTCCATGAGCTTCCCTAACTAGCAAGTCTCGAATAGAACAGAAAGAATCATGCCTAAATTATTATTTTCTATAGCATTGAAAAATGCAAAAACAACAACTTAGCATCAAGAGTAGAGATTAAGGCATACCCAATGCATCAACATTCTTTTAGTTTGTAATTTAATGCCATAATGGAAATGTTTTCAACCCCCGTGATACACGTTGATGCACTTCTTTGGAGTTTAAGTGCTTGAATAAACTAATGCAAGAACTAGTAAAGCAAGCAACCAAGGCATACAATTCCTTGTCATAGGTTGGATAGTTGAGGGTGGCTCCTCCAAGCTTCTAACTGAAATAGGCTATAGGTTTCTTATCCTGCATTAAAACAGCTCCAATACCTATACCAGAAGCATCACATTCTATCTCAAAGGTTTTAAGAAAATCAGGTAAAGATAGAAGAGGTGCATGTGTAAGCTTTTCTTTCAAAGCCTGGAATGAGCTTTCTTGAGCTTGTCCCCATTTGAATCCTACGTCTTTCTTGATTACTTCCGTAAGTGGGGCAGCAATAGTGCTAAAATCCTTGACAAAGCATCTATAGAAGCCAGCTAGCCCATGGAAACTTCTCACTTTGGTATCAGAGCAAAGTGTTATCAACTTACCTGGTAAGGTTTTTAATGAGGCAAATGAAACACATTACAACCAACCCAATTTGTTGTTTAAAATCAAAAGGAGTTCAATTCAAAATGATCAAAATTGGCGTCATCAAAGGGGGGGGGGAAAGTGTCTACATTCATAGTCAAAATAAGAGTTAATGAAGTCAAGGTCTTTGGTCAAGGTCTTTGGTCAAGTCTTCCCTTGTAAATTCAACCATTTTAATGCTGTAGGCTCCTCCTATTTACGTTCCCTTATAGTATAAATAGGGGCTTTCAGTTGTAAACTGTATCATTCCACTTTTCAAATAAAAACAGCTTCTTTTCTTAAGTTTGAGAGTGATTCTCTTCTTAATCTGATTGTTGGTGTGTAATATCCTTCAGTCAACATTTAGTAGCCTTACTGTGTAATATCTAAGCTACTATCTTAGGTAAATCAGTAGTCTTTCCGCAGCTACTGTGTGACCCTTCAATCCACAACCTTTGAACAGATTGAATTTCGATTCATTCTATTGCAAAGCCAATCTCAACCGCATCCAGAAGTGCATTCCTTGGGAGATTTGCATCAGAGTACCAGATCGACCTCGTGCCCGGAGCAGCCCTGCCCAACCGGCCAGCCTACCGGATGAGTCCAGAGTCTAAGGAACTTGAGAAGCAAGTCAAGGAGCTCCTGGAGAAAGGCTATGTTCGAGAGAGCCTCAGTCCATGTGCCGTACCAGTGCTGCTAGTGCCCAAGAAGGATGGGACTTGGCGAATGTGCGTGGACTGCCGAGCAATCAACAACATCACAGTCAAGTACCGGCATCCGATACCACGGTTGGATGACCTGCTAGATGAGATGAGTGGAACCACGGTCTTCTCCAAGATAGACCTCAAGAGTGGATACCACCAGGTCAGGATGAAGGAAGGTGATGAGTGGAAGACTGCTTTCAAGACAAAGCAAGGGCTCTACGAGTGGACAGTCATGCCATTCGGCTTGACTAATGCCCAAAGCACCTTCATGCGCCTTATGAACCAAGTTCTTAGGGTCTACATCAGTAAGTTCGTTGTAGTTTACTTTGACAACATTTTAGTTTACAGTAAATGCTTAAGGATCATCTCACACATCTTGAGTTAGTGTTTAAAACCCTTCGACAAGAAGAGCTTTATGCCAATCTCAAGAAGTGCACCTTTTGTACTGATAAACTTGTCTTCTTAGGTTTTGTTGTTAGTTCACAAGGCTTACAGGTTGATGAAGAGAATATTCCAGCCATACAAGAATGGCCAACACCGAGCAACATCAGCCAAGTGAGGAGTTTCCACGATCTGGCCAGCTTCTACAGGAGATTTGCGCCCAACTTCAGCAGTATTGCCTCACCATTGACGGCAGTAGTGAAGAAGAACGTGGGATTCAGCTGGAGAGAAGCTCAGGAGAAGGCATTCCAGGCCTTGAAGGACAGCCTCACACATGCACCGGTGCTAGTCTTGCCGGACTTCAACAAGACATTTGAAGAGGAGTGCGATTCCTCTGGAATAGGCATAGGAGAGGTGCTAACTCAAGGACGAAGGCCAGTGGCATACTTCAGTGAGAAGCTAGGTGGTGCTTCACTGAACTACCCCACTTACGACAGGGAGCTTTATGCCCTAGTCCGAGCCTTGGAGACTTGGCAGCATTACTTGCTGTCCAAGGAGTTTGTGATCCACACTGATTATGAGACTCTCAAACACCTCAGAGGGCAAACCAATCTCAAGAGGAGACATGCCAGGTGGATGGAGTTCATAGAGACCATCCCGTACGTCATCAAGTACAAGAAGGGCAAAGACAATCTGGTAGCCGATGCACAATCAAGGACGTTTGCCTTGATATCCACCATGGAGGCAAAGGTCTTAGGGTTCGAGCACATCAAGGACCTATATAAGGATGATCCTGGCCTTGCTGAGAGTTACAAGGAGTGTGCCACAGGAAGTCATGGCAAGTTCTATCTCCATGAGGGGTTCTTGTTCCGAGAGAGAAGGCTGTGCATACCACAAGGATCGTTACGGGAGCTTATCATCCGAGAAGCTCATGGAGGAGGACTCATGGGCCACTTTGGTGTCAACAAGACCCTAGCAGTGGTCAAGGAGCACTTCTACTGGCCACACATCAAAAGGTCAGTAGAAGCCCATTGTGCAAGGTGCATCACTTGCAAAAAGGCGAAGTCCCGAGTGCACCCTCACGGGTTGTATCTCCCACTGCCCATACCCACGCATCCATGGGTGGACATATCAATAGACTTCGTTCTAGGTCTGCCAAAAATCAACCAAAAGGAAGCGATCTTTGTGGTGGTAGATCGATACTCCAAGATGGCACATTTCATTCCATGTGCCAATGTCAATGATGCCACGCAAACAGCCGAGCTGTTCTTCAGGGAGATAGTACGGCTTCATGGAGTTCCAAGGACCATCGTGTCAGACAGGGACACCAAATTCCTCAGCCATTTCTGGAGGACCCTTTGGAGGAAGCTAGGCACGAAGCTGCTCTTCTCTACCACCTGCCATCCTCAAACCGAGTACCAAACTGAAGTAGTCAACCGGACATTGTCGACTCTTCTCAGGACTACAATAGGGAAGAAACTCAGGACTGGGGTGGAGTGCCTGCCATTCATAGATTTCGCATACTACCAAGCCGTGCACTCAGCAACCAAGAAGACCCCCTTTGAAGTAGTCTACGGCTTCAACCCTCTCACACCATTGGAGCGAACGCCACTGCCACCAATAGAGATGACCAACCTCAACGGAGCATCCAAGGCGGAGTTCATAAGGAAGAAACACCAGAAGGTAGCAGCGAATTTGGAGAAGAGGACCGGGCAGTACGTGACTCATGCCAACAAGGGAAGAAAGGAGGTGATTTTTCAACCAGGCGATTGGGTGTGGCTACATCTACGGCAGGACAGGTTCCCCAACCTAATGAGTTACAAGCTAGCACCAAGAGGAGATGGACCATTCAGAGGGCTGGAGAGGATCAACAACAACGCCTACCGGATCGAGCTCCCAGGTGAGTATAATGTGTCCAACACGTTCAACGTAACTGACTTAGCCCATTTCCATGCAGATGAACAGTTTTGAGGTCAAAACCTACTGAAGGGGGAGGGGATGTGATGAGGACATCAGGTCGTACATCCAGCCAGGAGACCAGACTGGCCGACCAGGAAGCTTGCCCGAAACAGCAGGACCATCTGGCGCGCCTGCCGGACCAGACAGTACCGCCGGACCTTCGACCTATAGGACCAGACCGGTTAACATCGCCGGCAGAGAGGCCCAAGCTTCTTGGTGGGGACGTGAATGACACCGCGGTCCCCCTGATGACACCGCCGACTCCGGGATCAACTTGGCCGGTCCTGAAGTCATTCCGGCCAGTACCACGCACAATCCAGCCGGTACAGGCCATCCAGCAGAGTACACGCACACTTCCACTTCTACACAAGAGGACTCGGACCAAATGAGCTACCAGCTCCAGGACATGCACTTAGAGGAAGTATCTACACCAGTGGTACCTCCAGGAGCAATGACAAGAAGCAGATCAAAAGCACTCTTCCACAAATTCAGCTTATGGGTTGACAAGCTTCTAGAGGAAGAGCAGCTAAGGACAATGGGCCAGAAGAGCAAATTAGAGTCCAAAGGCTTCTCAACAACACAAGGAACATCAGAGACTTGGGCTTTGGTGGCAAGAGAGGTCAGGGCCCAAAGATATTTAACCCTACTCCAAGTCGAAGACTAGGAGCAAGGCGCGTGCATGCCACAAGGGCGGCCACCTTCCA